>OY754969.1:29056907-29463025 GCA_963576475.1 Molanna angustata | reverse complement strand
AGAAAGAATAATACAATTCTATTATTATTAATCGATTATTAATATTATGACGTATGAATGACAGCGGCACCCCGGTATAGGGCTCTAAGCAACGCGCCTTATACTGTGAAACACCAGAGTTAAAAATGTGAGCATATCTATTACCTGTTCATATTACTGTATAGCTTTTATATAAAACAGTATCAATAAATAAATAAATTATGACTAGAATATTCGATAAATTTTCAGCTTTCTTGTAGTTGCTTTTTGAAATAAAAAAAAATGCCACGCAGTGAAGCATTTTCACTAGTGTCCGTCCGCATTACAGTTTTTTCCAGCCGCTGTTTTGACTTAACGCAGAAACGCTCAATTTGTTCTGAAATATATAAATCGCCAGTGCGTACCTACGCTTTCATTTATTTTTATGTGTTATAAAATCACGTGGGAAAAAAACCGCCTGTGGTCGATCATATTTGTTTTTTTTTTTAATAAAAAATGAGAATTAGAATGAGAAAATGAAAATTTTTAATGAACGATACCACTTACTTATTTATCAAATTTTACTTAAAAACGAGTGGGTTGTGGCCAGCACTAAACTCTCCACACCATAGTAAGCGTTTATTTTTTCTTCTTAAAATGTTGACTATCTCAATATGGTAAAATATGCTTATGTTATATGAAATATTTTATTCATTCTAAATTTTACTACCAGGAATAATTTTCTAACGATAGTATATTTTTATATTAAGATAGGCACTATGGTGAAGAATGCTTATGTTGTATGAAATATTTTAATAAAAGCAGATAAATTTTGTTTTAAAGAGCGTTAGAGCATTTTGAAAATTTTGACACGTGATATCATATGAAGAAATTTTATGATATGTATGAAAAACTAATCAGTTCTAAGTTCAAGCTATTAATATTCTTATATCAATATGAAATCAAAGAACTGAACATTGTCAAACATAAAAAAAATCTCTTCTTACATATTTATATTTATATATATATATATATATATATATATATATATATATATATATATATATATATATATATATATATATATATATATATATATATATATATATATATATATATATATATATATATATATATATATATATATATATATATATATATATATATATATATATATATATATATATATATATATATATATATATATATATATATATATATATATATAATATATATATATATATATATATATATATATATATAATATATATATATATATATATATATATATATATATATATATATATATATATATATATATATATATATATATATATATATATATATATATATATATATATATATATATATATATATATATATATATATATATATATATATATATATATATATATATATATATATATATATATATATATATATATATTTATATATATATATATATATATATATATATATATATATATATATATATATATATATATATATATATATATATATATATATATATATATATATATATATATATATATATATATATATATATATATATATATATATATATATATATATATATATATATATATATATATATATATATATATATATATATATATATATATATATATATATATATATATATATATATATATATATATATATATATATATATATATATATACATATATATATATATATATATATATATATATATATATATATATATATATATATATATATATATATATATATATATATATATATATATATATATATATATATATATATATATATATATATATATATATATATATATATATATATATATATATATTATATATATATATATATATATATATATATATATATATATAAGTTTCATACAAAAATCCATTAAATAAAATATAATTTTTGAAACCGTTGAATATTTTTCTTTTAACATTAACCAACTTTGAAAACAATTTTATGAAGATTCTTGGTGTTGTATAAATAGTTGAAACTAAATTAAAATATCTCTAATTTCCAGGTCGTGAGAGCATTTTTTCAGTTTTAATAGATGAATTCATAAAGAAACATTGAGAAAAAATGAACCGTTGATTGGAAACTATTCAGCTCTAAGTTTATGGACTTAACACATATGATATTAATATGATGTCAATCGGACTTATAGTTTGGGCTGCAGAGAGGACACAAAAAAACTAATCAGCTCTAGGTCTTTGCACTTTACACATATGAAGGATTTTCCGTACGCCGCGCCGTACGCCATACATACAAACACATCATGACGAAACTCACAGTGTGCACTCTCTACATGATTGCGCTTATAAATTGCTTAAAAATTGCTTATACCTATACGCTTAAAATTTGTGAAATCACGACTCTCCCCTATTCCATAGTGTGTGTGGAAAGTAATAAACACAAAGTATTAGATTGTAGTTTGGATATTAATTTCTGACGTTTATATCTGACGAACCTTAAATGTCTATGCAAAGAGCCGCTTATTCTGACCCCTGACCTATACTTATAAATATTATTTATCAATTAATCATGTATTCTATACCATAATATAAGATTTCTGACTAAGGTTAAACCAAGGATTGCTGTTGAAACAATTCATAGAGTGCCATTTAATTCACGAACCCATAACCATTCCTGAATATTATAATTTATTTATTTATTTATAATATATCATTTAATCATGTATACTTTACCATAATATGTGATTTCTGACTGAGGTAAAACCAAGAATTGCTGTTGCAACAATCAATAGAGTGCCATTGAATTCATGAACCCATGACCATTCTTTAAAGGGTACTTTGACTTCCTTTTTTACTTTGTATTCACCTAAAAAATCAATTTGATATTATTTATATGTGAATGTTGATTCATTTTATAATGCAGGACAACTCATACAATACAACTACACCATATTAACAATGGTCGCCATATAAAAATTCGTCAGAATGGTGCGATGTAATTAGCTGAATCACAAATTAAGATTTTTAAGCACTTTATTAAATACTCGTATGCATACGGAATAAATAAAAAAAATCAAATTTGAAAAAATAGAGTTAGCGAATTTTGGAATCATACAATTCCTATAGAAAATGTTCAATCAGTTACCATGTGATTACAGATTACAGTTTATTATTTATTTGTATGATGGAAAATATCATCGTTGGCTTATGTGCGGGCGTCCACAGTTCGATCCTCAGAACAGGAACAATACTGATTCGTTGGAAGAAATTGCCAACTGAAATTGAATTTGTCACTTATGCAGGTTGCTAGGATGTGGTTATTATTTTTATTAGCTTCTATGTGAATTTTGACCTTCCTATAAATACCTACTTGGTATATCTTTGAGCGACTATATTACTTATGATGAGGCTCTCAGCAGAACCGAAGAAACGAGGCAAACACTATATCGAAAAGGCGTGCAAAATGGATTGGCCATGTATTGCGACACAAAGATATCCTACACATTATCTTATAGGGAATGGCCCAGGGAAAAACTGGTAGAGGTCGTCTCCGCTAGGAGAATCTAGATCAGGTGTGCAATGGAATGAAGTATACCTACTACACAAAGTTGCAGAGAGTCGATTAAGACTATGCATCGCTTTGCTGCCAACCAAGTTCCAAGAATGAAACAAGAGTAGAAGAATATGTTCGGAGTTGACTTAGTAGCATATTTTAAACAGTTTTACTTAGTTCACGAATGAGTTTTTCGATACGACCGCTTTATAAGCGACCTATTTGATAGTTGTCATACATCCCGAGATTTGTATCAAGGAACTCCTAATTGAGTGATTTGTAAAAAAATAAATAATTTAATTTGATTCACTTTTTTACAAAACAAAATCACATAATATGTATCCAGTATTCATCTGTCACTTATTTAATTCATATTTTTTACACTTTAATATTTTATTGACAATCACATTATGTTAAAATAACTGAGTTTCTAAACAAAAAATAACCTTACTTTTTAGTGTTTTATTTGTGTTTTGTATATTATTTCTTTCGCTAAATTTATCACCCATTTTTGCATTTATATATTTATTTTAGTAATTTATTTAACTACAAAAATATGTATACAGCGTAAAGTATTATAGATGACTAATATTATCTTATGTGAGTTTACTTAAAACTAATTAAGGTAGGTATATTTCGATAGCAAAAAGTATTCTTTGAAAGAAATTAATTGTTGTTTTTTTTGTTATTTCATAGTCTATTAGAATATATTACCATAATATTATTTATGTACATCATTATCATTTTGAAAATACCAATTGTTTTTTTTTTGTGAAGCATCTGAATTGAGGATAAATTGGATTTTTTTTTGTTTTAACGGATTTGAATGTCTTATTTTCCTTACAATATTTCGTTTAAAGTTTTGGAACGATTGACGACTATTTACTCGCAAAACTCGAAGAAAAGTCGGTCGATAGACTTGACACACTAGAACAACATGTACTGATGCTCTTAAAACGACATATTTATTATAACTACTGCAATCTACGTATTGCAACAACCATAAATAATTATTTTCATATTATAGAACTTGAGGCAGAAAAATAAAAAAAGTTACTATTTTTAAAACTATGACCTCTGGTTATGGGCCAAAGTAGTATTGAATATATTTTTTTTATTATTTTATAGATTAAAAATATCCATATAAGCAACTTTTAAGACCCCTTTAATGTGTGGATTCGAAAAAAAAATGTACGGCCCAGCCTAGTAGATATACTTCACACGATATTTGTACTATACGTAATTCTGTGATGTGTGTCGCCTTATGTTTATATCTAAAATGAGTGGGTTGTGGACAACGCTAAAGTCCTCACCAACAAGTCACATCACAAAGTATTCAAATTTTGTATGGAAAATATTCAGCATTTTCATGAAATGAGTTTGTTAAATTATTTTTGATTTAAATATTTAATTAAGGAAAAACGATAATTCTTTAATGTCATTTTATGAAAGTGATGTGCCTTTTTATACATACATACCATCACGCCAAGACACGCCACGAGGTAGGCAGAGAGAACCGAACGCCACATTTTCCTATCTTGACACACATTCATCGCCTCATCAACATTCATACATCGTCTTATACACGTTCGTCTGTTGTTCACGCTTCTTACATTTCCATCTTTCAGAATATCCTTTACATGGTCGTGTCATCCTTTTCTTGGGCGCCCCCGACCTCTTATTCCATTCCTGTCAGCTTAGTATATTTTCTTCATCAGGCGTTCTTCATTCATTCTCTCCAAGTGGCCAAACCATCTCAATGTGTTAACTTTCATTCTGTTAATTACATCTTTCTTCATCTTACATTCTTTCCTTGTATCTTCATTTCGAACTCTGTCATACATGGTTCTGTTACAAATTCTTCTAAGCGATCTCATTTCAATTGCATTTATTCTGCCTTTTAATACCTTTTTAGGCACATAACACTCTTTACAAGGTGAATTGCCTTAAACAAAAAAAAATGGCTTTTTAACCATTTGAAAATATAAATAGCACACACACACACACACACACACACACACACACACACACACACACACACACACACACACACACACACACACACACACACACACACACACACACACACACACACACACACACACACACACACACACACACACACACACACACACACACACACACACACACACACACACACACACACACACACACACACACACACACACATTGTGATGAATCTTTCAGAATAAAATCTCAGCTTGATACAAGTTGATAATCTGCAATAAAAAATACCCTTAAACATTGCGAATTCCTAACTCCCCACTTGGGTTAGTGAAGAGTATAAATCATACCCAGGACTTAAAAGTTAATAAGAGAAACAAGACGTCAAAAAACATTAAAAACAAGTCGTGTGTGCGAAAGTAAAATAAAAATTCTGCACGTGTCAAGAGGTTGAAGAGGTTAGGTGAACAATAAAAACGTGTGTGCGATAAGTGTAATAAAACGCTTGTGATAAGTGTATTAATACCTTATAGACTTAAAAAAGAAGCAATCATGACTGATTACGACATACAACAAATAAATCAATTGGAAGACGCAGAAAACTTTAACTTGTGGATGTTTCAATTCCTGATAGTGTTAAAAGCCGCGGGACTCGACAGCCAACTAACTGCCATTAGTTCAACGGAATGCAACTTGGCTGAAAAATGACGCGAAGGCTCAAAAGGTCATTGTATCTACAATAAACAAAAGAAATTTGACATTTATTATGAGTTGTAACACGGCAAAAGACATGTATGACAAATTGTCGGAAATATATGAACAAAAAAATGAAAATAACAAAAGCAACTTGTTAAAAAACTTTTTTAATTACAAAATAAGTCATGTTTCTGATGACCTTGCGTCATTGCAAAATCTCGGCACCAGATTAAAAGCATTGAATCACAAGATAAGTGATGACATGATGATTGAAAAAATATTATCATCACTACCAGAGAAGTTTCAATTTTTTGTAACCGCATGGCATTCGACTTCAAAATATGAAAAAACCCTGACAAATCTAACTGCTCGGTTACTTGCCGAAGAACAAAGAAGTGAACAAACCTCAAAAGACGTTGCGTTTAAAACGACAATTATTTGTTTCAAGTGTAAACAATCGGGACACATAGCCAAAAACTGTGACAAAAAATCTCAATGCATATATTGTAAAAAAACAAACCATGCTTCCAGTAGATGTTTCTTCAGAAATAAACATCCTGATAAAGATCATAATAAAATGAAATTTAAAGGCTATAATAGTAAATTTGATAAAGATACACCATCAGTAGCATTTATATCACATGAAAATCATCAAACAGGACAACTTTCAAAATGGATCATAGATTCAGGCGCATCCTGTCACATGACTAATGACATCACTTTGCTTTCAAATAAACATACCACTTCAGCAGGTATTGCTATAGCAAAAAGTGATAGTCAAATGATAGCAGAATCAGCGGGTGACATTTTGTTTGATGATTTAAAACTAACAGATGTTTTATATGTACCAGACCTTGCTATGAATTTAATATCAGTTAATAAAATTACAAAAAGTGGTGGAATTGTAAATTTTCATCAAGAAATCGTTGAAATAGCGAAAGATAAATTCAGTATTCAAGGAAAAAGAATTCTGAAGGTCTTTTTGTAATTAATTTGGCACCTGGAAAGACTAATAATTCTCACACTGCTTAATACTGTACAACCATAGAACTATGGCATTGTAAACTTGGGCATCTTGGACTTAAAAACATGGAAAAGCTCATGAAACTGTCTTCAGGTATAAATATCCATCCAGAACACTTCAAAACCGATTCTCAATGTGAAATATGTTCCTATTCCAAACAAAACAGAATTCCTTTTTCAACAATAAGAACAAAAACGTCTAGACCTCTAGAAATTGTACATATGGATATATGTGGTCCACTAGAAACGACATGGGATAATCACAAGTACTTTGTTACTTTCTTGGACGACTACACTCATTTTCTTTATGTTTACCTTCTGAGTGAAAAATCTGAATTGTTTGATGTACTAAAAACATATACAGCAGAAGTTGAAGCGAAGTGGAACCTAAAATTGCATCAAATACGCTGTGATAATGCTGAAGAAAATAACTCGAATCATCTGAAAATTTGGTCTCAGCAAAAAGGAATTAAAATGGACTACTCTCCTCCATACACACCCCAACTTAACGGAAAGGCAGAACGCATGAATAGAACATTACTAGAAAAAGTAAGAGCCTTGCTTTTTGATTCAGGCTTATCAACTAAAATGTGGGGTGGAGCTCTTTATACTGCTACATATTTGCTAAACAGAAGCCCTACGCAGACATTGACCGATAAGACACCTTTTGAAATGTGGTTCAATAAAACTCCTGATCTGTCAAGATTACATATTTTTGGTAGTGAAGCTTACATACAAACCTTGACTCATCGCTCAAAACTAGAACCAAAAAGTCAAAAATATTTGTTTATTGGTTATGCAACAAATGGATATAGATTTTGGAACGAAAACGCAGGAAAGTTATAATATCAAGAGATGTAATATTCACAGATAAATTAGTTAAGAAAGATGAATATAAACACAATTTAATACCATTTGACATAAGTGAACAGGAAGATGAACAAACCGACAACAACTTAGAAATATTGGAAGTTACTGAAGATCAACCGGAAACAAACATGAATGAATTGGAAAATGAAGATGACGAAAAAATGGGAAGAGGAAAAAGGATCAAAAAACCACCTAACAAATTTAAAGATTACATAGTTGATCACGGAGAAACATCTTTTCTTACTTACCAAGAAGCTATTAATAGAAAAGATAAAGAAAAATGGGAAAAAGCAATCCAAGAAGAAAAGGAAGCATTAGAAAAAAACAAAACATGGATACTGGTTGAAAAGAATAAAGTAAAGGATAAGAAAATTTTGAGTAACAGATGGATCTTTAAAATAAAGGAAGATGGAAGATACAGAGCTAGATTGGTAGTTCGTGGATGTGAACAAAAACAAGGAATTGACTTTGATGAGACATACAGTCTTGTTATCTGCAGTGAGTCTTTAAGAATTTTGTTAGCTACTGCTATAAAAAACAATCATCACATTATAAAATTTGATGTCAAAACTGCTTTCCTTAACGGTAACCTAGAAGAAGAGATATTCATGTACTTACCGGAAGGATTTGAAGAAAACACCAAAGTGTGCAAACTTAAAAAAGCTCTTTACGGATTGAAACAAGCTCCATTAAGTTGGAATAAGACTTTGACAGATTTTTTAAAAACGGAAGGTTTATCCCCTATAAAAACAGATCCATGCATTTATGTAAATAAAGAAAGATCCGTTATGTTGGCTATATATGTTGATGATGGAGTGTTAACCGGAAATGACATTACAAAGTTGAATCAACTTCTTGAACACTTCAGCAAGAAATTTGAAATTACTATAGAAGACAAACCTACTTCATTTCTGGGAATGGAACTGGAACTAAAACCAGGAATTTTAAAACTTACTCAAACAGGCTATGCAAAACAAATATTAACTCGGTGTGGCATGGAGGAATCCAAATGTGCACCTACACCTATAATACCTCAGAGTCAACAGAATGAAAACACAGAAGAAAATGTAGTAAAATTTCCTTTGCGTGAAGCAGTTGGAAACTTGCTATATTTGACTGTTAAAACAAGACCTGACATAGCTTTTGCTACTGGATACTGTAGTCGACATGTTGAAAATCCTTCACATCAAGACATTGCCAATTTGAAAAGAGCTTTGAGATATAGGATATTGAGAGATTAGAGGAACACTGAATACAGGTATCTCATATAAAAAGGACAGTACATCTGAGATTATAGCTTATTGTGACGCTGACTACGCAGGCGATGTGGAAACACGAAGAAGTACTACTGGTTTCACAATATTCTACAATGGTGGTCCCATATGCTGGCGGTCCAGAAGACAATCAATTGTGGCTTTAAGCAGCACAGAGGCTGAATTCATAAGTGCTGCAGAATGTTGTAAAGAAGTTTTATTTTTCAAGAGAATGATTGAAGAATTAACCGACAGTGTAGTGAGTGCAAAAATGTTCATTGATAATATGAGTGCAATTGATATAATTAAAAAAGGTATTGTTAACAAGCGAAGGAAACATATAGATGTAAGATACCATTTCCTTAAAGATGTATATGATCAAAAAATTGTAAATTTTGGATATTGTCCTTCTGAAGAACAAATTTCTGACTTGCTAACAAAACCATTAAAAACCAATAAGTTTGAATATTTAAAATCAAAATTAGTTTAGATTTAAAAATTTAGGAGGTGTGTTGAAGATAAATTTTGTAAATGTATTTTTTGTCTATGACTTGTTAACCTTCTATGATATCTATGCTTTATTCTGTGGCTGTATCCGCTTCTTTTAAAACGGCGTCTAAATAAAACTGTCTTGTTTCTATCGAATTATATATCTATTATTCAAATCCAACCTCGTCACAGACCATATATGCTGTATTGCAATTATATTCGAAATGACAATCAATGTAACCTTAAAGTGTTTAGCGGCTCATCGAACAAGAAAATGTAAGATTACTCAGCGAATAATAATATCCATATGATTCAAAAATAGTTCGGTCAGGACAACGTCTGTCGAGTACGCTAGTTTTTAATAATTTGTTATTGTCCTTGGGTTTTGTCAAAAAAACTTTTGTGTCATACACATTGCGTTCACAGGCGTGGTTAGCATTGCTGTCACTCAGACTCTATAAACTTTTAACGACTGTACTTTTTCATGGTGTTTCCACCAACTAATTTTTCTGTAAATGGAATGTTCATAGTATCCAATCGTTGTTACCGGCTGTGGTATCTTAACACAAAGAATATTTATATTATGACGTAAGTCTGTCAGTCGCAGGTTCTTGGTCTAAGATGTCAACTGACGTATATTCGATGGTATATTGATCTTCTTTTTACCTTCTTCTTCCAACAGATTTATGAACTGTTTTACGGGCTCTTTGTCTTAGCCTTAAGATGACAATATCCGACTCTACCTCCATCTGTTTGGTGGGCTTCTTTATGGTTACCGACCCTCTCACATTGCGTTTTTGGGGAATCTCTTGGGATTCAACATCTACATATCTCGTGATTTTTAAACAAGTGCAATTTTTTTCCGTTTCGCACTTGCACTCCAAATGTATCTCAAAAATATGAAACTTTGTATTGCTTTTTGTATTATAAAACTCACCTAATTTTAGGATAGATTATTAATTTATTGAATTCCAGTTTTCTGTAGACCAGCGGTCGGGGAACCGGGGTAAATTACCCCAAATGGGGTAAAAATGTTTGGTTACGCAAAGTTGGGTACACACGCATATACACACACACACACACACACACACACCTTTCCTATCCTATCCTAGTTTACCTCGGCCTAAAAACAACCTACCTACATACCTGCCAGCTATATGCAAAAAAGTATTGTTGCATATAAATTTTCTCATTATATCAACTGTCATCTTGACTAACACACCGCACCGCACCGCTCTTAAAATTATATCTTCAAAATCCGCTGAAATTAATTAACTTGTGAATTACTAGTGAAGTGTCAAAGTTTTCATACGCTGTGAATGTGGTGAAAAGATTATTCAGAACCAGCAAAATATATATCTAGGCAAGGTAACTCCCTATACCTTTATCTTTTCCACCATATTCCTTGGTCCTTCGTCCCGTATATCTTGTATTTTCCCGCATTCCTTGTTCCTCTGTCCCGCATATCTTGAATTTTCACGCATTACTTATCAAATTTATACATTTTTATACAAAATTAACATTATACATACGCTATTTACATTACATATTTCATACATACCCGCATTGATTGTAGTACCTAAGTACTTAATCAAATTCTTGTTTCATTAATTTTATTGTTGTTTAATCAATAATGGCTTCTTTAAAAATATTGGAAGCTAAACGGCTAAGTTTATTTGCAATTATTCAGAAAGCTTATGACTTGTCAAAATCATTAAATACCGCTGAAGAAAAAACTAATTTTCTTATCCGCATACAATCGATAGATAAAATTCGTTCTGAATTTTGTCAAGTTGTAGAAGAATTAAATTTGGGAAAAATAGCTGTAAATCCAGAATATGTTCCGTCTTTTCAATCTATTGAAGCCCTTGACGAATTATACTGTAACATCAAGCATATTGAACAATCTTTAAAAACTAAAGTTGACTATGTTCCTCCAATTATTAAATCATTTGAAAAAGACTCTCAAAGAACACACAAATTGCCAATATTGGAACTTGTTAGTTTTAATGGTGATCCAACGAAATGGCCATTATTTTATCAAAATTTCAAAGATCTAATACACGACAATATTAATTTGTCGAATGGTGAAAAAATACAATATTTAGTGTCAAAATTGACAGGTACCGCTTTAAGTGTTATTTCTGGGATACTTCCTGTCGCATCTAATTATGATATTATATGGGATAGGCTTGTTGATCGATTCCAGGATTCACGAACTTTAGCTACGCATTATTTAGAAAAAATAATCAATTTTAAACCCTTAACACAATCAAGTTCAAAGAATTTGGATTATTTCATAGAAAATTTTTGCTCTTCATTTGAAGCTTTAAAATTATTAGATATTTCTGATTTAACTGATTTCATCATAACGCACATTGCTCTTCTTTAGTTAGATAGAGAGACGTTAAATTTATTTGAGCAACATATTAGAAATGAAAAAATTCCAAACTTTAAATTATTACAATCTTTTCTGAGAGAGCAAAGCAAAATTCTCTCTAGAACGCAGGTTATATTCCACAAAAGTGCGCCAAATGATCGACGAAAAAATAATAATAATTCACATTCATTTGTTATAAATAATACGCCAATGGATATCACAAAATGTTTTTTGTGTGAATGTAATAAACATCCATTGTATTCATGTAAAAAATTCTTACAGTTGGATGTATTCACAAGATTCAAAATAATCAACAAAAGATCACTATGTAAAAATTGTTTTGGTACTCATTTAACAAAAAATTGTAAATCGGAAAAAAATTGCTTTTATTGTAATAAAAGGCATCATTCATTGATTCATTTTCCTTCTTCACCAACATGTGATGATGAAGATAATCAAAATAAAGATAATTATCATTCAAAACAGGTTCCTAGCGCAGCTGATATTGTTAAAAACGATGATAATATTACCTCATTCGTCAATTCTGACCGCAATACGAGCACTTCGGTGAATAATATCGGTCGACGACATTTGGATCAACCATATGAACCTAAATGTCAAATCGACAATTGTTTGTTGATCCATAATGTAAACTGTTATCATGTAATACCAACCGCTATAGTATATATTAATGGAATTAAAAAAAAATACCATCCGCACATTAATAGATACAGGATCAAATGCAAATTTTATAACGGAAAAGATATGTAAAAAATTTAATATAAACATTACGTACGAAAATGCTTTTGTGTACGGTATTGGGTCTGCTGTAAAACCAATATTAGGATATGCTATATTTACAATTTATTCAAGATATGATACAAGATTCTTTTACGATATTAAGGCTTCGGTTGTCGAAACTATTACTAATGATTTGCCTACGTCAGCCTTAGAAATGACAGATTGTTTTAAGAATTTGCCGCTAGCGGATAATAATTTTAATCTTCCTGCTAGTATCGATTGCATAATCGGAGCTGGTTTATTCCCGCATTTACTTTTACCTGGGAAATTAACACATAAAGAAACTCGTATGATCGCCTTACAGACTACTCTTGGTTATTTGATCATGGGCGAAACGCAAATAGATAACTTCTCATCATGTCAATTTCAACGCACTTTACACGCAATTGATGATTCTAATTCAAAAAATAAGTTAGATGAAATGATTCAAAACTTTTGGAAACTAGAATCTGTACCATTACGTCAGTATTTAAGTCCTGACGAGCAACTTTGTGAACAAATTTTTGAGAAAACAGTCTTGCGAGACAACGAGGGTAGATATACTGTATCATTACCTTTTCGTGAAAGTCCCACAGTTTTGGGTCATTCAATAAAAAACGCTAAACATAGGTTGCTTTCATTGGAAAAGAAGTTGCTATCAAATTTAGATTTACAATATGGTTATAATGCCACTATTCAAGAATACATTGACAAAGGTTTTTTGAAAAAAGTTACCGATACACAAACTTCAGATTGTGTTTATTATATACCACATAGAGCTGTATATCGGCCTGATAAAGATACTACTAAAATTAGAATAGTTTTAGACGCCAGTTGCAAAACTTCCTCTGGAAAAAGTCTCAATGATATATTGCATTGTGGACCTAATTTGCAAACAAATATTTTTGATTTACTTATAAATCTACGCCTGTACTCGGTAGTTATTTCTGCTGACATAGAAAAAATGTATTTTCAATTGAAAATGAATCCAGATCATAAACGTTTTCAAAGGATACTTTTTAGGTTTAATAACTCAGATCCTATTGACATTTATGAATTTCAACGCGTTTCTTTTGGGCTTAAATGTTCCCCTTATTTAGCAATGAAAGTCATTCGCAAACTCTTAATAGATGAAGGCGATAAACTTCCTGAAACCACACAACTTGCTATGAAATATTTTTATATGGATGATTTTCTTTATTCAGTCAATTCACCTGAGGAAGCTTTACAAATTTATTCTCATTTAGTTCACTTATTTTCCTCTGGAGGTTTCTGTCTAAATAAGTGGATTTCCAACTCTGTACAATTTTTAAAGCACATTCCAGATAATCTACGTGTTAACCAACACATTACTTTTAATTCAGATTTTGACGATAAAACCAAAATTATAGGTTTGTCTTGGAGTCCCACCTCTGATTGTTTCACTTTTAAAATCAAACCTCTCTCTTTAGATACGTTAGTATGTACGAAAAGATTAATTCTTTCTAATATGGCATCATTATATGATCCTCTAGGTCTCCTTGCTCCAGTTATCATCGGTTTGAAACTTCTAGTGCAAGAGTGTTGGAAAAGAGAATTGTCTTGGGATGAACGGGTTCCTGAGGATATAAATAAGATTTGGTTGAAATTTCAGAGTGAACTCGAAAACTTATCAAATATAAATATACCAAGACATATAGGTATAGTAAATGATTCATTCATCAATTTGCTTGGTTTCTCAGATGCTAGTGAACGTGCCTATGGGGCGGTTATATATATCCGCATTGGATCACTTGAATCTAACGCCTCAAATGTATCACTACTATGTGCCAAGTCAAAAGTATCCCCACTTAAAAAGGTATCTTTAGCACGTTTAGAGTTATGTGCCGCACACCTTCTTGCATTATTAATGAAATCTGTTCTCTCAACTATTGAGACTAGATGTAAGATTGACAAAATGTTTGCATTTTCTGATTCAACTATTGTACTTTCATGGATACATTCCTCACCGCATAGATGGCAAACCTTCGTTGCCAATCGCACCGCAATTATTCAAGAAATTATTTCTGAAGAAAATTGGTTTCATGTTCCTGGAACTGAAAATCCAAGTGATATTGTATCCCGCTCCGTTACTCCTAATGAATTTTTGAAAACCTCTTACTGGTTTAATGGTCCAGCCTGGATCTCATTGCCACAGAGTCAATGGCCTGTGACTAATTTTAAAAAGGAAAATGCCTATCAGAGTATACCTGAATCTAAAACTGTTGCTCTCATACAAATTAAGACTCAATCTGAGCCTCACTTTATTTATTTAATCGCTAACAGGATCTCTAAATGGAGTAAATTATTAAACATACTTGTTTACGTTCTTCGTTTTACAAGAAAACTTAATACGTCTGGAATGATTACGGTCTCAGACTTAGAAACTGCTGAAAATCATGTAATTAAATGCATTCAGAATAACCATTTTTCTCAAGATATACATTCTCTTGAACAGAATAAATTGAGTAGTCCTGTATTACGCAAACTTTTACCATTTTTAAATAATAATATCCTTAGAGTTGGTGGTCGAATTCAAAATTCATCATCAATGTATGAAACGAAACATCCAATTTTATTGCCTTCTAAAGATCGTATTGTTCAGTTACTTATTGAATATTATCATTATTTACATTATCATACAGGCCCTGCATTATTGTTAGCATTATTACGACAGAAGTACTGGATTTTATCTGGTCGTAGTTTGGTTCGTAAGATTGTTCATTCTTGCAACATTTGTTTTAAAAACAAACCAAAAGGAACCTTCCCGTTAATGGGCAATTTACCCGATTTTCGAGTAAATGAAATAAAATGTTTCGCAAAATGTGGAGTAGATTACATGGGTCCAGTGTTTGTAACTCTGGCAAAGAGAAGAGGCATTAAAAAGCAAAAGGCATATGTTTGTTTATTTGTTTGCCTAGCAACAAAAGCTTTACATATAGAATTAGTTTCAGATCTCTCATCTGAAATGTTCTTAGCTGCATTTAAACGTTTTATAGCCAGAAGAGGACCTGTCACTCTCATTGTAAGTGACGGTGGAAGAAATTTTGTTGGAGCTCGTAAAATTTTAAATGAATTATATAAGTTTGTTTGTTCCGATGAATATAATAAAGCAATACTTCATGAATTGACGCCTAGAAAAATAGAATTTCGAATAAATCCTCCGTATTCTCCTCATATGGGTGGTATATGGGAAAGCAATATTAAGTGTATTAAAACACATTTATTTAAAGTCATAGGCTCACAAGTATTAACTTACGAGGAAATGAATACCGTATTGATTCAAATAGAGGCTTTATTGAACTCTAGACCGCTTTGTGTATTAAGCAATGATCCTTTAGATCCTGCCGCATTAACCCCTGCGCATTTTTTAAATTTAACTCCGCTAAATTACATACCCGCTTACAACGTTGATGATATTTCAATAACCCGCATTCAACGATATGAGTTGATCGATAAATTAGTACAGTCATTTTGGAAACGATGGCATGTAGAATATCTCACCTCTTTACAAATGCGTGAAAAGTGGAATACGTACACAAAACCCATTACACCTGGCCAAATAGTTATTATTAGAGAGGAAAATCTCCCTAAATTATCTTGGCCACTTGGCATAGTTAAGGAAATATATCCGGGAAAAGACAATGTCATTCGAGTTGTAAAAGTTCGAACCCGGAATGGTACATATTTAAGACCAGCTATTCGATTATGTCCGTTACCTTCCCAATAATCAAAATGTTTTTAATTTAATATTTCTTTTTATTTTTTAAGTTAGTTTACGTTTATTTGAATTTTTCACTCTATTGTTTAAATTTTTATTCTTCTTTTACCATCCGGTGAGTCATATGTTTTTTGAATTTTTTGTTGGAGTAATACTCCAAGGCCGGGAGTTATGGTTACGCAAAGTTGGGTACACACGCATACACACACACACACACACACACACACACACACACACACCTTTCCTATCCTATCCTAGTTTACCTCGGCCTAAAAACAACCTACCTACATACCTGCCAGCTATATGCAAAAAAGTATTGTTGCATATAAATTTTCTCATTATATCAACTGTCATCTTGACTAACACACCGCACCGCACCGCTCTTAAAATTATATCTTCAAAATCCGCTGAAATTAATTAACTTGTGAATTACTAGTGAAGTGTCAAAGTTTTCATACGCTGTGAATGTGGTGAAAAGATTATTCAGAACCAGCACAATAAATATCGAGGCAAGGTAACTCCCTATACCTTTATCTTTTCCACCATGTTTTTTTTGGGGTAATAAGGAAATTTTTCTAGTTTGCTATTTCATTAACGTGTTACTATTTTTACAAACTTAATCAATTCAGGTGCTACTTACATCAAAAAGTCTCAATTAAGTAATTGCGTCAAATAAGATGCAACATCATTTCTCCAAAAACTGAAAGGGAAACCTGATAATCAGAATTTTTGTTTGATGCAATTTGAGAATTTCATTTTTTTTGTCTATTACATACTTACTATTTTCATTTTCCGTGTAAATTAATTCAATAAATAATGTTTATTTAAATATAGGTACATTGATTGTCTTCTTTTCGAAATGGGGGGAAGGAGTAATATCGACTTACGCAAAAATATTTTGGGATAATGGTTAAAAAAGTTCCCCGACCGCTGCTGTAGACCAAAGTATCATCGGGTGGTTTACGTAACATTCATTGTTTACTTACCAATTTCTCAATAGATGGCGTTTGAAATAAGTTTCACTGTTTTTCGATAGATGGCGAAATTGTTTTCAAGTTATTTCAGCCGATGTGAAATTATTTTGTAACATACCTACATATATTCCCTTATTAATCCATTTTTTTTTCAAATTTTCAATTAATAAGGGAAGCCAAATAAAAATGGCATGTGGTGAAAGTTGCGCAAGCGCTTAAAGTAGTCACGTAAACAGGTCATAAGCTATGTTCGTGCCTCGTGAATATATTATGTACTCATTTCGTCTTCATTGAAATATTACAAAAAATGATAAAAAATATTTTCTCCCGGCGAGAAAAAATTAAATTTTGCGTATATTTAATATCTATGCTTTTATAACTTTTATAAGTACTCAGTCAGGAGTTATCAACATGTGAATTTTTATTTTATATTTCGAAATATTAAAACTTGTGTAAAAATAAACAAATACAATTCTGCAACTTTTTTTTATGAAAAGTTTCAGGGTTTTCAAACTTTTTTATGACAAATTTATTTGTTTAACAGGCATTTTCTATAAAACATAGTTTTACATCTTATTGTCTCTCTTTTTATAAATAGAATAATTATGTCCTTGTAAAAAGTACAAATATATCCTCATAAATTCCCTAAAATAAGCATAAGCTTGCTGAACTAAATAATTTTCATACATACATAGAATACTTACCATCAAGCTGTTTACATATTCGGGGTAGGAAAAAATGACTGAACTTCTCACTATACTATCTTGATATACATGTTTTGCATAGAAAACAAAATATCTCAAAATATTGAATAATTTGGACATAAGGGTTTATTGTTTGGTAAGTATTCTTCAACTATACACACTATCGCTATTGACAGTTAGATCTCATGCAACTAGTAATAAAAAATACAATTTATATTATCAATACACATTACAAAGTGTTAAACATATTATATTTTCAGTCTTTTATTAATTTTTTTTTTTCATTATTATTGTTGTTGACGTCATTTGTCTGAATATCTGGATACAGGTCCCTGGCAGACTTGAAATTTAACAGTCGAGTATCTCTTTTTCTTTGTATAGATTTTCTATATAGACTGTCGGTGCCATGATACCAATCTAGTATACCAAGCGTTCCATAACATTGGTTAAACCTAAAATTCAAAAATAACTTAAATGATTTTATACGATACGGTAGGTACGGTACATATGTAAAATAGTAGTTAGAATGGTTTTATTTTATTTGTCAACAACATTTGCCAATTGGTTTTTGTTAAATTATGGTTGCCTCGTATGAGAAAGGTCTTTAAACATAAACATTATTTTATCGCGTGATATCGATAGTTGTCCTGTAAATATTTCTTCGTGAAACGTAATAAATTATAGTGTTTTATATCCCGTTTTGTTCAAAATTAATGTATTTTTCTGAAATCTTTTATGGTGGTTTTTATAGCTGACAGAAGATAAGCTATGAACATTGAGAATATCAATATTTTGTACTTATTGAATAGAAATTGTTTTGACCATAGAAAAGTGTGCAGTAAGAAATTTGAAAAGTGTGCAGATAGAAATAGTTATGATAATAGAAAAGTGTGCACAAAGAAATATGAAAAGTGTACAGAAAGAACGCACGCCGAACGCGTTCGGTTCTCTCTGCCTACCCCAAATAGAGAAATGGCGTGATGGTATGGTATGGTATGGTACAGAAAGAAATAGTTATAACAATAGAAAAGTGTGTAAAAAAACATGAAAAATTATTACGGTGCAAGTACCACTAAATTCCTCGTGGAGAGTCATTTTAATTTTTATGTTTAGGGTGCGTGTAAAATTAACATTTGACATAGTACCTCTTAGTAGCCCGAGAACCATTACAAAAATATATTAGATAATGTATTTGCACCGTAATTATTTGTAATCAAGGATTAGCACAAAGAAACCATAAAATCCAATATTCTTTTTGATCATAAAACGGATGTACATAATATCGTGCCTGGCAACATTGAGAAATATTAAATTTGATATTTACGTCATGTGATGATAGTCGTGATACTGTGGAGTATTGAAGAATGGTAAATGATATCCAGAGTGGTCATTGACAGTCACAACTATTGCCATGAATAGCCAAATCCACATGGTGACAGCATGACAGTTTGTAATCTTTATACCAATCAAGACAGAGAACAAGTTTGACGCTACGTGCTCTACTGGATGGCAGTTTTCTGAAACAATGGCGATGGGTGCACTCCATTCGTGATGCTTTTTGTGAATATGTTTGTAGATTGACTTGTGATGAAGTAATCTAGAAAAAGTAGATATTACAAATAACTTGATTAAACCGCGAATGAGTTATACAACGGTCGATCTGTGTTAGAGAATTTATTTCTCTTAGCATATCTACATAGTTTCAAGCCAATAATCTCCTTCCCTTTCCCTTCTTCTCATGTCCTCACCTAATCCTCTCTCCTCACATTGCATGAAATATGTAACTTATAATTAGTTTTTATTCATTATGTAGAATATTATAATTGATTTATTTTACCATGCCTAATATATTGTAATACTTTATATATTGTAATAAAATAATAAATAATACTTTATATATTTTGGCTGAACTCTCCTCAAGTTCATGGTTTAATATTTAAATCGATTATAAAAAATCTGACTATTATTTAATTCTTTTTTTTTTATTGACTTAATCTTTGTTAACTAATGTTTCTGATTAATAACGGCTGCAACATCCTTTTATGGGTGAAAAGCCTTAAGAGAAAAAAAAATATATTGTAATACTGTTAATATTACCAAATAAACCTAAATAAAATAAAATATACCCAAAATTTTGTATATCCTGGGAGGCAAGTCCCGTCAAACGGTGAACTCAAAACCCTCATGATTACCCATATCATGAATAAATTATAAAATTAATGGAGTTCTATAATATCCTAACATATTATAGACCTCCATATGATTATTATTATTTTATTTCAATGTAAACAAAACAGTCATAACAAAGTAGGTACAATTAATTACATACACAAAACAATTCAAGGACCAAAAACTGAGCTTATTACTAAATAGTGAAGTGCTCTTTTACAATCATAAAAAAACATTATCATATGCATGTATACATTCTTAAAAATAAATAAAAAAGTAAGAAAAAGTAAAAGAACACAATGTTAACATTGCTTGGTGGGACTTTGAGGAAAATAGGAAAAGGAGGAGATAATGGGAGAGGAAAAAATGCACACAATTCGTACGTCAGTCCACCCTTCCAGCGAGTTAAACCCTCAACACTCTCCTGAACTTGTTAAATGAGATAAGATTCATATCTATGTTGTTAAAAAAGGTGTTGAAGTTTCCACATGCTCTTTGGAGAAAGGAACTTTGAGCATAATTCGTGGTGCACCTGGGCATTCTAAAAGTGAGAGATGTCCAAGAACTTCGGAGGGGACAGTTAAAACCTATCCCATTCAAAAGATCAGGAGAGTCTTCCATATTATTTAGTAATTTATATAAGAAAGTTAAGTCAATAATTGTGCGACGATTTTCCAAGGACAACAACCCGTGATATTTAATTGACTTTAGAGTGGAAGTAAAAGACACTTTGCCCCCAATTGAAAACGCTGTTCGTTATCGCCAAGCGCTAATTTTTTTTGTATGGGATTTGACGTTTGTTGTTTGTTATTGTAGAAAAAATTTCTACAACAAACGTCAAATCACATACAAAAAAAAAATAGCGCTTGGCGATAACGAACAGCGTTTTCAATTTGACTCAGGGCCTTTGTCTCTTAAGTTAATATGTTTGAGAAACTTATTTTGAACGTTCTCAATTATATCAATGTACGTCAAGTACTAAGGATAAATTACTAAGATAAATATATTTTTTTAAGGGTAGAAGTAGATTTAAAGGGTTTGGAAACAAGTTCCATTGTTGGGGTGCCTTTTCCACTGTCTTTTCAATGTGAGGTCTGAAGGTCATTTTGCTGTATTATACAAAGTAATCAAATATACTTTTTATAAAATATTTAATAATCCTATCTTTTTCTTCTTCTGCAGACAGATCTCCTACCATTTCTATTAAAAGTCATTTGTTACTCATAATTTCGTATGCTATAATTCACATTCTATATTATAATTCTGAATGCACATATGCACCATATCGATAGGTTATATTGTTTAATCTCGACTGTAGCCAAAGTTTCTCCAATTAAGGTTCCTTCTTCTTCATCGTGTATTAGGTAATTTGTCCTGTTTTCTAGGGTGGACTTTCCTGGAAGGAGGAACTCCAACAGTCTTTCGATCTCTTCGCATGTCTTCATTGAAGATAAAGTAATACATATTTACTGAATTTATATTACCTGTGTACATAGTAAAATGCAATTTCTTGGGCAATAATCATTACTCCAAAATGAATCATAATATCTATAACTGAAGGCAGTGGTCTGAGCGGAGGGAATCCATATATTAGAGTTAATCTGTAGATGATGTATCCGACTCCAATTCCTATGAGCTGGTTAAACAAAACAGTCTTCACAGCCTGTAAATAGTTATAAATGTTTCATATTACAATTGTTATCGGCAACTGCGCAGAGCGCTTTTTTGGTTTTCGCTTGGATGATATAAATGTACAAACCACCCCCCCTCAATTGCTCGACGAAAATTCTCAAGGAAACTATACCTACAGTAAATTTTCAAACATTGTCGCTTCAAAAAAAGGAACATTTATTTACGAGTAATAAAGAAACCAATTTAAAATTGAATTAGACCAAACAAATAAACCTATTTGACAGGGTAGGCAGAAAGAACCTAGTACCACACATATATTTGTGTCATTTGATTTCTATGCCGGCGTCCTGGGTCCGATTTCCACCAAAGGAGAATTCATTGCGTCATTACTTTCTTTAGCGACACACGACTTCTTCTCCATCTTTTTTATCTACATGTATTCTTTTTTTTAATTTTATATATCACACTAAAAAAATAAATACATTCATAAGCTGACTAATATCGCTCCACTATGCAAAATCCTGTTCCGAGACAGTCATTGTTGCACAATTAGATATCTTTATATAAGTCGTTCAATTTTAGGTTAATGTTTTAAAATAAAGTTTCGTTACTCTCGATATTGTATCCCAAGGCTGTAATATTTTTGTCAGTGCTTACTGTAGGGTAAATATTTACTCCCTTGGGTACCTATAGGTAGATACATGTTTTCATCGATGGTGATAGTATATATAATTGAAAAATACGTACCAAAATAAAAGCACGTAAATACTAATTAATAAATATTGTAAGATATTTTGTTTTGTATATAATATAAAACATGTAGATATGTATGTCCGGATATAATAGTAAGGAGGTCAGTCTGTTTTCCTACCCAGAATATGAAAACAACATGAAGGCATGTATGTATGTTTGGAGATTAAGTATGTATCAAACTATTGAGTGTATACTGCCTTACAAATTGTATGAAACGATGTCGTCACTAAATTCAATTCTTATTACAATTGTTAAAAAAAGTTTGAGATGTACTACTACAATGTCAACATTTTTTATAGAAAATTAAATTATCTAGTTGGGGTGTTTCGGCTATTTTCGATATTTTTAAAAACTTTGGAAATATGAGCAGGTAAACACATAAATTTATCATAAAAAATGTTTTTCTTAATAAAATGTTTGAGAAAATCTGGAATTTTTTTGAAAAAACAAATTTGAAATTTTGTATTTGTCTATATTTATAGCAATTTTTAGGGTTCTAGCTTATATGGTTTTTGAGATATATGGAAAAATAAAGTAAAAATTCAATAGTTGATAACTGCTGACTGAAACAAAAATTTAAAATTCTGAGTATGAAAGTTTTGTATGACTATAACTATCTATATATTCTGAAATTTTTGGCTCTGTAAATTGGGCGGATCAAAAGTTATTAGGGGGGGACCGACACACAGACATACAGACACATTAAATGTTCTACTCCAAATTCTGAGTAAATCCGTGGATAGAACATATATGCTGCGAAGCCTCTATGTTGGTGTTTTTTTACTTCAAAGTTGAAAAAACCGTGAAAATTATAGACCCTGCATAAAAATCTCGTGTATCTTAAAATTATCTTGAACAAAACGACAGTTAGAATATATCCACCTCACTAGGCATAGCCTGTACCGAGGTGTTATATTTCACAATCACATTAAAACAACTATATACAACAACTATATATTTGTCGGCCTTTGTGGCTCAGTTGGTTAGGTATCTGACTGTAGATCCAAAGGTCCCGGGTTCGATTCCCGGTGGAAACACAGTTTATAATTGTGTTTTCAGTCTGGATCTGTGAGACGATAAATAAGTCTCCAGAATGTGGCAACTTATTATTGGGTGCGTGTTAAATAATTATTTGACATAGAACCTGTTAGTTGCCCGAGTAGCTACATAAAATAAAATAAAGACAATAAGACGAAAATAAAATATCGTGAGACGATAAATATCGCAAGTCTCCAAAATGTGGCAACTTTTTTTATTGAGTTGCTCGAGAAGCAATATCAATTAAATAAATAAAAAATAAATACAATATTTTCATCTTATTACGTGACAGTACGTATTTGAAATAAAATGATTTTTAAATAAAACTCTATTCCGCGGGAAGTCAATTACCGGGGAGTCTCTGCCACCAATGGAGAGAATATCTGCGAATTATTTGCCAACTTTTTCTCATCTGTTTTTGTTGAATCCACGAGCAAGACAACTGATGAATCTTCATACATGTGTAATTCTTTGAGCCGAATTCATCTAAACAAAGCTGAGCTTTTGATTATAATGAGCACCTTGGATATAAACAAGGGCACCGGGAGTGATGACATTCCTAACCTATTCGTGAGGGAGTGTGCCGGTGAATTGGTGAGTCCTCTCTTTGAGATATTTCAGAAATCTCTTTCTGAGGGTAAATTTCCTGATCTTTGGAAAATTTCTCGAATTGTTCCTATATATAAATCTGGAGATAGAACTAGTGTAGAAAATTATCGACCAATAAGTCTTTTGCCGTGTTTCGGGAGATTGTTTGAAAAAATGGTGTATCCACATATATACCATCACGTGAGCCCCCTTCTGACAAAAGGCCAGCACGGGTTTGTCTCGAATAAATCTACTAGCACCAATTTGTCAGAGTTCGTTAATCAAGTGAGTGAATGTTTGGATTCCAGAACGCAGGTAGATGCCATATACACCGATTTCAGCAAAGCCTTTGATCGAGTTGACTTTGGTATACTTTTGCGGAAGTTGTGGGGTGCAGGTATTGTCGGCAAATTGTGGGACTGGATTAGTTCTTATCTTGATAGCAGAGTGCAGATGGTATCGGTGGGGGGTTTTGACTCGGGACCCATCATGGCTACTTCAGGTGTGCCACAGGGTTCCCACCTTGGACCATTGTTGTTTGTGATTTTCATTAATGACCTTGGCTCGTGTCTTAGTAGCAAATTCCTGATGTATGCTGACGATCTAAAAATATACACACCTGTGAGCTGCATCAGCGATTGTATGAAACTTCAAAATGATCTTGACAAATTGTCTGATTGGTGTTTTAAAAATAATATGCGCCTAAACACCGACAAGTGCCACTCAATAAGCTTCACCCGAAATAGGAAAAAGATAGAATTCACATATAATATAGACAGCGTCGACCTGAGGAAATTAAGCTCTGTCAAAGACCTCGGGGTGATACTTGATTCTGAACTCTCGTTTAGGGACCATTACGATCATATTACGGATAAATCGTACAGAACTATGGGTTTCTTATTTAGGATAACAAAACCGTTTAAAGATCCGAATAGTTTAATAAGGTTATATTATTCTCTGGTACGAAGTTTACTCGAATACCAATCGTTCATATGGTCCCCCTACTATGTGTCTCATAGAGACAAAATAGAACGTGTTCAGAAATATTTTACTAGGGTTCTTTCTTTTAGAGCGGGTCATAGTGGCCGGTTGGAATACCAGGAGCGCCTTTCGCTTTTTAATATGGTTAGTTTGTCAGTTAGGCGGAGTGTGGCCGAATTAATGTATCTTCGTAAGCTGATTCGAGGTCACTTGGACACATCTGACATAGAATTGTTAAACTTTCATGCAAATAATAGATTAAGATGCAGCGAAGTGTTTCGTCTGAAAAGGTATAGAACCAATGTGGGACAGTTTTGTCCTATAAGCCGAATGATGAGCTAATATAATAGTTTGTCAAGGGTTGTATCGGATCTTGATGTGTTTCATAATCCGGTGTCCACTTTCAAACGTTTGATTCGAGGAAATCTAGTGATAGGGACACCTTGATGTTGTGTGGCTCTGTGGGTGTTGATTTGTATTGCGCATTTCTCCCCACTTTTGTATTTTGTATTAGGATAATTTGGTATCTTGATTGTATGTTTTGTTCTTATTTAGTTTTTATAGTTTTAAAAATAAAAAAAATACTAACACGTGTATAGTACGACATATAAACCAGCAAATTCGACAACATATTAACTTATAAGTCTTACTAAAAATATTCTAGTTAGACGGGCATGTTGCCGAGTTCGCGATTTTGTCCGCGACGTTATTTATTGACTGTCGTTACATTGCACTCGCGTATGCACCTGCCAATACAGTGACATTCTGCCGTGTCGGAGTGTCATTGTATTGGTAGATTCAGACGTTGCGTCTGAATCGTTGTGACAATTTAATGTAATGACGTTGTGACAATTTAAAATATGCTGGGTAAAATCTATTTGTTTTGTTTTGTCTCGGTTCAATTGTTCCTTCTTTTTTTATGTTTTATTTTATTAGTTCAACATTTGTTTTCTTTCTGTTTTCCTACATATATGTATATATGTATTTTAAACTTTTCTTTTAACTGTGCAAAGTAATGTCTTTTTTATAATATGAATGGTCAGGAGACGTTGATTGTACATACCTAACTATGCACAATAGCCATGCGGGAGATACCTGTTATTGGAGCACTGGAGATTCTATTTTTTGTTTCATGTTTTTTTTTGTTTGTGTTGTTCAGTGTTCTGTTGGTGTCTCTGTATATTAAATAAATAAATAAATAAATAAATAAATAAATAAATAAATAATAAATTATATCAAACATTGTTATCTGTTTAATATGTTTCTATAAATATATATTTTTATTCACATACTGGTACGTGTCATAAACACAATTTACCTCACCAAATGAATATGTTTGGTTGGAAGATATTGCCATATGGCAATAAGTCCGCCATTGTGCTTTTATTATATTACTTGTGCATGATGTTTAAAATAAATAAATATGTAAGTAGGTATACCTATGGTCTAAGATCCCACCGTTCTAGACTTGCGTCATTTTGTATAGTGGGCCCATACAAAATTTATACTTATACTAGTAAAACCCGGCAGACGTTGTCCTGCCTGTAATTATTTACCTCCAAATATATAAAAATGGTTGAAAGGTATGTTTCGTTTTTATCACTTATGTAACATTCTTATCTAGATTCGCTAATAATAATTCCGTATTGTTTTCCCTTCCATCCCTACAGTCCCTTCCGTCCCTATTCATTCATTCATTTAAATTTTATTTAATTATTCAAACAAATATAGGAACTTGAACCTTAGCATTATTCCAGTTTTATATAATATACCATTATATATTTGGTTAAGTTTATGTGATTTTTTTCTTGTTATTTTTTTAAAAAAATTTAAAACAATAATTTATTTTATAGTTCATTTCCGTGTCCAGACAATCTATATGGACCCTCTCCAATAACTTGCAACCGTCACAGGTCACAACCCTGTCATTTACAGTCAAGAGGTCCTCCTCATAACAAGGCTCCCTCATGAGTGGGCACACCAGCAGGTGCGTCGAATATTATAGTGAATCATTGTTTACTTACTTTCATAAACTTTGTTCTGTCGACAGGTTCATGAGTGCCAGGTTGTATCTTATACTTTCTAAATGACTCTGGCACATTGAAAAGATCTAAAGCAGAGTATAAACTTCCAAGTAACCAATAAATAAATATTGTCAAAATATTTGGTATAACTACCCAAATTTTAAATTCATCTTCATCTGAAATATTAAAAAAAATTATATTATATATTGTACAAATATTCACATAAATTCTTTAAACCCGATGCCCGATTACAAAAATAGAAATGAAGAAAAATGAAATATATACCACTTATTGCCACTTATTGCAACTTATTGCCATATACCACTTATTGCAATAAGTGGTATATAGCAAAGTATTTGCTTCATTTTTATTTTTGTAATCATGGACTACCACAAAGTTACCGTCAAATCTATCAATCCGATGCCCGATCTTCACCACGCAAAATACTTTTCATTTATTTATTAAGAACATGATATTATAAAGAACATATATTAAAGATAATTGCTTCCCTAGACAAAGTATATTTCGAAGCATTTACCTGTAAAGATTTTATAGTCATAACATTTTATAATACAACATATTCACATACACATTACACCAAAACATAATCACAATAAATAATGACGACAAAAAATACAATACGCAGAAGACATTTTCGCTATTTCCACCAACAGCCGCTCTGCATATGGGGACTGTAAACGGACCCTTCACAGAACACTAAGCGAGCGACATGAAAAAAATGCATACCACGAAAAGAAGCTCACGGAGCCCTCTAGATTGGCAATCTCGACACCATAGTGCAAAAATAACAATCGACAAATGTCAATGATTTAATGTTTAATGATTTGCCAGAATGTGTGAAGGAAGCATCTGGTCTTGCCGCTTTTCGTCGCCCAAGTGTTGAATACACAAAGGAAAAGTTCTTTTAAGATATTGTGTGCTCCCTTTGTATTTTTTTAAATTGAAATATTTTCCTGTTTTTATTTCCTGTTTTTACTCTCCACACTATGGAATAGGGGAGAGTCATGATTTCGCAAAATTTAAGCGTATTTTTTTTACATCAATTTCTCAATGGGTATCATGTAGAGAATGCACACTATGAGTTTCGTCGTGATGTGTTTGTGTGTATGGCGTATACGCTGTACGCCGTACGCCGTAGCATTTATCTTTTTTGTGTCCTCTCTACAGCCCAAACTATAAGTCTGATCGACTTCATATTAACATCATATGTGTAAAGTGCAAAGACCTAGAGCTGATTAGTTTTCCATAGACAACTTTTGATTTCTTCTCTATGAATTCATCATTTACATTGTTTTTTTTTTGTGTCCTCTCTGCAGCCCAAACTATAAGTCCGATTGACTTCATATTGATATCACATGTGTTAAGTCCATAAACTTAGAGCTGATTAGTTTTCCATAGACAACGGTTCATTTTTTCCCAATGTTTCTTTATGATTTCATCTATTAAAACTGAAAAAATGCTCTCACGACCTGGAAATTAGAGATATTTTAATTTGGTTTCAACTATTTATACAACACCAAGAATCTTCATAAAATTGTATTCAAAGTTGGTCAATGTTAAAAGAAAAATATTCAACGGTTTCAAAAATTATATTTTATTTAATGGATATTTGTATGAAACTTATATGTAACAAGAGAATTTTTTTATATTTGGCAATGTTCAGTTCATTGATTTTATATTGATATAAGAATATTAAAAACTTGAACTTAGAACTGATTAGCTTTTCATAGATATCATAAAATTTCTTCATATGATATCACGTGTCAACATTGTCAAAATGCTCTAACACTCTTTGAAACAAAATTTATCTGCTTTTTTTAAAATATTTCATACAACATAAGCAGTCTTCACTATACTGCATTAATAGTTTGTCTATCTTAACATAAAAATATACTATAGGAAGAAAATTTATATTCCTGATAGTAACATTTAGTATGAATAAAAATGTAATTAGATAAATTTCTATGTATGGAAACGTTCAGTAATTTGATTTCATGTTATAATGTTAAGAGCTTGAACATAGAACTGATTAGCTTTCCATAAATAACAAAAAAATTCTTCATATGATATCACCTGTCAAAATTTGGAAAATGCTCTCGCGTTCTTTAAAACAAAATTTACCTGCTTTTTTTAAAATATTTCATACAACATAAGCATTCTTCACTATACTGCATTAATAGTTTGTCTATCTTAACATAAAAATATACTATCGGAAGAAAATTTATATTCCTGATAGTAACATTTAGTATGAATAAAAATGTAATTAGATAAATTTCTATGTATGGAAACGTTCAGTAATTTGATTTCATGTTATAATGTAAAGAGCTTGAACAAAGAACTGATTAGCTTTCCATAAATAACAAAAAAAATCTTCATATGATATCACGTGTCAAAATTTTGAAAATGCTCTCGCGTTCTTTATATCAAAATTTATCTGCTTTTTTTAAAATATTTCATACAACATAAGCATTCTTCACTATACTGCATTAATAGTTTGTTTATCTTAACATAAAAATATACTATCGGAAGAAAATTTATATTCCTGGTAGTAACATTTAGTATGAATAAAAATGTAATTAGATAAATTTCTATGTATGGAAAAGTTCAGTAATTTGATTTCATGTTATAATGTAAAGAGCTTGAACATAGAACTGATTAGCTTTCCATAAATAACAAAAAAAATCTTCATATGATATCACGAGTCAAAATTTTGAAAATGCTCTCGCGTTCTTTAAAACAAAATTTATCTGCTTTTTTTAAAATATTTCATACAACATAAGCATTATTCACTATACTGCATTAATAGTTTGTTTATCTTAATATAAAAATATACTATCGGAAGAAAATTTATATTCCTGGTAGTAACATTTAGTATGAATAAAAATGTAATTAGATAAATTTCTATGTATGGAAAAGTTCAGTAATTTGATTTCATGTTATAATGTAAAGAGCTTGAACATAGAACTGATTAGCTTTCCATAAATAACAAAAAAAATCTTCATATTATATCACGAGTCAAAATTTTGAAAATGCTCTCGCGTTCTTTAAAACAAAATTTATCTGCTTTTTTTAAAATATTTCATACAACATAAGCATTATTCACTATACTGCATTAATAGTTTGTTTATCTTAATATAAAAATATACTATCGGAAGAAAATTTATATTCCTGGTAGTAATATTTAGTATGAATAAAAATGTAATTAGATAAATTTCTATGTATGGAAAAGTTCAGTAATTTGATTTCATGTTATAATGTAAAGAGCTTGAACATAGAACTGATTAGCTTTCCATAAATAACAAAAAAATTCTTCATATGATATCACCTGTCAAAATTTGGAAAATGCTCTCGCGTTCTTTAAAATAAAATTTATCTGCTTTTTTAAAAATATTTCATACAACATAAGCATTCTTCAATATACTGCATTAATAGTTTGTCTATCTTAACATGAAAATATACTATCGTTAGAAAATTTATATTCCTGGTAGTAAAATTTAGAATGAATAAAATATTTCATTGTCAATATTTGTGGTGTGGAGAGTTTAGTGTTGGCCACAACCCACTCGTTTTATTCATACTGTGTAAACTTGTTATTTTTTCAACTTGTTAATATGCTTTTTGATGATACTAGATGTAAGAAAATGCATTATTTTTTTACATCTAAACAAAATATACATACATACATATGTACATACATACAATAGAAGATTCACACTCGAGGACTGTCATTGACTTTAGATCTTTTTAAATGAAAAACGTCAAAGGTGTGACCAAGATCACTGTTAAAAATTAACTTAATGGGTATCATTCAATAGTAAGGCACCATAACTATGACATAACTTCTTAGTGGCTTTAAAATTGTTATTCGAGATCAAAAAATCCGCATGACCAATGGGACCTTGAAGAGGCCCACTGACAGCAACGAGGAACTCCGATCTATAAGAGGACACCATTGGGTGGCAACAATTCCACAGGATATGTTCCGAAGTTTGGTCCGGGTATTGACAGAACTGACATGAGGTAATGTTAAATCGGTGAAGATTACTTTTACAGTTTCCGTTTCCTGTGAAAAAATGGGAAGAACGACAGGAAAACATACTTTTATTAAGCAGATGGGTGGTGGCAGAGTGGTTAGCGTGAGTTTGTAATCCAAAAGTCGCGAGTTCGAATCCTATCACGGCCGATTTCGTTCACCTATAGCAAAAGCATTTATACTTAATTTAGGGGATGAATGAGGATATATATGTACTTGTTACAAGGACATATCTTTGATAAAAATGTATAATGGTTGAAACATTGATTTCATTTAAGTCTACCTACTTCAAGTAGGTAGCTACTTTGTTCTCTTATATGAAAATGATTTTTGCCCAAATATTTTCCGTCCGATCCGTCCGCTGAGCCTGTATGGACGCTATGCTTTAAATGGTTTTCAGAGCTATACCTATAGAGCGATGTATATATGCACTTATTCTTCTTTAGCCTTCCTCCCTCCACTGCTGGATGTAGGCCTCTTCCATTCTTTTCCATTCGTCTCTGTCTCTCCTCCTTCGCATCCAGGTCCTCTCAGCTTGCTGAACTATTTCATCGGACCACCTTTTTGGGGGTCTTCAGATACCTTTTTTTTGGTCAAGGGCCTCCACTGTAGGATTCTGGGTGCCCATCTGGTATCCCCCTGTCGAGCCATATGCCCAGCCCATTGCCACTTCAACACTATATGCACTACTTTTACCTCTTATATGCACTACTTTTGTTTAAATAATTTAATCAGATGGCCCTAATGCAAAAATATTAGATTTATTACAAATATTAAAAACCATATTGATAATGACTAAATATACAAACATATAGTACCTAAATAGTATAGCTCAGTTAGTAGTTGTGTGAGCCTACAGGAAGATCTTGATCGATTGTCCCAATATTGCCATGAAAATAAACTCTTTACGAATATATCTAAATGTTACATACAGTCACCTTCACTCGTAACCGTAATAAAGTAATGCATGATTGTAATATTTCTGGGTCGCTCTTATCAAACAAAGACTGTATACGTGATCTTCGAGTTATTCTGGACTCTTACATTTGAGGCTCATATTAATAGCATAGTCACTAAGGCAACAAAGAGCCTGGGTTTTGTTCTGAGAACATGTAAATTTTTCACCAACTTCAGAACGTTCTTGCTCCTTTACAATAGTTATGTTCGTCCACATTTAGAGTAGGTATTGTTCACAGATTTGGAACCCATGCTACAGTAAATACGTTGATCGACTAGAAAGAGTCCAAAAACGATTTCTAAAATTCTTAAATTTCAAATCATATAACATATACAGTTCTTATGATGAAATTGAGAATCATTTCCGAATGAAAAAAAATCGTACACAGGAGAGAAGTTGCGGATCAAATGTTTCTCTTTAAAATTATTAATTCAATAGTTGACTGTCCTGATTTATTAAATAAAATTAATTTCCAAGCGCCGTTGCGAATTGGCAGATTAAACTATATGTTTTACGTTCCTCGAAGTAACACTAATTCTAACCAAAATGAGTTCATCAAAAGGGCATGTAACTTCTATAATGTCAACCTCTCGGACAGTATCACACATTCTGATATTATATTCACCACTAGTAATAACGTATACAAAAATTCTCTCTATAAGTGCATAGCATAAACTCGTATGTTTAATTTTTTTTTGTTCATTATTTGTGTTTTTTTCTAATATTATCTTTTGTATACTTTTATTTACATTTTTTGTTGTTGTTTGTAACAAAAATATAACAATTTAACTGTCACAATCCTTTTCCCATCCTTTTTTTCTCTTCCCTTCCTTTCCCGTCATAGGCAAACATACAGAAAATCTTAGTTATATTTAAATTTATGATGTTTAAAATGTTTCATATTTAATATCTGTGGACATATGTAATTGGTCTGTTTGTTATTATTTTATAGTGTATTATTCTATTTTAGTATTTTAAGACTGTATTTGTCCCTAAATAAATAAATATACCTACCTATCTTCGTTTATCGGCTTGGATATTATAAATTTATTTATGTACACGTAGGTGGGTACGCGTACTGTGTGGGATCAGCAGTAACGCGATAGTTTCAATAAATTTAGTTGAAGTCTTTGGTACCTACCTTATCTGATGAAGTGTATAATTAAGTTTAATAATGTTCGTCTATAATTGGTTCACTTTTAATATAAAATTGTTCATAGCTGATCATAATTGACAAACTAATAAGCATTGTTATTTGTTTGTCTAATAACCAATTGTTCATAGCTGTTGACAAACTAAACCTTATAAAAATTAACTAACACTACGATTAACAAAAATAATAGAACTGATTTATTTAACGCTACTCTATGACAGGCATTGCCTAGTAGAGTAAATTAAAATAAATATATGTATGTATACACTTATGACTTATGAATTAAACTTTAACCTTTAACTTTATTATAGTACTAGCTTTTATGTCCCGCCGTTGGCCAAGAATGTAAAATTGTGAAAGAAAAAGCAATCGTTTTTATAATATTGTCACCCAATTATTTTGCAATATCAGACTATGAAAAGTGGTTTGAAATTTGATTGAGTTTAAGTATTGTAAAATGTTCAAGTGATGGCCACAACCCATTCTTTTTTATATATTGCTATAAAGTGTGAATGAAGTATAATATTTATACAATTTCTGCTCGCATGTACTATGCGTAATGGTTTTAAATATGACTGTTTATCAATGTTGTAAAGAGATTTGTTTGGCCACAACCCCCATTTTTAAATATTATCATCGAAAAAAAATTGTAATGTGTACCTATTGAAAATTTAGTAATTTTGGATATTGGGATGTGGTTAAAATTTGATTAAACAAACGTAGGTACTGAAAAGATCTAGTATTGGTCACATCCCATTCGTTTTTATATTTTTTCATCAAGTGTGCATTATATTTTTGCTCAATTTGACTGAAAGTCTTCATTAACGAAGAAGAAGAAGACTTGAACTATAGAAAATAGTTTTTAATTTGAATATAAATGTTGTGAAGAGTTCAATAATGGCCACAACCCCCATTCTTTAAATATTAGGTGTTGAAAATTATTCAAAATAGGAAGATATAAATGGTTTAAATTTAATTAAACAAAAGTATTGAAAAGATTCTAGTGCAGGTTATATCGTCACATCCCATATCCCATTCATTTCATATGTATTTTCATCAAGTGTGCATATCGTTAATAATATTTCTGCACAATAGACTATTAGACTTAAAACTAACCCAAAAGACTAAATAAAAAAGAGAAAAATAAGTATAAGACTATAAGAAATAGTTTGTATAAAAAACTATTCCAATGGTCTACATAAAATAAGTAAAAATACATATACCTAATAGAAGAATTAGACTATTGGAAATAGATTGTATAAAAGCTCACCCAAAGGTCTACAAAAAAGAAGAAGAAGAATATTTAGACTATTGGAAATAGTTTGTATAAATACTGACCAAAAGGTCTACATAAAAGAAAATGAATAAGACTATTGGAAATAGTTTGTATTAAAACTCTCCCAAAAGTCTACGTACTTAAATGAAGAAGAATAATAATTAGACTAAAGGAAATAATTTTTATAAAAAAATGACCCATAGAATTAGACTCCAAGACCCGCCGCTTCAGGCCCTTCAGTACCTCCCGTCCCTTTAATCCCTCATTACGTCCCTTCCCATCAGGCCCTTCAGTACCTTCCGTCCCTTCAGGCAGTTTTATACCTCCCGTCCCTTCAGGCCCTTTAGTGCCTCCCTTCCCTTCATTACATCCCGTCCCATCAGTCGGTTAAGAAAAGTAAAGTAAAAGTCGCGGTTCTTCCAGAAACCATCCCGGAAGAACCGCGGAGAGATGAAAGAACCTTCTTATCCCAGGATGCTCTACTTAATAGGTAAAATGACTAAATACACGAAGAAGAAGAAAAAAGTTTAAACCCAGATACCTGCGAAGAGATGGAAGGACAGTTGGACCTTCTTCTCCCAGGATTCTCCAACTTCATAGGTAAAATGAGCAAAAATACACGATGAAGAAGAAGAAGAAGAAATAAGTTTAAATCCAGATACCTGCGAAGAGATGGAAGGAAAATTGGACATTCTTCTCCCAGGTTAGTCCACCTTCAAAGGTAAAATGACCAAATAGACGATGAAGAAGAAGAAGAAAAAAGTTTAAATCCAGAAACCTGCGAAGAGATGGAAGGAAAATTGGACCTTCATCTCCCAGGATAGTTCATCTTCATAGGTAAGATGACCAAGTACACGTTGAAGAAAAAGAAGAAAAAAGTTTATATGCAGAACCCGTCCTGGAAGACCTGTGAAGAGATGGAGGGACAGTCGGACCTTCTTTTCCCAGGATACTCCCCCTTCATAGGTAAAACGACCAAATACACGAAGAAGAAGAAGAATAAGAAAAAAGTTTAAATCCAAAAACCATCCTGGGCATACGCTCGACAATTCACCAAAGTTTCATTATAATCGGACAAACGGTTGATAAATAAATAAATAAAATAATTTTCCTATAGGAAATCAGTATAGGTATATTATTGTTGATTTGTAAGTAAATAGTATTAGGTAGGTACCTACCTACAACAACCTTCTAAATAAATTCGATTCCTAACAAATTTTATTTGAATATCACATTCTTTCTGTAGCCATGGAAACGATTCGAACACGTAAGTAATATCGAATGGTTCGGATACATTTTTTGAATATGTAGGTACCTACATTGGTTTGTTCGATGCCATAAAAATGAAAATTGTCAGAAAAATCAAATATTATTTACAAATTATGCAATTTTATTATGCCTATATCTTTACTAATAAATAACACATTTTTACAATATATGTCTTAAAACTTGCCGTAATGTCTTGTGTTTTATTTTATTATTTCATAATTACATTTATTTCAAAGGTTTATTATTTTCAAGAACATATTCATTCGGTGGGAAAATGAAATATTGTATGAAAAGATATTAAAATGGCGGCGTTTATGTACAAAAGGCTTACTTTAAAAATAAGTTAAACATTATAATTATACCAAATATTCACCATGTTTTTCACTTAAACGCTAAGTTATACTTCAAAATATATTTTTTTTGTGTAAATACCTACTTCTAACTTTTAAACTAACAGATATTTGCGTGCAAAATGTACACTTTTTTGACAGATATGACTTGGAAAATTTTGTATGAAAAAAATAATTATTTAAATATTTTTAAAATTCAGCATTTTTATCGCATTCTTTTTAGCGTGACACTGCATCAGGTATACTGGTACATGTTCGCACTTAAATTAGATTTTTAGATGCTCTTGGTTTTTCAGAAGGCGCGAGACAAACACACACACACACACACACACACACACACACATACACACACACACACACACACACATACACTAACATTTTGATTGCTTTATTACTTTAGATTATACATTTTATTTACTACTTTATCAAGTTATATTATACCTACTTCAAATATTATTATACTTGTAAAAAATGATTTTACAGAGGGAAGAAGAACGCCCCAAAATATATGAAAACAGCTGAGAGTTTACATCTCAGGAGGCCGCAAAGAAGAAGAAAAATTTATAATGCAGAACGATCAATAAAATAACTCTTGGTAGAGGCTTTTTATATTTGATCACAATGATTTATTTATTGAAAGAAAATAAAATAAAAATAATATAACAAGTGGTTTATAGCTAATTTATAATTCAAATATGATAAAATTAATATGCTTACCAAGACTTGTTAGAATTTTTTCCCACACATTTTCACAGTATACTCCGGCACTGTTCCATATTGAATGAATGTACCTGTAAACATTTTTTTTTTAACAAAGTTTTGTCAATTAATACCTGCGGGGCTAGTCATGACACGTTCTCAATGCTTTCTTAGCTTGCCTTAATTTTTAAAATGTAATTATCAGCACTCAATTGTAATCCAATCTTTATCTTTCTTTACATTTAATCACGAAATTTTGTAAATATCAATGTAAAGTATGAAATTGTCACTAATTGTTGTATAAATTAATATTATTTTTCAATTAATTAAGCCTCAAAGATTGCTAAAATCTGAAGCTGATCTAAATTTTAATGTTAGACGAAAGAAAAAACAAAATAGACTCTGGATACAAACTATTGTTGATAAACGACGTTCAATGTCTTCTATAATGATGACACCATGATTTTAGAGACTATCTATTCACTATAAATAATTTTCACGATACACCGTAGACACTTGCATCGACCTCCGGGAACCTTCTGCTAATTGTTTACTATAGACCGTTTCATTTAATAATTCCTTTCTTCTTTGCATTGGTATGATTTCTAAGAATTATAATAAACATTGCCAGATGTGACAACATATATGTAGAACACGCTAAATTGGATAAATTAATTCTGTAGTATTCGTCACTTAGAATGAATCATAAAAGTTTTTTTTTTTTTTTTATTTATTTAACAAAAACAATACAATGTTCACATATAAATCATAATTTAAAAAGGTATAAAATATCCATCATATAATTCATAATAACCCTCTTTAATTGAGATAAAATCTCGTGTTAAAAGAGGGGAGTATCTATTTAATATTATTACATTTACCAAAACATTGTACATCTACTAAAAAATATGAAGCTACACAAAAAAAGAATGAAATAACAAAAAATAAATAAATAAATCAGTACAATTTTTTAATTTTATTTTTAAATATACTATAATTTTTTTCGAGTCTAAGACTCAAAGGGAGTTCATTAAATCACTTAGTACCTTTATACTTATAGAAATGTTGTGAGGCAGTTGTACGTAAAAGAGGAATGGTAATACATCCTTGTGAATTTATTCTGCTGCTTAAAGAAAATGACAATTGGTTTGAATTTGTAAGAATATCTTTATGAATTTGGAACAATGAGATTTTTTTGTAGATATTTTCAACAGTTGAAACTTTAAATTCTTGAAATAAATTAATAGTTGGATAATCAAATCTCTTTTTTAATATAATTTTAATAATGATTCTTTGAAAAACTTCTAAAGGCACTAAAGTGGTTTTAAAAGCTCCCCCCCAACATATAATGCCATATTGTAAGATGGATTGAAATAATGAAAAATATATTGTTTTAAGCAAGTTTGTTTGAAGTATATTTCTTAGTCTCAGAAAAATAAAAATTAGCCTTTTAAGGCGTTCAATAGAAGTAGTTACATATATGTAATTTCCATTTCATACTGCTTTCAATAATAATGCCTAGGTATCGGATGTTATTTTTAGTGGATAATTTAATACACGCTGAGTTACAAGATATGGAGTTGTTGAAACAGGAATTGTCAATATGAATTTTAATATTAAGGTCTTCTGGGATGTATTTATCATTTAATGCAAATGGGATAATACACGTTTTATCTGTATTCAATGAAAGTACATTACAATCGAACCAAGACTTCAAAACACTTATATCTGATTCAGCTGAGGCAATTAATTCCTTCCAGGTGTTATCTTTCAGTATAATGGCAGTGTCATCAGCATAAGAAATTATTTTACCAGATATTGGCAGATTGAATATATCATTCACATAAATTATAAATAAAAGTGGACCAAGTACAGTACCTTGAGGTATACCAAAGTTTGCGTTTTTGAAATTACATAATGTATTGTTGAGTTTGACATATTGTTTTCTTTTAAATAAATAATTTTGTACCCAGCTTTTAACTTTTCCCGTTATTCCAATTTTATTTAATTTATTTATTAGTTTCGTATGTGATACACTATCAAATGCTTTTATATTTTATTAAGTCTCTTTTCATTTTTGTATTAGAAAGCAAGACCAGACCCTGTAAGCACTTGCATAGACCTCTGGGAATTGTCTACAATTTGTTAACTTCGGTGTCATTAGGGATTGCAATTGTTGCAAATCCAGCAAAATGTGCTTAATCCAGCTTTGCAGATCCGCAAATAGTTAAAATTCCAAATAATGCAAAATTACAACAACCGTAAGTAAATGTAATCAAAAATATATTAATGAGGAAATTATGTTACCATTGTATTGTATTTCTGGCAGGAGTAAATCCAATAACGCCCATTCCAGATAGCACTAGGATACTGCACAACATTGATATCCTCGACCATTCTTTGTATTCAACTCTTTTACTCACTTCAACGAAATCTTCTGAAAAACAATATCAATCCACACCGATTAATCATATATTTTCACCAAACACTCGAAACTTAATATATTTTTAAGCATTTCGAAATGTTGATATTTCACAATAAAATAGTAGTTTTGTGTCTTGAAAAAAAGGTAAATTTATTTAATATTATTTATATTGAAATATTTATAAACTTATAAATACTTTACTTGTATTGGGTGGGTTATCCACCTTTCTTTTATATAAATTATCTCCCGACATGGTCTAATTATTGCTACGTTTATTTACTTTATACAAATATTATAGAAATGCGTTTAAACACAATAGTATAACACCGAACGATCGCATACTTTCAACGACAGTACTGATTATGTCGCATTCAATGTTTACATATATTTATTAACAATTCAGTTAGTACTTTGGTACCTGCCTACTTTAGCTTATGTCGCTGTAGGAAAAATATTTAGTTTATTATAACGCATTATAATATTCAATTCTTTATTGTCATTATTTCATATTTTCATTTTTTTTTCTATAATATTAGCGAGAACAGTTACCCATCGACGTGATTAATAATATTCGTATAATGTTTAATAATAACGCATTAAGGTTATGAAATTCGGGTTCAGTATATTTCATATCAACAATAAAAAGTCAGCTAAAGGGGCACCAATGCACCGTGACACACTAGTAAACAAATAAAGAAACAAATTAATAGCTCTCATTCCAAAACGCTACATATGGATAAGTCCATCTATGTAATTCAGGTTGGTTAAATATGGAAGCCAATTTTGAACAGAAATAAGCTGGGAAACGGGTGCTCTAAAAAATCTGTGTTGCGAAGGATTTGTGAGACGATTGTGAATTTTAACAGAAAAATAAAAAATATGTTTTTGTAAATGTCACAAAGCCAAGACCAAGACTGGGTATTGGGTATACAAGACCATGACTGAGACTCGATCAACTCTAAGACCATGGGTTCAAAACTATTCTTGCATTTACTCATCACTAGTGCCTAAATTGAAATATTTTTATGCAAAATATCATGTTTAAAGAAATTATGGTTACAACAAATCATTTGGTTACTCTAACTAAGTTATTCACACTGCCAAACCGTACAGTTACATATTATAATACTAGCTTTTATGTCCCGCCGTTGGCCAAGAATGTAAAATTGAGAAGGAATAAGCAATCGTTTTTATAATATTGTCACCCAATTATTTTGCAATATCGGACTATGAAAAGTGGTTTGAAATTTGATTGAGTTTAAGCATTGTAAAATGTTCAAGTGATGGCCACAACCCATTCTTTTTTATATATTGCTATAAAGTGCTATATACTATTTCTGCACGCATGGACTATGCGAAATGGTTTTAAATATGACTGTTTATCAACTTTGTAAAGAGATTGGTTTGGCCACAACCCCCATTTTTAAATATTATCATCGAAAACAAATTGTAATATGTACCTTTAAAAAAAATTTAGTAATTTTGGATGTTGGAATGTGGTTAAAATTTGATTAAATAATGCGTACTGAAGAGATCTAGTGTTGGTCACATCCCATTCGTTTTTATATTTTTTCATCAAGTGTGCATTATATTTTTGCACAATTAGACTGATAGACTTAAAATTGACACAAAAGTCTACATTAACGAAGAAGAAGAAGACTTAAACTATAGTAAATAGTTTATAATTTAAATATAAACGTTGTGAAGAGTTCAGTAATGGCCAAAACCCCCATTCTTTAAATATCGTCAACGAAATCAAATATGAAGGTGTTGAAAATTATTCAAAATAGGATGATATAAATGGTTAAAATTTGATTAAACAAAATGTGGCTGAAGTTTCGAACGTTCTAACGGAATGAACTAACGGATCAATGGTCAGGATACAATAGTGATAACCCAAGGAAAAAATATTTTTTATTTATTTATTTATTTATTATATATATTTTATTTGTAGTTTTAATTGCTTGTTTATTTATTTATTTATGCATTAACTAGTTTTTTTAAATTATTTACTTATTTATGCATTAATGAACGATAAAATAAACGGAAAAAAATTGAAAATAATCTGAATATAAATAAGGTAAACGTCGTTATACCCCACCATATAGGGTAACCAGCGACAGGTTTGCGGAAACGCATAACCTAATAATATAAAGCATTACACATGCGTGTATATCCACACACATTTTTTTATAATCTACGTACTTACTAAATATAAATACACCACCATGTAGGGTATCAGCGACAGGTTTGCGGAAACGCATAACCTAATAAAATAAAGGACTACACATGCGTGTATGCCCACGCACATTTTATTTATAATAAACGTACTTAGTGAATATAAATACACCACCATGTAGGGTAACCAGCGACAGGTTTGCGAAAACGCATAACCTAAGAAAATTATGCACTACACATGCATGTATGCCCACGCACATTTTTTTTTATAATTTACGTACTTAGTGAATATAAATACACCACCATGTAGGGTAACCAGCGACAGATTTGCGGATAACCTAATAAAATAAAGCACTACGAATTCGTGTATGCCCACGCACATTTTATTATAATTTATGTACTTACTGAATATACATACACCACCATGTGGGGTAACCAGCGACAGGTTTGAGGAAACGCATAACCTAATAAAATAAAGCACTACAAATGCGTGTATGCCCACGCACATTTTTTATAATTTACGTACTAACTGAATATACATACACCACCATGAAGGGTAATCAGCGACAGGTTTGCGGAAACGCATAACCTAATAAAATTAAGCACTACACAGGCGTGTATGCCCACGCACATTTTTTTATAATTTACATACTTACTGAATATAAATTCACCACCATATATGGGAACCAGCGACAGGTTTGCGGAAACGTATAACCTAATAAAATAAAGGACTACACATGCGTGTATGCCCACGCACATTTTTTTTTATAATAAACGTACTTAGTGAATATAAATACACCACCATGTAGGGTAACCAGCGACAGGTTTGCGAAAACGCATAACCTAAGAAAATTATGCACTACACATGCATGTATGCCCACGCACATTTTTTTATAATATACGTACTTAGTGAATATAAATACACCACCATGTAGGGTAACCAGCGACAGATTTGCGGATAACCTAATAAAATAAAGCACTACACATTCGTGTATGCCCACGCACATTTTATTATAATTTAAGTACTTACTGAATATACATACACCACCATGTGGGGTAACCAGCGACAGGTTTGAGGAAACGCATAACCTAATAAAAATAAGCACTACAAATGCGTGTATGCCCACGCACATTTTTTATAATTTACGTACTAACTGAATATAAATACACCACCATGAAGGGTAATCAGCGACAGGTTTGCGGAAACGCATAACCTAATAAAATTAAGCACTACACAGGCGTGTATGCCCACGCACATTTTTTTATAATTTACATACTTACTGAATATAAATTCACCACCATATATGGGAACCAGCGACAGGTTTGCGGAAACGCATAACCTAATAAAATAAAGGACTACACATGCATGTATGCCCACGCATATTTTTTTTTAATAAACGTACTTAGTGAATATAAATACACCAGCATGTAGGGTAACCAGCGACAGGTTTGCGAAAACGCATAACCTAAGAAAATTATGCACTACACATGCATGTATGCCCACGCACATTTTTTTTATAATATACGTACTTAGTGAATATAAATACACCACCATGTAGGGCAACCAGCTACAGATTTGCGGATAACCTAATAAAATAAAGCACTACACATTCGTGTATGCCCACGCACATTTTCTTATAATTTAAGTACTTACTGAATATAAATACACCACCATGTGGGGTAACCAGCGACAGGTTTGCGGAAACGCATAACCTATTAAAATAAAGCACTACACATTCGTGTATGCCCACGCACAATTTATTATAATTTAAGTACTTACTGGATATAAATACACCACCATGTGGGGTAACCAGCGACAGGTTTGCGGAAACGCATAACCTAATAAAATAAAGCACATTTTTTATAATTTACGTACTAACTGAATATAAATACACCACCATGAAGGGTAATCAGCGACAGGTTTGCGGAAACGCATAACCTAATAAAATTAAGCACTACACATGCGTGTATGCCCACTATGCACATTTTTTTAATAATTTACGTACTAACTGGATATAAATAAAGTAATCCTCGTTATACCCCACCATGTAGGGTAACCATCGACAGGTTTGCGGATACGCATAAACTAATAAAATAAAGCATTACACATGCGGGTATGCCCACACACATTTTTTAATAATTTACGTACTTACTGAAAATAAATAAAGTAAACCTCGATATACCTCACCATGTAGGGTAAACAGCGGCAGGTTTGCGGATACACATAACCTAATTAAATAAAACATTACACATGCGTGTATGCCCACTCAAGTATATTTTTATATTTTACGTACTTACTGAATATAAATAAAGTAAACCTCGATATTTTATTTGGCCAAAGATACCCTCGGAACGGAAAATTTTGAAGTCAAATATAATATTAAAAAAAATCTAGCACTTTTATTTGGTCAAAGATACCCTCAATTTTTCTGAGGTGTATGTAGCACTACAATTTGCATCTGACGCAAAAATAATTTTTCAAATAAAATAAACCGCAACATTGTTTTCAAGCCGATTAACGGAAAATTTTGAAGTCAAATATAATATTAAAAAAAAATCTAGCACTTTTATTTGGTCAAAGATACCCTCAATTTTTCTGAGGTGTATGTAGCACTACAATGTGCATCTGACGCAAAAATAAAATTTATAAAAAATAAACCGCAACATTGTGTTCAAGCGGATTAACGGAAAATTTTGATGTCAAATATAATATTAAAACAAAATCTAGCACTTTTATTTGGTCAAAGATACCCTCAATTTTTCTGAGGTGTATGTAGCACTACAATGTGCATCTAAAGCAAAAATAAAATTCAAATAAAATAAACCGCAACATTGTTTTCAAGCCCATTAACCGAAAATTTTGAAGTCAAATATAATATTAAAAAAAAATCTAGCACTTTTATTTGATCAAAGATACCCTCAATTTTTCTGAGGTGTATGTAGCACTACAATGTGCATCTGACGCAAAAATAAAATTTATAAAAAATAAACCGCAACATTGTGTTCAAGCGGATTAACGGAAAATTTTGATGTCAAATATAATATTAAAAAAAATCTAGCACTTTTATTTGGTCAAAGATACCCTCAATTTTTCTGAGGTGTATGTAGCACTACAATGTGCATCTGACGCAAAAATAAAATTTATAAAAAATAAACCGCAACATTGTGTTCAAGCGGATTAACGGAAAATTTTGATGTCAAATATAATATTAATAAAAAATCTAGCACTTTTATTTGGTCAAAGATACCCTCAATTTTTCTAAGGTGTATGTAGCACTACAATGTGCATCTGACTCAAAAATAAAATTCAAATAAAATAAACCGCAACATTGTTTTCAAGCCGATTAACGGAAATATTTGAAGTCAAATATAACATTAATAAAAAATCTAGCACTTTTATTTGGTCAAAGATACCCTCAATTTTTCTGAGGTGTATGTAGCACTACAATGTGCATCTGACGCAAAAATAAAATTTATAAAAAATAAACCGCAACATTGTGTTCAAGCGGATTAACGGAAAATTTTGAAGTCAAATATAATATTAAAAAAAATCCTGCACTTTTATTTGGCCAAAGATACCCTCAATTTTTCTGACGTGTATGAAGCACTTTAATGTGCATCTGACGAAAAAATAAAATTCAAATAAAATAAACCGCAACATTGTTTTCAAGCCGATTAACGGAAAATTTTGAAGTCAAATATAATATTAAAAAAAAATCTAGCACTTTTATTTGGTCAAAGATACCCTTAATTTTTCTGAGGTGTATGTAGCACTACAATGTGCATCTGACGCAAAAATAAAATTTATAAAAAATAAACCGCAACATTGTGTTCAAGCGGATTAACGGAAAATTTTGATGTCAAATATAATATTAAAACAAAATCTAGCACTTTTATTTGGTCAAAGATACCCTCAATTTTTCTGAGGTGTATGTAGCACTACAATGTGCATCTAAAGCAAAAATAAAATTCAAATAAAATAAACCGCAACATTGTTTTCAAGCCCATTAACCGAAAATTTTGAAGTCAAATATAATATTAAAAAAAAATCTAGCACTTTTATTTGATCAAAGATACCCTCAATTTTTCTGAGGTGTATGTAGCACTACAATGTGCATCTGACGCAAAAATAAAATTTATAAAAAATAAACCGCAACATTGTGTTCAAGCGGATTAACGGAAAATTTTGATGTCAAATATAATATTAAAAAAAATCTAGCACTTTTATTTGGTCAAAGATACCCTCAATTTTTCTGAGGTGTATGTAGCACTACAATGTGCATCTGACGCAAAAATAAAATTTATAAAAAATAAACCGCAACATTGTGTTCAAGCGGATTAACGGAAAATTTTGATGTCAAATATAATATTAATAAAAAATCTAGCACTTTTATTTGGTCAAAGATACCCTCAATTTTTCTAAAGTGTATGTAGCACTACAATGTGCATCTGACTCAAAAATAAAATTCAAATAAAATAAACCGCAACATTGTTTTCAAGCCGATTAACGGAAAATTTTGAAGTCAAATATAACATTAATAAAAAATCTAGCACTTTTATTTGGTCAAAGATACCCTCAATTTTTCTGAGGTGTATGTAGCACTACAATGTGCATCTGACGCAAAAATAAAATTTATAAAAAATAAACCGCAACATTGTGTTCAAGCGGATTAACGGAAAATTTTGAAGTCAAATATAATATTAAAAAAAATCCTGCACTTTTATTTGGCCAAAGATACCCTCAATTTTTCTGACGTGTATGTAGCACTTTAATGTGCATCTGACGAAAAAATAAAATTCAAATAAAATAAACCGCAACATTGTTTTCAAGCCGATTAACGGAAAATTTTGAAGTAAAATATAATATTAAAAAAAAATCTAGCACTTTTATTTGGTCAAAGATACCCTCAATTTTTCTGAGGTGTATGTAGCACTACAATGTGCATCTGACGCAAAAATAAAATTTATAAAAAATAAACCGCAACATTGTGTTCAAGCGGATTAACGGAAAATTTTGATGTCAAATATATGTAATATTAAAAAAAATCTAGCACTTTTATTTGGTCAAAGATACCCTCAATTTTTCTGAGGTGTATGTAACACTTTAATGTGCATCTGACGAAAAAATAAAATTCAAATGAAATAAACCGCAACATTGTTTTCAAGCCGATTAACGGAAAATTTTGAAGTAAAATATAATATTAAAAAAAAATCTAGCACTTTTATTTGGTCAAAGATACCCTCAATTTTTCTGAGGTGTATGTAGCACTACAATGTGCATCTGACGCAAAAATAAAATTTATAAAAAATAAACCGCAACATTGTGTTCAAGCGGATCAACGGAAAATTTTGACGTCAAATATAATATTAATAAAAAATCTAGCACTTTTATTTGGTCAAAGATACCCTCAATTTTTCTAAGGTGTACGTAGCACTACAATGTGCATCTGACGCAAAAAGAAAATTCAAATAAAATAAACCGCAACATTGTTTTCAAGCCGATTAACGGAAAATTTTGAAGTCAAATATAATATTAAAAAAAATCTTGCACTTTTATTTGGTCAAAGATACCCTCAATTTTTCTGAGGTATATGTAGCACTACAATGTGCATCTGACGCAAAAATCCGCAACATTGTGTTCAAGCGGATTAACGGAAAATTTTGATGTCAAATATAATATTAATAAAAAATCTAGCACTTTTATTTGGTCAAAGATACCCTCAATTTTTCTAAGGTGTATTTAGCACTACAATGTGCATCTGACTCAAAAATAAAATTCAAATAAAATAAACCGCAACATTGTTTTCAAGCCGATTAACGGAAAATTTTGAAGTCAAATATAACATTAATAAAAAATCTAGCACTTTTATTTGGTCAAAGATACCCTCAATTTTTCTGAGGTGTATGTAGCACTACAATGTGCATCTGACGCAAAAATAAATTTCAAATAAAATAAACCGCAACATTGTTTTCAAGCCGATTAACGGAAAATTTTGAAGTCAGATATAATATTAAAAAAAAATCTAGCACTTTTATTTGGTCAAAGATACCCTCAATTTTTCTGAGGTGTATGTAGCACTACAATGTGCATCTGAAGCAAAAATAAAATTCAAATAAAATAAACCGCAACATTGTTTTCAAGCCGATTAACGGAAAATTTTGAAGTCAAATATAAAATTTAAAAAAAATCTAGCACTTTTATTTGATCAAAAATACCCTCAATTTTTCTGAGGTGTATGTAGCACTACAATGTGCATCTGACGCAAAAATAAAATTTATAAAAAATAAACCGCAACATTGTGTTCAAGCGGATCAACGGAAAATTTTGACGTCAAATATAATATTAATAAAAAATCTTGCACTTTTATTTGGTCAAAGATACCCTCAATTTTTCTAAGGTGTATGTAGCACTACAATGTGCATCTGACGCAAAAATAAAATTCAAATAAAATAAACCGCAACATTGTTTTCAAGCCGATTAACGGAAAATTTTGAAGTCAAATATAATATTAAAAAAAATCTTGCACTTTTATTTGGTCAAAGATACCCTCAATTTTTCTGAGGTATATGAAGCACTACAATGTGCATCTGACGCAAAAATAAAATTTATAAAAAATAAACCGCAACATTGTGTTCAAGCGGATTAACGGAAAATTTTGATGTCAAATATAATATTAAAAAAAATCTAGCACTTTTATTTGGTCAAAGATACCCTCAATTTTTCTGAGGTGTATGTAGCACTTTAATGTGCATCTGACGCAAAAATAAAATTCAAATAAAATAAACCGCAACATTGTTTTCAAGCCGATTAACGGAAAATTTTGAAGTAAAATATAATATTAAAAAAAAATCTAGCACTTTTATTTGGTCAAAGATACCCTCAATTTTTCTGAGGTGTATGTAGCACTACAATGTGCATCTGAAGCAAAAATAAAATTCAAATAAAATAAACCGCAACATTGTTTTCAAGCCGATTAACGGAAAATTTTGAAGTCAAATATAAAATTAAAAAAAAATCTAGCACTTTTATTTGGTCAAAGATACCCTCAATTTTTCTAAGGTGTATGTAGCACTACAATGTGCATCTGACGCAAAAATAAAATTCAAATAAAATAAACCGCAACATTGTTTTCAAGCCGATTAACGGAAAATTTTGAAGTCAAATATAATATTAAAAAAAATCTTGCACTTTTATTTGGTCAAAGATACCCTCAATTTTTCTGAGGTATATGGAGCACTACAATGTGCATCTGACGCAAAAATAAAATTTATAAAAAATAAACCGCAACATTGTGTTCAAGCGGATTAACGGAAAATTTTGATGTCAAATATAATATTAAAAAAAATCTAGCACTTTTATTTGGTCAAAGATACCCTCAAATTTTCTGAGGTGTATGTAGCACTACAATGTGCATCTGACGCAAAAATAAAATTTATAAAAAATAAACCGCAACATTGTGTTCAAGCGGATTAACGGAAAATTTTGAAGTCAAATATAATATTAAAAAAAATCTAGCACTTTTATTTCGTCAACGATACCCTCAATTTTTCTGAGGTGTATGTAGCACTACAATGTGCATCTGAAGCAAAAATAAAATTCAACTAAAATAAACCGCAACATTGTTTTCAAGCCGATTAACGGAAAATTTTGAAGTCAAATATAATATTAAAAAAAAATCTAGCACTTTTATTTGATCAAAGATACCCTCATTTTTTCTGAGGTGTATGTAGCACTACAATGTGCATCTGACGCAAAAATAAAATTCAAATAAAATAAACCGCAACATTGTTTTCAAGCCGATTAACGGAAAATTTTGAAGTCAAATATAATATTAAAAAAAAATCTAGCACTTTTATTTGATCAAAGATACCCTCAATTTTTCTGAGGTGTATGTAGCACTACAATGTGCATCTGACGCAAAAATAAAATTTATAAAAAATAAACCGCAACATTGTGTTCATGCGGATCAACGGAAAATTTTGATGTCAAATATAATATTAATAAAAAATCTAGCACTTTTATTTGGTCAAAGATACCCTCAATTTTTCTAAGGTGTATGTAGCACTACAATGTGCATCTGACGCAAAAATAAAATTCAAATAAAATAAACCGCAACATTGTTTTCAAGCCGATTAACGGAAAATTTTGAAGTCAAATATAATATTAAAAAAAATCTTGCACTTTTATTTGATCAAAGATACCCTCATTTTTTCTGAGGTATATGTAGCACTACAATGTGCATCTGACGCAAAAATAAAATTTATAAAAAATAAACCGCAACATTGTGTTCAAGCGGATTAACGGAAAATTTTGAAGTCAAATATAATATTAAAAAAAATCTTGCACTTTTATTTGGTCAAAGATACCCTCAATTTTTCTGAAGTATATGTAGCACTACAATGTGCATCTGACGCAAAAATAAAATTTATAAAAAATAAACCGCAACATTGTGTTCAAGCGGATTAACGGAAAATTTTGATGTCAAATATAATATTAAAAAAAATCTAGCACTTTTATTTGGTCAAAGATACCCTCAATTTTTCTGGAGTGTATGTAGCACTACAATGTGCATCTGACGCAAAAATAAAACTTATAAAAAATAAACCGCAACATTGTGTGCAAGCCGATTAACCGCATATTTTGTAGAATAATGTAATATTAAAAAAAAAATCCTGCACTTTTATTTGGCCAAAGATACCCTCAATTTTTCTGACGTGTATGTAGCACTACAATGTGCATCTGACGCAAAAATAAAAAATATAAAAAATAAACCGCAACATTGTGTTCAAGCGGATTAACGGAAAATTTTGATGTCATATATAATATTAAAAAAAAATCTAGCACTTTTATTTGGTCAAAGATACCCTCAATTTTTCTGACGTGTATGTAGCACTACAATCTGCATCTGACGCTAAAATAAAAATTATAAAAAATAAACCGCAACATTGTGTTCAAGCGGATTAACGGAAAATTTTGATGTCATATATAATATTAAAAAAAAATCTAGCACTTTTATTTGGTCAAAGATACCCTCAATTTTTCTGACGTGTATGTAGCACTACAATCTGCATCTGACGCTAAAATAAAAATCATAAAAAATAAACCGCAACATTGTATTAAAGCGGATTAACGGAAAATTTTGATGTCAAATATAATATTAAAAAAAATCTAGCACTTTTATTTGGTCTAAGATACCCTCAATTTTTCTGACGTGTATGTAGCACTACAATCTGCATCTGACGCAAAAATAAAAATCATAAAAAATAAACCGCAACATTGTGTTCAATGCGCACTGGTAAAGGCAACCACTTCGAGGTGCAAACATTCTACCCTTTTAAACTATCTATTTGAAGTTTGTTTGTTTTAAAAAAAAAAATGACATTATTGCTCTTGTCAATGTATTGAATCGTTATTACAAGTATTCTCAGCATAAGCATTTTTTCTTTTTGTAAAAGAAAAAAACAGTATATAATTATCGCCAAATATCTTCAAATATCTTCCTTTCTGTTAAAAAGTTATTTGGCGATACCTGTACTATTCAAACTATTTATATATCTTTTATTGAAAAAATATATAAAATATCTCATGTGATTCCCGGAAAGTTCGTCATTGCGGACTAAGTGTGGAGCAGACATTAAATCAACCCTTATGCCGGATTTATACGTTGGTATAGGCGCGGCGAACGTCTCGGCGAGCGTGTAAACGGCTTAAAAGTCGACAGCTCGGACACTATTTACATGCTCGCGAGCCCGTCAGTATCAAAACATGAAGGATGCTGAGGTTATATCGGCCATTACTTTTGACCTTACGTATTTTTATTATAATATAGGATTTTTCAATTATCTCTACATGTACATGTTCTTAATCAAACAATAGACATTTTTCAATAATAAATATTATTTAAAAATTCTAAAAGAAATGCATATCAGAATATAAAAAAAATATTTTAACTATTATTTATTTTATTTATTTATTTACATACTTCGGAGTTTAAGTTGGATTCTGGTATTCAGAAATATGAGAGCTCGAGATCTCTCGCCGAGCCAAGGCGAGCGTGGAAACGGCCTATTACATTGGATAATTCCATATAATTGGGTAACCCCTTATTCTAGGAAAGGATTTTTTTTTCGTATAAATTGGTATTATTTGTTTATACTTTACGTGCATGTCGCGAGACAAGACCTATTTAAAACGTTCTGTGGATTAATTTGATCAATTAATTATTTTCTTTTAACTATTTGGTTTTTTATGTTTATAATGGCTCAACGAAAAGTTTTTAATACGTGCGAAACTCTCGCGAAATTTATTTTTGAGCATATCAAGTGTACATATGATATTCAATTTAATTCATCTGGTCAAGGATCTCTTCTTTACAAGGTATGTTGTAATTTATTATATAATATATCTATTAAAAATACATATCACGTTGAATATTTTTATAGTTGCATATACGCAAACTATGGAATTATAAGGTACAAAATCATATATAATCTAAGACGCAATTATAATCATATATATACTAAGACGCTATTATAATCATAATATATATATAATTAAGACGCAATTTTTGAATTTTTTCCTGCCGGATTCATTAATATTTTAAGACAAATATCGCAATAGAAACGAAGTTCGAATATTATAGGAGAACCGGGAAATCGAGATATCTTCAGGGCTTACGACCTGTCATCGGCTGGTTTACGTAATCACTATGCGCTTGTGCAACTTTCACCTATTATTGAGTTCCCTATCAATCCACATTTTAAAAGTTCTATATATTCATCAAATCTAATTCATTTCGCTTGCATAAAGTGATTACGTAAACCAGTCGATGACAGGTCGTAAGACCTGTAGATGCCTTGATTTCGCGGTTCTCCTACAATATTCTAATTTCGTCTCTACTGAGACATTAAAAATTTGTTATAAAAATTTAAAATTTTTGGGAGTTCCATGTTATATTTGATTCAATTATTTAACATTTATATTATACAATTTGAACATAATATATATGAATTACAATTAAAAAAAATCTAAAATTTAATAATTGAGTAACTACTTATTACAAAAAAAATGTTGTCCAAATACACACAGAGTTTATTGCACCTATTTCCTAGAATCTATAGGTACAACAGAAGGATAAATTCATAAGAGAATTCTTGAATGTGAATGGTAAAAAAGTGAATGCACAGTACCTATATGTTTCTATAGTTTTAATTTACCTAACATTTTTTTTAGATTATTCGCCAATTCCGATTTAAAAATGATAGAAAAAGCAGACAAGTTATAGTTCGACAATGGAAAAAGATTGTGGAGAATAATGTACTATATGAAAACATTTTTAATGAAAAGAAATGTCGTGGTCAAAATTGCTGCATGAAAATTGTAAGTAAATTTATAATAATGAATAATAGCCCAATTGTCAATTTGTCCAAGATAATTTATTTCTCTTAACAGATCGACAAAGTTTCTAGCCAATATGTGAGATTTTTATGGCCAGGTCTATGTTTTGCATGTTTTTTTACAACTTTGGAGTAAAAAACACCAACTTAGAAGCTTCGCATCTTATATATTCTATATATATGTAGGAATTCGTGGCTCAGTTGGTTAGATATCTGACTGCTGAGCTAAATGTCCCGGGTTCGATTCCCGGTGGAGACACCGTTTTTAATTGTGTTTTCAGTCTGGATCTGTGAGACGATAAATATCGAAAGTCTCCAGAATGTGGCAACTTGTTATTGGGTGCGTGTTAAATAATTATTTGACATAATACCTGTTAGTTGTCCAAGAAGCTACATAAATATACAATATAATATAAATATATATATGAAGTTTTTTTCATTTTTCAATATATCTCAAAAACGGTAAAAACGTTAACTTAAAAAAGTTCTTAAAGAAGTTCCGGAGTTTTTTAAATATTTTTTTATTAACAAGTACGTATATTATATATCATTTTTTTTTTATGAAAATTTATGTTAAAATTGAATTTAGTGACGATGTTGTTTCATACACTTTGTAGGGCAAAATACACAATATCTACAGGACTAAGTAGTTTTATACTTAATCTTCATACAGACATGCATAACATCAAACTGTTTTAATCTATTCGGGTTAGAAAAAGGACTGAACTCTTAATTGACATGTGACATTTTTAATCATTTTTCAGGCTACAAGAGATAGTTTAAGTGATAGCTTGCATATTCCATTTGAAGAAATTATGGACGAAATTCCAGAAGAAATTACATACGAAATTCCAGAAGAAATTACATACGAAATTCCAGAAGAAATTACAAACGAAATTCCAGAAGAAATTACATACGAAATTCCAGAAGAAATTACATACGAAATTCCAGAAGAAATTACAAACGAAATTCCAGAAGAAATTACATACGAAATTCCAGAAGAAATTACATACGAAATTCCAGAAGAAATTACAAACGAAATTCCAGAAGAAATTACATACGAAATTCCAGAAGAAATTACATACGAAATTCCAGAAGAAATTACAAACGAAATTCCAGAAGAAATTACATACGAAATTCCAGAAGAAATTACATACGAAATTCCAGAAGAAATTACATACGAAATTCCAGAAGAAATTACAAACGAAATTCCAGAAGAAATTACATACGAAATTCCAGAAGAAATTACATACGAAATTCCAGAAGAAATTACAAACGAAATTCCAGAAGAAATTACATACGAAATTCCAGAAGAAATTACATACGAAATTCCAGAAGAAATTACATACGAAATTCCAGAAGAAATTACATACGAAATTCCAGAAGAAATTACAAACGAAATTCCAGAAGAAATTACATACGAAATTCCAGAAGAAATTACATACGAAATTCCAGAAGAAATTACAAACGAAATTCCAGAAGAAATTACATACGAAATTCCAGAAGAAATTACATACGAAATTCCAGAAGAAATTACAAACGAAATTCCAGAAGAAATTACATACGAAATTCCAGAAGAAATTACATACGAAATTCCAGAAGAAATTACAAACGAAATTCCAGAAGAAATTACATACAAAATTCCAGAAGAAATTACATACGAAATTCCAGAAGAAATTACATACGAAATTCCAGAAGAAATTACAGACGACATTCCAGAAGAAATTACATACGAAATTCCAGAAGATATTTGTATTACAGATGATGAAATTTTACCAGAGGGAAAATATGACCACACCGAAACTCCACTTCTAGATTTGACGATAGCAGAAGATTTCGAAACAGAATTGAAAAAGTATGAAAAAAGAACTAAATACGATCATAGGGAGTAAAATGCCTTGAAAGAAGAAGAAAGCAAGAGCTAAGTCTAAAGTGATTGTTATTGAAAAAAGCCAAAGAAGAACAGAATGCGAAATACTAGTTGATAAAGAACGAATTAAACAAGTGTATGAAGATTATTTGTTTTTAGGAAGTATGTTTCAGCATGATGGAAGATTGGAAAATGATATAGAAAGAAGGGTGCACTAAGAACAATAATAACACCCAATTATTTCAAGGCCAGCAAAACTTACTGTGCACAATGCAATTGTTGTTCCAACCATAATGTATGCAAGTGGGACATGGCAGAAGATGCTTGAAAGTAAAATTAACACTGAAAATAAGGTTCCTTAGAAGAATGTATGACAAAACAATTTATGATAGGATAAGGAATCATGATATCAAAAGAGAATGTAACATCGAAAGACATAATGTTAGAAGAATGAAGATAATTGCTTTAGGATGGTTTGGACATGTAGAGGGAATGAACGAATGACAAAGAAAGTATACAAGGATGAAAAGACTGGAAATGAGATGTAGGGGTCGGCCGAAAAAGAGTTGGTATGATCATATAAATGAAATTTTGAAAGATAAGAACATACGATAATAGTATAATAATAGGAGAGCATGTATGGCCTGAAGTGTAGATATAAATGAGGCAAAATATGTGTGTCAAGATCGAAGAGTCTGGCATTTGGCTCTTTCTGTCTACCACAAATAGGGAAATGGTATGTATGTAAGAATTGGATAACAAAGGTCTGACAAATATAAGATAAATCAAAAATTTTAAAATAAGATGCAGGCTTTGAGCAAAAGAAGCATAGTACAGTTGTTTAGATGTTCTTCTTTAATGGCTCTATTGCCCATATCGAGCCTTAGCTTCCAGTAACTTCCTCCTCCAACCTCTCCTGTCACTTGCTGCGACCTTCCAGTTTGGCACTCAGAAGCTGGGACGTGTCCCTCACAATATCGCCTTCCCATCGCAGCCTCGGTCTTCCGACCTTTCTTTTGTTACCTAGGTGACAAAAGACTCTTTTTTGAACCCGCGATGATGGCATTCTCTGAACATGCCCAGCCCATATGTCAGAGACTTTGGGAGCTTTATAGATGTTTACAACTCATAGTTGAATTTAATCCTCCATGTTTGTCCATCATTCACGGGTCCCAGGATTTTACGTATCACTTTTATTTCAAAGATGTCCAGCATCTCCGCAGACTTTGCTGTCAGTGTCTAAGCCTCACACCCATATGATACAACAATCCTAATGATGTTTTATACAGGGTTGTTTTTGTATATCTGTGGACACTTCTACAACTAACACAGGTAATACAGAGAAGAATGCTGTCACTTGTCGCTATTCACCTTTTTATATCTAGGGTATCTCCATTACCTTAATTGATAGTTGAACCCTAGTATGCAAATTCCTCAACAGTTTCAAAAGTACTTATCCTTGAATGTTATATTACTATGTTAAGCGTTTCTAGCATTTCTAGTTTGCTTCATTATTTTGGTTTTATTTTCATTGATTTGCAAACCTATTTCTGCTGCTGCTGTTTCAAGTGGTTCAAAGACTTCCTGTAGGGCTGCAAGGGATCTTCCGACAATGTTGAGAATATCTGCATAACCAACTATTTGATTACTCTTAAAGTATGTAGTGGAGTTGGTGTTAATAGATGACTTTCTGATGACATATTCAAAAGCGGGAATACTCTCCAACATTCATTGATTTTTGGCCAAGTTCCATTACAAGATGAAGAGGAAGAAATGTATGATAAAATCAAGAACGAAGAGGATTGCGATGAAACTGATAATCCCATCACGGGCGATGTGGAAGAAATTTTGGTCTGTGACGTTTCAATCGATACTAAAGACAATGAACTCGCAACACCTAGTCCATCAAGAACAAAGTGAAGAGGAATGCGCTAATTTTTGGAAAAGTGAATTGCACGTGGATTAGGCCTACTGGGGATACCACGATAAAAAAGACGCGCCGCTTACTCTACCTCAAGGTGGTGTGGAAATGAGTTTTTAAACTATGCGTGTTGAACTATAGTTTGCGGCGCTCATATGTCATAACTATTGATCAAGTATAGCAAACCCCAATGAAGACGAGCAATCGCCAAAAACAACAGGGTCTATTAACATATTATATTTTGTAATGATTTTTTATAAGTAAGAGTCTGTGAAATGACTAGAGCCTTTATTAATGTCTTGAGAGAAACTTTCATAAGTTGAAAATCTGCTGGTTGCAACGTCAGAAACATGATATTTGTATTTTCTTTTAAACGATATTGGAATATTTTTGCCATATAGCAGTACTGTATTAAATGTAATCTGTATTTTCTTAGATAAAGCTTATTTTATAATAATATCTAAGCATCACTCATCTCAAATTATAACTGCATTATTACACAATTGTAAAAACAAATTCTTATTTTTGTCAAATTTTTATTTTGTACTTAAATCAAATACTGTTTTTCTAATGAATTCATTGTAATAATTGAGATTGGTGTACTATGTGTTCTTATGTTTTTGATTATATATATTCTTTTTATCTTATACTATGGATGTTTTTAAATTACTTATGTAAAAAAACCTTCAATATTTATTTTAGTGTAATTTAAATATACCTAGATATTTGTACACAAATCTTCATTATTTTTGTTTTGCAAATGTTATAAAATGTTGCAATGTATTCTATATATTCAATTGTATTCTTTATATTCACTTCACTTGAATATATAGAATACAATTGTCCATTGCAGATGAAGACATTACTGAAATTGATATTGGCAATAAGGAACATACTTACAATTTATCCACGTTGCAAAGATTAGAAGTAATTTAATAAGAAGACACTAAACTTGAATGTATAATTTTTTTACATATATATATATATATATATATATATATATATATATATATATATATATATATATATATATATATATATATATATATATATATATATATATATATATATATATATATATATATATATATATATATATATATATATATATATATATATATATATATATATATATATATATATATATATATATATATATATATATATATATATATATATATATATATATATATATATATATATATATATATATATATGTTAACTTTAAGGTTTTCACGGGTATAAGATGCAAAACAACTTTTTGGGTAAACCCGTGTAGAATAGTCCTGAGAAGGACTGTTTGTCGCCTGACGTTTCGCCCGAATAACACCGGGCATTTTCGAAAGCCGCCTTAACGTTACCTACTCGAAAAGAACGAACGCGCGCGAAACACGACCGCTCGCAACGAGAGCTCTACGCTAAGTGAGAAGCGCCTGTCTATAGCGGACGGAGTTAAGGCGGAGGGGGGGGGGGTTGCCCTCCTCTCCCCCTTCCTCGGTTTAACCGATTGTTGATGGAGAAAGTTTATTGTTAATGAGTCGGCTTTGTGCACGTGTTATTATTTGTTTGTCAGTGGATTTTTCCGGTACTGGGGTTTTTTCTGTATTTGATGCTAGGGTATTTATTATTGTTGTTGGATTAAATGTTTTATGAAACGTCAGGCGACAAACAGTCCTTCTCAGGACTATTCTACACGGGTTTACCCAAAAAGTTGTTTTGCATATATATATATATATATATATATATATATATATATATATATATATATATATATATATATATATATATATATATATATATATATATATATATATATATATATATATATATATATATATATATATATATATATATATATATATATATATATATATATATATATATATATATATATATATATATATATATATATATATATATATATATATATATATATATATATATATATATTTATTCGAATCTCACAAAAAAAATTGAAAAAAAAAGTTGGTATTGAATTGACACTTATGGTGACTTCCACCAACGTTACCTAAACTGTCACATAGCTGGGTATCAACTAAGCTTAGGTAACCCCTAACGTATCGTTTGGTTTTCACCAGTCTTAGCGTCTTAGGTAACTCTTATGTAGGTGGTGAAACGAAAATTCACGTTAGGTACTACATAAGAATTCTTAGGTAACACCTAAGAGTTAGGGGACGTTAGTGAAAGTCACCAACAGTGGGTTTGTTCAGCGCGCAAACGAGAAGGTTTAAAAATTAAAATTTATTTATTTAATATCTCCACAATAAATGATTGAATAAGTAAATAAATGAATAAAGAAATAAAAACATTTTAAGAAAAAATCCTATATACCCATAATATAAAATGGTATATTATATAAAACTGGTACAATGCTAAAGGTTCAAGTACCTGTATTTGTTTGAATAATTAAAAAATGAATGAATAGGGACGGAAAGGACTGTAGGGATGGAAGGGAAAAAACGAAATTATAATCAGCGAATCTAGATAAGAATGTTAAGTTTGTTTGAATCATTAAATAAAATTAAAAAATGAATGAATAGGGACTGTAGGGATGGAAGGGAAAAAATGGAATTATAATTAGCGAATCTAGATAAGAATGTTAAGTAATAAAAAGGAAAAAATACCGAACAACCATTTTTATATATTTGGAGGTCAATAATTAAACAGGCAGGACAACGTCTGCCAGGTTTTACTAATATATATATATATATATATATATATATATATATATATATATATATATATATATATATATATATATATATATATATATATATATATATATATATATATATATATATATATATATATATATATATATATATATATATATATATATATATATATATATATATATATATATATCTATATATATATCTATATATATATATATATATATATATATATATATATATATATATATATATATATATATATATATATATATATATATATATATATATATATATATATATATATATATATATATATATATATATATATATTTATATATATGTATAAAGTAAATAATTATAATATAAATTTTAAATTTGTTGTACCTAATTTGTGGAACCTTTTAAGCAATCAGAATGGCAAAGTAAAAATAAAACAAATTGTTATAAAAATAATATATTCATATATATTTTTTTTCATAAATTTTGTACATTAAAAAGAATTGCAATAATATTTTGATATTTTATGTGAAAGATTAAAAAGGTAAGTATTATAAAATGCTGAGTAGGTAGCATTTTACATTGAAATAATAATTATATAGATATAAAATGGATATATTATGTACTTATATACAAAATAAATATAATGGTAACAAAAACTTTAATTCACTTCTTTGATAGAGAATCATCATTAAACTCTGGATTGTATGCTCCTGATTCTACATCAGTTGTAAACCATCCCTTCAGTCTCAATCAGCTTTGATTCCATGGTAGTCAGCGCCTGGTTGCTGTCCTCCCCACCTACCATTCCTCTCATAGACGCTCTAATACTTTTTTCCTTTAGCCTTCCTCAACGCTGTTTTATATGACTGTAATATTATTATTATTATCAGCAATATTTGTAATAGTGCGAAAGTTAAATAGAAGCTCACATAAATTATATGTGGAATAAAAATTCTAACTTCATTCCACTCTCTGCAGGTCTTCTCGATTGATTTAATGAGTCCGCCAAATGGATCCACAATCTTTGAACCCTGGAGTCACTAGAATTCCCTGTAAAAGAAATAACTACAATATATTGCATGAAGTATTAAATGATTTTAATTTAAAGAGGCTCTTAGTCTAACATTAATAATAACGAGTTGGTGTAATGACTGTCATATGAGAAAAAAATGTAAATATTTGAATTAAATGAAGGGTGCAGTCTTCTTCTTCTATCGTGTCAGCAATGCATTTAAATAATCTTCTGCCAGTGCCTAGCAACGTCAATAGCACAATCATTTCCCACCATAAGATCGTGCACGGTGCAGTTGACTGGACTTGAGGGACAGATGTGCGGTGGTCTGCTGCTCTCCACAGCCACATGTCGTTGGTATTCCTTGTTGCAGAAAGCCCCATGTAGACAGGTTTCCAACGTTCTCCCAACTAGGGATGCAACATCGTTCTTAAAAACATCGATGTTAGAAAACATCGATGTTTTTATGACAAAGTATCGATGTTAGAAAACATCGGCAATAAGAACGATACATTGATGTATCGTCGATGTTTTTTCCTATATTTTAGATATATTTAGAAAAATATGCCGTAATGACCTTAGCAATATAAAAAGCATAGTAAATAATAAAGTAAAGTAAAATCATAAATGATAATATGGATTTTGTTTTAATAAAAATGTATTTATTATAATTTAAAAAATCATTTTTTTCATATATATATATATATATATATATCCACCCTCACAAGGCTTTGCCTGTACCGAGGTGGAATATTTCTATATAACATGAATACATATTTATACAATATTTTCATCGTATTTCATTCAGTTTACGCGACAGGAAAAATAAAACCTGTGTTATTAAAATTATTATTCGTAAACTGTAACTGACGATTCCAAGTGTCTGGAGGATCTACGGACGATATACTATAACAATAAAGAATAAGATAGACTGGAGCCGCATACTCCCTAGTGGAAAAACAAAGCGCCATGCTTCCATGCAATTAAAGGAAATTACTTCTGTCCATGATGTAAGTAATAAGAAATGACGCGTCATAAATACAGCACTCTTATTCCAGTTGTCACTTACTTGCTTTACGAGTCCGAGCACTTCACCACTAGGCCATCCCACTCCAGAACACAGCAATCGCAACGGCATTGTAATTAACCATCTACAAGTCCTCTGCGTCGCACCTCACTGGCATATCTTGACAGAAACCACGACAAGTTATCAATAAACATGTTCGACATATATAACCTATAAAATTTCAATACAAAAGTTAAATTGACATATCTAACATCATAAATATGTTATCTTACCAATTCTCGTGATATTTTTGAGTAAAATGAAATCAATTATGAACTCCATTTGCTTCTAAATTTCTTTTTTTATATCGCGACATTGACAGATGAAAAATTTAAACGTCGCTTTGACAACTTATTGTGTTCTGTGCACAGATAATATAGAAGTAAACTTTTCTGTGGCACAAAGAGAATATAACCTAGGTAGCGTTCGGAAAGACGCTCGGCGATGTTAGAGCGTCATCCTAAGCGTTCGGAATTCATCGAGCGATTCGCGCGGCGATTCACTCTGCCCGTTCGGAATCACGGTTGACTCGCACCAATGTCGCCCAAGTCGCTCGATGAAATAGTAGGGTGAATGTCGCTCCTGTCAAATTTTCAAATTTTTTTATAAATTTTATTTTTGCGTCAGATGCACATTATAGTGCTATATATACTGCAGAAAAATTGAGGATATCTTTGATCAAATAAAAGTGCTAGAATTTTTTTAATATTATATTTGACTTCAAAATTTTCCGTTAATCGGCTTGAAAACAATGTTGCGGTTTATTATATTTGAATTTTATTTTTGCGTCAGATGCACATTGTAGTGTTACATACACCTCAGAAAAATTGAGGGTATCTTCGACCAAATAAAAGTGCTAGATTTTTTTTTAATATTATATTTGACTTCAAAATTTTCCGTTAATCAGCTTGAAAACAATGTTGCGGTTTATTTTATTTGAATTTTATTTTTGCGTCAGATGCACATTATAGTGCTTCATACACCTCAGAAAAATTGAGGGTATCTTTGACCAAATAAAAGTGCTAGATTTTTTTTAATATTAATTTGACTTCAAAATTTTCCGTTAATCGGCTTGAAAACAATGTTGCGGTTTATTTTATTTGAATTTTATTTTTGCGTAAGATGCACATTGTAGTGCTTCATACACCTCAGAAAAATTGAGGGTATCTTTGACCAAATAAAAGTGCTAGATTTTTTTTTAATATTATATATGACTTCAAAATTTTCCGTTAATCGGCTTGAAAACAATGTTGCGGTTTATTTTATTTGAATTTTATTTTTGCCTCAGTTGCACATTGTAGTGCTACATACACCTCAGAAAAATTGAGGGTATCTTTGACCAAATAAAAGTGCTAGATTTTTTTTTAATATTATATTTGAAATCAAAATTTTCCGTTAATCCGCTTGAACACAATGTTGCGGTTTATTTTTTATGAATTTTATTTTTGCGTCAGATGCACATTGTAGTGCTACATACACCTCAGAAAAATTGAGGGTATCTTTGACCAAATAAAAGAGCTAGATTTTTTTTTAATATTATATTTGACGTCAAAATTTTCCGTTAATCCGCATGAACACAATGTTGCGGTTTATTTTTTATAAATTTTATTTTTGCATCAGATGCACATTGTAGTGCTACATACACCTCAGAAAAATTGAGGGTATCTTTGACCAAATAAAAGTGCTAGATTTTTTTTTAATATTATATTGACTTCAAAATTTTCCGTTAATCGGCTTGAAAACAATGTTGCGGTTTATTTTATTTGAATTTTATTTTTGCTTCAGATGCACATTGTAGTGTTACATACACCTCAGAAAAATTGAGGGTATCTTTGACCAAATAAAAGTGCTAGATTTTTTTTTAATATTATATTTGACATCAAAATTTTCCGTTAATCCGCTTGAACACAATGTTGCGGTTTATTTTTTATTAATTTTATTTTTGCATCAGATGCACATTGTAGTGCTACATACACCTCAGAAAAATTGAGGGTATCTTTGACCAAATAAAAGTGCTAGATTTTTTTTTAATATTATATTTGACATCAAAATTTTCCGTTAATCCGCTTGAACACAATGTTGCGGTTTATTTTTTATAAATTTTATTTTTGCATCAGATGCACATTGTAGTTCTTCATACACCTCAGAAAAATTGAGGGTATCTTTGACCAAATAAAAGTGCTAGATTTTTTTTTAATATTATATTTGACTTCAAAATTTTCCGTTAATCGGCTTGAAAACAATGTTGCGGTTTATTTTATTTGAATTTTATTTTTGCCTCAGTTGCACATTGTAGTGCTACATACACTTCAGAAAAATTGAGGGTATCTTTGACCAAATAAAAGTGCTAGATTTTTTTTTAATATTATATTTGACATCAAAATTTTCCGTTAATCCGCTTGAACACAATGTTGCGGTTTATTTTTTATAAATTTTATTTTTGCGTCAGATGCACATTGTAGTGCTACATACACCTCAGAAAAATTGAGGGTATCTTTTACCAAATAAAAGTGCAAGATTTTTTTTAATATTATATTTGACTTCAAAATTTTCCGTTAATCGGCTTGAAAACAATGTTGCGGTTTATTTTATTTGAATTTTATTTTTGCGTCAGATGCACATTGTAGTGCTACATACACCTTAGAAAAATTGAGGGTATCTTTGACCAAATAAAAGTGCTAGATTTTTTATTAATATTATATTTGACATCAAAATTTTCCGTTGATCCGCTTGAACACAATGTTGCGGTTTATTTTTTATAAATTTTATTTTTGCGTCAGATGCACATTGTAGTGCTACATACACCTCAGAAAAATTGAGGGTATCTTTGACCAAATAAAAGTGCTAGATTTTTTTTTAATATTATATTTGACATCAAAATTTTCCGTTAATCCGCTTGAACACAATGTTGCGGTTTATTTTTTATTAATTTTATTTTTGCATCAGATGCACATTGTAGTGCTACATACACCTCAGAAAAATTGAGGGTATCTTTGACCAAACAAAAGTGCTAGATTTTTTTTTAATATTATATTTGACATCAAAATTTTCCGTTAATCCGCTTGAACACAATGTTGCGGTTTATTTTTTATAAATTTTATTTTTGCATCAGATGCACATTGTAGTTTTTCATACACCTCAGAAAAATTGAGGGTATCTTTGACCAAATAAAAGTGCTAGATTTTTTTTTAATATTATATTTGACTTCAAAATTTTCCGTTAATCGGCTTGAAAACAATGTTGCGGTTTATTTTATTTGAATTTTATTTTTGCCTCAGTTGCACATTGTAGTGCTACATACACCTCAGAAAAATTGAGGGTATCTTTGACCAAATAAAAGTGCTAGATTTTTTTTTAATATTATATTTGACATCAAAATTTTCCGTTAATCCGCTTGAACACAATGTTGCGGTTTATTTTTTATAAATTTTATTTTTGCGTCAGATGCACATTGTAGTGCTACATACACCTCAGAAAAATTGAGGGTATCTTTGACCAAATAAAAGTGCTAGATTTTTTATTAATATTATATTTGACATCAAAATTTTCCGTTGATCCGCTTGAACACAATGTTGCGGTTTATTTTTTATAAATTTTATTTTTGCGTCAGATGCACATTGTAGTGCTACATACACCTCAGAAAAATTGAGGGTATCTTTGACCAAATAAAAGTGCTAGATTTTTTTTTAATATTATATTTGACATCAAAATTTTCCGTTAATCCGCTTGAACACAATGTTGCGGTTTATTTTTTATTAATTTTATTTTTGCATCAGATGCACATTGTAGTGCTACATACACGTCAGAAAAATTGAGGGTATCTTTGACCAAATAAAAGTGCTAGATTTTTTTTTAATATTATATTTGACTTCAAATTTTCCGTTCATCGGCTTTAAAACAATGTTGCGGTTTATTTTATTTGAATTTTATTTTTGCGTCAGATGCCCATTGTAGTGCTTCATACACCTCAGAAAAATTGAGGGTATCTTTGACCAAATAAAAGTGCTAGATTTTTTTTTAATATTATATTTGACTTCAAAATTTTCCGTTCCGAGGGTATCTTTGGCCAAATAAAATATCGAGGTTTACTTTATTTATATTCATTAAGTACGTAAAATATAAAAATGTACTTGAGTGGGCATACACGCATGTGTAATGCTTTATTTAATTAGGTTATGCGTATCCGCAAACCTGCCGCTGTTTACCCTACATGGTGAGGTATATCGAGGTTTACTTTATTTATTTTCAGTATGTACGTAAATTATTAAAATAATGTGTGTGGGCATACCCGCATGTGTAATGCTTTATTTAATTAGTTTATGCGTATCCGCAAACCTGTCGCTGGTTACCCTACATGGTGGGGTATAACGAGGTTTACTTTATTTATATCCAGTTAGTACGTAAATTATAATAAAATGTGCGTGGGCATACACGCATGCGTAGTGCTTTATTTTATTAGGTTATGCGTTTCCGCAAACCTGTCGCTGATTACCCTACATGGTGGTGTTTTTATATTTACTAAGTACGTAAATTCTAAAAAAAATGTGCGTGGGCATACACGAATGTGTTGTGCTTAATTTTATTCGCTTATGCGTTTCCACAAACCTATCGCTGATTACCCTACATGGTGGTGTATTTATATTCAGTAAGTACGTAAATTATAAAAAAATGTGCGTGGGCATACACGCATGTGTAGTGTTTTATTTTATTAGGTAATGTGTTTCCGCACACCTGTCGCTGGTTCCCATATATGGTGGTGAATTTATATTCAGTAAGTACTTAAATTATAAAAAATGTGCGTGGGCATACACGCATGTGTAGTGCTTTATTTTATTAGGTTATGTGTTTCCGCACACCTGTCGCTGGTTCCCATATATGGTGGTGAATTTATATTCAGTAAGTACTTAAATTATAATAAAATGTGCGTGGGCATACACGCATGTGTAGTGCTTTATTTTATTAGGTTATGCGTTTGCGCAAACCTGTCGCTGATTACCCAACATGGTGGTGTATTTATATTCAGTAAGACGTAAATTATAAAAAAATGTGCGTGGGCATACACGCATGTGTAGTGCTTAATTTTATTCGGTTATGTGTTTCCGCAAACCTGTCGCTGATTACCCTACATGGTGGTGTATTTATATTCAGTTAGTACGTAAATTAAAAAAAAATGTGCGTGGGCATACACGCATGTGTAGTGCTTAATTTTATTAAGTTATGCATTTCCGCAAACCTGTCGCTGATTACCCTACATGGTGGTGTATTTATATTCAGTTAGTATGTAAATTATAAAAAAATGTGCGTGGGCATACACGTATGTGTAGTGCTTTATTTTATTAGGTTCTGCGTTTCCGCAAACCTGTCGCTGATTACCCTACATGGTGGTGTATTTATATTCAGTTAGTACGTAAATTAAAAAAAAATGTGCTTGGGCATACACGCATGTGTTGTGCTTTATTTTATTAGGTTATGCGTTTCCGCAAACCTGTCGCTGGTTACCCCACATGGTGGTGTATTTATATTCAGTAAGTACTTAAATTATATTCATTCATTCTCATAATATAAGTCATAGTGAACGTACACGCTTTTGTACTTCCTCCTAAAATACTAAATAAATCAATTTTATAAACGTTTTAAAGATAGAGTCAGTGTCAGTTCATGTAACTAATAGTTTTGTGATATATTTTAATATTTTTTCTTACGCTGAATAACGTAAGCCGTGGTTGTATTTTTTGATTTACTTTAAACATATTAAATCTTCGCCATCAAATATTGTGAATTTGTGTCAATAATACGGATCGACGCTCGGTCCAATCACTCTAACTAAGCTGAGCGTGTTGTGTCTCACACTGCGCCGCACCGCACCGATCACATCCCACTGCACTGCACGGTTTCTGATTCTCGCTCTCCGTAGCGCAGCGGTGCCAAACCTTTTGAGATGGAGTGCCCTAAATGTAACCAAATTATAACTGATGGAGTAAAGTGCTTCGCCTGTAACAATCATTTTCATTATAACTGTGGAGGAACAAGTGAAACTAATTTCAGAAAACTCTCCTTAGATAAGCGCGCTAACTGGCGATGTCAAACATGCAAGATGCCATCTACTGCATCGTTATCAACTAGTGAGAGCTCATTAATACTAAGTGAAATAAAGCGAATGAGCACTGAGTTGTCCGAACTCAAACAAATAAAAATAAATATGACCGTTCTCACAAATGAAGTACACGAACTCAAAAGCTCAATTGATTTCAACAACTCCAAACTAGACATGTTCACTACGAAATTCAATGAGATCGATCAGAAACTCTTGAAAGTCGACTCCCTGGAAGCAGAAATTTGTGAACTGAAAATCAAGGTTACGCAATTAAATGACACAAATAACACCCGGGACCAATATGTTCGTACGCTACAGTCAACAGTAAATTCTCTCCTAGCTGAAGCGGAACAACGCGAGCAATGGGCTCGCCTCCAAAACTTAGAAATCCGAGGAATCCCTCAGATCAAGGACGAAGACACGAACCATATCATCCTAAAAATAGCTAATACTATAGGATTTAATTTGGATCTAAATAATGTTGAGTTCTCCAACAGAGTAACGGCAAAAGACCAACAGAAAAATACAACAAAACCAATTATCGTAAAATTTACCAGCCGAATTATTAAGGACGCCTTCCTATCAGCAGTTAAGAAAAGAAAAGGGCTTACTACCAAGGACTGTGGCTTTCCTGGCGCGGATCACAACATCTATATAAACGACTACTTAACACGCAATGGGAAACATCTCTTCTTCCTGGTCCGTAAATTGAAAAAAGAACGGGGTTTTCAGTATGCCTGGCTCCGGAACTGCCGTATATTCGTCCGGAAAAACACGACTTCACCACCCATACTCATAGCAAACGAAGAAGACTTGAAAAAGATGATGTAAACTCTAGAACCTTCTCCAACATTTGTTCTTTACCTACGTCACTTTACATGTTCTCTGTGAATTACTGCTTAACTATTGTGCACTATATTCCAATTTTCAAATTTTTCACATTACTCTCAGCTTATTCTTTCCCAATACCAACACCCATTATTACATTCCTTCCAACTTATCCCATCTCAAAAACTTTGAGAAGCGCTGATCGATTGCTGCTCACATCTAACTCAGTACATGCAACTATGACTGGCCAAATTTTAGTAATGAGACGCTACATTACAAATTTAGCACCTTCTCACTCACACTCATGGGACACAGGCGGTTCCCACCCGAGCAACCCGATTCCAACATTCATTAAACCTTTCACACTGTAACACGAACGCCAAACAACACTCATTCATATACAATGCATCACACTTCTTCAATACGCACCTAAACGAATTAGATATATTCAACTCATCAATAAATGTTATCAAATCAAAACTTATCAATCATTAAATATTCATATATATTCATCCCAACACATATCCCTCTTCATCTGCACTCTATCTTTTCTCTCTATTCCCAACTCTCTCCTACATATTCTCTATAATTTTTGTATAAACTTATATAGGTACTTATTGTTTTTTACTTATGTGGAAACACATTATTGGCATAATTGTAATAACTTTACTGTCCATACCATAAACATTGTAACGCTGTTTGTTTCCCAAATATAAATAAAATAAAATAAAAATAAAATAAAATAATAAAATGTGCGTGGGCATACACGAATGTGTAGTGCTTTATTTTATTAGGTTATGCGTTTCCGCAAATCTGTCGCTGGTTACCCTACATGGTGGTGTATTTATATTCACTAAGTACGTAAATTATAAAAAAAATGTGCGTGGGCATACATGCATGTGTAGTGCATAATTTTCTTAGGTTATGCATTTTCTCAAACCTGTCGCTGGTTACCCTACATGGTGGTGTATTTATATTCACTAAGTACGTTTATTATAATAAAATGTGCGTGGGCATACACGCATGTGTCGTGCTTTATTTTATTAGGATATGCGTTTCCGCAAACCTGTCGCTGGTTCCCCCACATGTTGGTGTATTTATATTCAGTGAGTACTTAAATTATAATAAAATGTGCGTGGGCATACACGCATGTGTAGTGCTTTATTTTATTAGGTTATACGTTTCCGCAAATCTGTCGCTGGTTACCCTACATGGTGGTGTATGTATAAACACTAAGTACGTTAATTATTAAAAAAAAATGCGTGGGTATACACGCATGTGTAGTGCTTTATTTTATTAGATTATGCGTTTCCGCAAACCTGTCGCTGGTTACCCTACATGGTGTTGTATTTATATTCACTAAGTACGTAAATTATAAAAAAAAATGTGCGTGGGCATACATGCATGTGTAGTGCATAATTTTCTTAGGTTATGCGTTTTCGCAAACCTGTCGCTGGTTACCCTACATGGTGGTGTATTTATATTCACTAAGTACGTTTATTATTAAAAAAATGTGCGTGGGCATACACGCATGTGTAGTCCTTTATTTTATTAGGTTATGTGTTTCCGCAAACCTGTCGCTGATACCCTACATGGTGGTGTATTTATATTCAGTAAATACGTAGATTATAAAAAAATGTGTGTGGGTATACACGATGTGTAATGCTTTATATTATTAGGTTATGCGTTTCCGCAAACCTGTCGCTGGTTACCCTATATGGTGGGGTATAACGACGTTTACTTTATTTATATTCAGATTATTTTCAATTTTTTTCCGTTTATTTTATCGTTCATTAATGCATAAATAAGTAAATAATTAAAAAAACTAGTCAATGCATAAATAAATAAATAAACAAGCAATTAAAACTACAAATAAAATATATATAATAAATAAATAAATAAATAAAAAATATTTTTTCCTTGGGTTATCACTATTGTATCCTGACCATTGATCCGTTAGTTCATTCCGTTAGAACGTTCGAAACTTCAGCCACATTTAAACAAAAGTATTGAAAAGATTTTAGTGCAGATAACACCGTCACATCCCACATCCCATTCGTTTTTACATATGTATTTTCATCAAGTGTGCATATTGTTAATAATATTTCTGCACAAAAGACCAGTAGACTTAAAACTAACCCAAAAGTCTAAATAAAAAAGAGAAGAATAAGTATAAGACTATAAGAAATAGTTTGTATAAAAAACTATCCCAATGATCTACATAAAATAAGAAAAAATACATAAAATAGAAGAATTAGACTATTTGAAATAGATTGTATAAAAACTGACTAAAAGGTCTTCACAAAAGAAGAAGAAGATTAATCTATAGGAAATAGTTTGTATAAAATTCACCAAAGTTCTACATAAAATAAGAAAACGAAGAAAAAGACTAAAGGAAATAGTTTGTGTAAAAACTGTAAGGTCTACATAAAATTAAGAAGAAAAAGAATTAGACTCCATGAACCGTCCCTTCAGACCCTTCAGACCCTTCAGAACCTCCCGTCCCTTCAGGCCCTTCAGTACCTCCCGTCCCTTCAATCCATCATTACGTCCCTACCAATCAGGCCCTTCAGTACCTCCCGTCCCTTCAGGACCTTTTATACCTCCCGTCCCTTCAGGCCCTTTAGTGCATCCCTTCCCTTCATTACATCCCATCCCTTCAGTCGGTTAAGAAAAGTTTAAATACAGAAACCATCCTGGAAGAAACGCGAAGAGATGAAAGGACCTTCTTTTCCCAGGATACTCCACCTTCAAAGGTAAAATGACTAAATACACGAAGAAGAAGAAGAAAAAAGTTTAAATCCAGATACCTGCGAGGATATGGAAGGAAAATTGGATGAAGAAGAAAAAGAAGAAGAAGAAAAAAGTCTTTATCCAAAAACCGTCTTGGAAGACTTGTAAAGAGTTGAAAGGACAGTTGGACCTTCTTCTCCCAGGATACTTCAACTTCATAGGTAAAATGACCAAATACACGACGAAGAAGAAAGTTTTAATCCAGAAACCTGCGAAGAGATGGAAGGAAAATTGGACCTTCATCTCCCAAGATAGTCCACCTTAATAGGTAAAATAACCAAATACACGATGAAGAAGAAGAAGAAAAAAGTTAAAATCCACAAACCGTCCTGGAAGACCTGCGAAGAGATGGAGGGACAGTCGGACCTTCTTTTCCCAGGATACTCCCCCTTCATAGGTTAAATGACCAAATACACGAAGAAGAAGAAGAATAAGAAAAAAGTTTAAATCCAGAAACCATCCCGGGCACACGCTCGACAATTCACCAAAGTTTCATTGTAATCGGACAAACGGTTTAGGAGCACATCGCATACAATTTTCTGATAGGAAATCAGTATATTGTTGTGTGATTTGTAAGTAAATAGTAATAGGTAGGTACCTACCTACAACAATGTTCTAAATAAATTCGATTCATAACAAATTTTATTTGAATATCAGAATCTTTCCGTTACCATAGTAACCATTCCAATATTAATATCAAATGGGCTCGATACATTTTTTGGATATGTAGGTATGTAGGTACCTACATTGGTTTGTTCGAAGCCACAAAAACGAAAATTGTCCGAAATATCAAATATTATATACAAATTATGCAATTTTATTATGCCTATATCTTTACTAATAATTAACAGACTTTTACAATATATGTCTTAAAACTTGCTATAAAGTCTTGTGTTTCATTTTATTATTTCATAATCACATTTATTTCAAAGGTATATTATAGAACATATTCATTCGGTAGGAAAATTAAATATCGTATGAAAAGATATTAAAATGGCGGGGTTATATGTACATTTGTACAAAACGCTTACTTTAAAAATAAGTTAAACATTATAATTAGACAAAATATTCACCATGTTTTTCACTTAAAAGCTAAGTTATACTTGAAAATATATTTTTTTCGTGTAAATACGTACTTATAACTTTTAAACTAACAGATATTTGCGTGCAAAATGTACACTTTTTTGACAGATATGACTTGGAAAATTTTGTATGAAAAAAATAATTATTGAAATATCTTTAAAATTCAGCATTTTAATCGCATTATTTTTAGCGTGACACTGCATCAGGTATACTGGTACATGTTCGCACATAAATTAGATTTTTAGATGCTCTTGGTTTTTCAAAAGGCGTGAGACAAACACACACACACTAACATATTGATTGCTTTATTACTTTAGATGTAAATTTTGTTACTGATAACAAAAGTTAAACGACTATGCAAAAAATATGAAACTGTTGTATTTTTAACTAGCTTTTATGTCCCGCCGTTGGCCAAGAATGTAAAATTGTGAAAGAAAAAGCAATCGTTTTTATAATATTGTCACCCAATTATTTTGCAATATCAGACTATGAAAAGTGGTTTGAAATTTGATTGAGTTTAAGTATTGTAAAATGTTCAAGTGATGGCCACAACCCATTCTTTTTTTAATATTGCTATAAAGTGTGAATGAAGTATAATATTTATACAATTTCTGCTTGCATGGACTATGCGTAATGGTTTTAAATATGACTGTTTATCAACGTTGTAAAGAGATTGGTTTGGCCACAACCCCCATTTTTAAATATTATCATCGAAAACAAATTTTAATGTGTACCTATTGAAAATTTAGTAATTTTGGATGTTAGGATGTGGTTAAAATTTGATTAAACAAACGTAGGTACTGAAAAGATCTAGTATTGGTCACATCCCATTCGTTTTTATATTTTTTCATCAAGTGTGCATTATATTTTTGCTCAATTTGACTGAAAGTCTTCATTAACGAAGAAGAAGACTTGAACTATAGTAAATAGTTTTTAATTTGAATATAAATGTTGTGAAGAGTTCAGTAATGGCCACAACCCCCATTCTTTAAATATTAGGTGTTGAAAATTATTCAAAATAGGATGATATAAATGGTTTAAATTTAATTAAACAAAAGTATTGAAAAGATTCTAGTGCAGGTTATATCGTCACATCCCATATCCCATTCATTTCATATGTATTTTCATCAAGTGTGCATATCGTTAATAATATTTCTGCACAATAGACTATTAGACTTAAAACTAACCCAAAAGACTAAATAAAAAAGAGAAAAATAAGTATAAGACTATAAGAAATAGTTTGTATAAAAAACTATTCCAATGGTCTACATAAAATAAGTAAAAATACATATACCTAATAGAAGAATTAGACTATTGGAAATAGATTGTATAAAAGCTCACCCAAAGGTCTACAAAAAAGAAGAAGAAGAATATTTAGACTATTGGAAATAGTTTGTATAAATACTGACCAAAAGGTCTACATAAAAGAAAATGAATAAGACTATTGGAAATAGTTTGTATTAAAACTCTCCCAAAAGTCTACGTACTTAAATGAAGAAGAATAATAATTAGACTAAAGGAAATAATTTTTATAAAAAAATGACCCAAATGTATACATAAAAGAAGAAGAAGATGAATTAGACAATAGGAAATAGTTTGTATAAAAACTGCCCTAAAGGTCTACATAAAATTAAGAAGAAAAAGAATTAGACTCCAGGACCCGCCGCTTCAGGCCCTTCAGTACCTCCCGTCCCTTTAATCCCTCATTACGTCCCTTCCCATCAGGCCCTTCAGTACCTTCCGTCCCTTCAGGCAGTTTTATACCTCCCGTCCCTTCAGGCCCTTTAGTGCCTCCCTTCCCTTCATTACATCCCGTCCCATCAGTCGGTTAAGAAAAGTTTAAATCCAGAAACCATCCTGGAAGAACCGCGAAGAGATGAAAGAACCTTCTTTTCCCAGGATGCTCTACTTAATAGGTAAAATGACTAAATACACGAAGAAGAAGAAAAAAGTTTAAACCCAGATACCTGCGAAGAGATGGAAGGACAGTTGGACCTTCTTCTCCCAGGATTCTCCAACTTCAAAGGTAAAATGACCAAAAATACACGATGAAGAAGAAGAAGAAGAAATAAGTTTAAATCCAGATACCTGCGAAGAGATGGAAGGAAAATTGGACATTCTTCTCCCAGGTTAGTCCACCTTCAAAGGTAAAATGACCAAATAGACGATGAAGAAGAAGAAGAAAAAAGTTTAAATCCAGAAACCTGCGAAGAGATGGAAGGAAAATTGGACCTTCATCTCCCAGGATAGTTCATCTTCATAGGTAAGATGACCAAGTACACGTTGAAGAAAAAGAAGAAAAAAGTTTATATGCAGAACCCGTCCTGGAAGACCTGTGAAGAGATGGAGGGACAGTCGGACCTTCTTTTCCCAGGATACTCCCCCTTCATAGGTAAAACGACCAAATACACGAAGAAGAAGAAGAATAAGAAAAAAGTTTAAATCCAAAAACCATCCTGGGCATACGCTCGACAATTCACCAAAGTTTCATTATAATCGGACAAACGGTTGATAAATAAATAAATAAAATAATTTTCCTATAGGAAATCAGTATAGGTATATTATTGTTGATTTGTAAGTAAATAGTATTAGGTAGGTACCTACCTACAACAACCTTCTAAATAAATTCGATTCCTAACAAATTTTATTTGAATATCACATTCTTTCTGTAGCCATGGAAACGATTCGAACACGTAAGTAATATCGAATGGTTCGGATACATTTTTTGAATATGTAGGTACCTACATTGGTTTGTTCGATGCCATAAAAATGAAAATTGTCAGAAAAATCAAATATTATTTACAAATTATGCAATTTTATTATGCCTATATCTTTACTAATAATTAACAGACTTTTACAATATACGTCTTAAAACTTGCTGTAATGTCTTGTGTTTCATTTTATTATTTCATAATTATATTTATTTCAAAGGTTTATTATTTTCAAGAACATATTCATTCGGTGGGAAAATGAAATATCGTATGAAAAGATATTAAAATGGCGGCGTTTTTGTACAAAAGGCTTACTTTAAAAATAAGTTAAACATTATAATTATACCAAATATTCACCATGTTTTTCACTTAAACGCTAAGTTATACTTCAAAATATATTTTTTTTGTGTAAATACCTACTTCTAACTTTTAAACTAACAGATATTTGCGTGCAAAATGTACACTCTTTTGACAGATACGACTTGGAAAATTTTGTATGAAAAAAATAATTATTGAAATATTTTTAAAATTCAGCATTTTTATCGCATTACTTTTAGCGTGACACTGCATCAGGTATACAGGTACACGTTCGCACATAAATTAGATTTTTAGATGCTCTTGGTTTTTCAGAAGGCGTGAGACAAACACACACACACACACATACACACACACAAACACTAACATTTTGATTGCTTTATTACTTTAGATATAAATTTGTAAACATGTTTTGAATGTTGGTACCTACATTTTTTGTATTCATCATTTGACCGATCCAAAGAGAAATAGTAGGTAATAAATCAGATATATTTAAAAATCGCAAATCACGTGTGCACAAACCAATTTTTGTATTCATCATTTGACCGATCCAAAGAGAAATAGTAATTAATCAGATATATTTAAAAATCGCAAGTCACGTGTGCACAAACCAATTTTCGTACCTACAGGGAAAATATACTGAATCAAACGATAAAATCAGTTGACTTTAGACATTGTGTTGTAGGTACATTTGCAACCATGCTGAATAAAACTGTCATCCGCTTTCTCTCAGTTGTTGAGCTATATATTTACAGTGTATAATTACATATTTTTGAAAAATATTTATGTTTCATTGTAATTTCTGACTTTTAACAGAAAAGTACAAAGTATCTTTTTGGTAAAAGTTACAAGGCTTGCAAGACCAAGGGCAAGACTAGGAGGAAGGAGGGCGTAATCCTCTTTCCGTGTTCAATAGGAGGCAGTACTGCTTTGAATTACGCACGGGTCACTAGGAACGCGTCCTTCAATCATGTACGGGTTTGCAGCGTAAATTTTCGTTCCAAAAAAGTGAGGAGCTATTTAAATTTCAGACCAAACAAGTTTGTCCTAGTATTAATTGGTTTATCCTACTCTAAACAACATTTTGATAAGAATTTTTCATTGAACTCGCGCGAGTGACTCCCGTTTTATATTTTAAAATAGTTTGGATAGAATAGGTTGTCAAGGTATTTTTGTATTTATTTTTAAATAGATACACAATGCTACTCGCGCGAGCGAGTCGCAGTGATGGCTAGATACAATTATATCCAACCTAGTCTTACCAAACTTTTGGCAACTATGAACAGAGTTAATAATTTTTATGCAATTTATATTGATAGCTCTGCGGCTTTCTTCTCGGTTTGTCTGCCTGTTATATAGGTACTATTTGCATTGCCTTATACACGTGTTTGGAAAGACAATTTACGCTACAAACCCGTGCACAATTTGAGGACGCGTTCCTTATATTGAACACGAATTTATAATAGAATTAGTGCAAAAAACCAATGCGTAGTTCGAAGCAGTACTGTCTTCTATTGTGCACGGAAAGGTAAATACGCGACTGGGAGTGAAAAAATAGTCTTGCATTTTCTCATCACAAGTTCTTCAGTTTTGATTTTTTTAGTACGATATAACATTTTATTCAACAAACAGCTATATAACGAATCTCAATTAAAAAAATATATGAAAATAGATGATAGTAAAAACAAATATTTACCTGTGGGTATAATAAAAATTGGCTTCTTGAACTTATTCAATTATTCCGAAATGAAGCGAAATAACTGGAATGGATGGTAGTGGCGGAAATCCCAAATTTTTCATAGTGAAATATGCTACTTTTCCAACTCCACCAAAGACTATACACATTGAATATGTTTTTTTTATAATTACAATAAATATTAAAAAATACAATCGCAAGATACATAAAAAAAACATAGTAGAGTGTCGTATCCTGAATTTACTGCCAAACCAATAAAGAAAAGTGCACGTATTGGGGCTAGCGGACTGGAAACATTTCATTATTATATTTTGTATTTTCTTATTAATGTATATTATATTGTACTGGATTTTTGTAAAATAAATATTTCCATTTATAAAAGTGTTAGAACTCGTGTGTAATGGAGAGGTTTAAAAACAAAAAAATATATCTACAGAATTATTGCCATACCAAAAAAAGAGTGAATATAATTTAAATCACTCAATATTTGATTAGTCAATTTTATTTTTTATTTTTAAATTATTATATTTAGTTTCTTTAAAGAATGAATATGTCATTGTAACAATTACATGTTCATCCACATACATTCCGTAAATTAAGCATAAATACTTGTGATATAGGTGAACGTAATCGTTCGTGGCAGGAATCGAACTCGCAACCATTGAATTACTTACTAAATCAGCGCGCTACCCGCTCTGCCACCACCCATCTAAAAATCTAAAGTTGCCAGTGTCAAATATGTTTCGAGTTGATTGTACCATACCACCCCATTGTACCTACGTGTAGTAGTGTTGTGCAAAACTTGTAGGTACACAATAGACCCACTATATTTTGTCTATTACTCTCTACACCTACAAAGCCATGACGTGATTTTCTTAAAATTACGAAATAGTAGCAAAATTGGGAAATCAGTTGTTTTTTTTTTCATAATATATCTATCACATATTCTTTCAGAATAACTATCAACTGTATCAACTATTGGTTAAAAAAATGCACTTTTGTGCAATTAAGATTAAAGAATAACTTCTTTTGTATAGTTTTATTTTATTAAATGTAATTTAAAGTACATGATATTTAACAACTTTGTTATATAAACAATAAATACAGTTTTATTTAAATATACTTACATACAATGAATTATTTATCGGTAACTATATACATAAACTGAAGAAGGTGGGATTTCGGAATTAAAAAAGACTTCCTAGTACCTACGCATTTTCGGAGAATTTGTTTATTTGCACCTCTGCAAAAGTTATTTTACCGTAACTACGTGCAGTTGTCATCCAATAAGACTGAAAAGTCCCTATGGTTTTTCGGAGCAGTTTATGGAGACCAATGATTTTAAATTTCTTGTTGTTTAAAAAAATACTCGCGAAAAAAAAATAATAACATTAATATCACGCATTTATACTAATTAATCACTTCTAAGAGACCACGAATTCATCAATAAACACTATTCATAAATAGTATTTATTTGAATCATTTACTTTATGGTAAATGCATAACGGAACATTAATTTTATGTCCACTTTTTATAAACAAGTCAACTAATCAATCTTATGTTGAGGCATTAAGGTATGTTTCAAACTTAATTTAAACCTTGTGATGACAAAATAAGGTAAGAATGGAAGAGACTTCTTGGTTCATCGAAGGCCTGTTCAGCTTACGAAGATACAGGAGATGGATGTATTAATACTTAAAGTTGTTTAATTTAAATTCTTTGTCTTTGTAAAGTTGTTATTGTTGTTGTTATCAATATTTGGTTCATTATCTGGAAACATTTCTCTAGCAGATTTTAAACTGAATAATCTAATATCTCGTTTGCTTTGCTGCGATTCTTCATACATGGTACTCGTATTGTGCAGCCAATCCATCAGTCCAAAAGATCCAAAACATTGGTTGAATCTAAAAAGAAATTAAACACTCATAGGTTAAATATCATTTTTTTTACTTCTTGTACATTTTAAATACGATGAATGACAGAAAGCTGTAATTAACAGAATAAAAGTGAACACATTGAGATGGTTTGGCCACGTGGAAAGAATGAACGGGAAACGCCTGACAAAGACAGGACATTGCGGACAGGAATGGAATAAGAGGTCGGGTCCGCCCAAGAAAAGCATGACACAACCATGTGAATGATATTCTGAAAGACGGAAACGTTAGAAGCGTAAACAACAGACGAATATGTATGAGACAATACATGTATGTTGACGAGACGATGAATGTGTGTCAAGTTAAAAAATGTGGCGTTCGGTTCTCTCTGCCTACCCCGCAATGATTGTATGTATGTATATGATAATACTAAGGCAGTTAAATATTAACGTTTATACTAACAGTATAAACGTAAATATTTAATTGGTGTTGATTTTCATTACCATCTAAAATAAAATATACAGGAAAAAGAATAAAATCATAATTTTAAAATATAGGTTTGTAATTTAAATAAATTCGCTACTCCCACACCACCACCCGCTCGGCATATGGCCTTGAAAAAACCCACGGTCAGCAACAAGGAGCTCCAATCTATAGATGACACCATTGGGTGGCAACAATCCCACAGGATATGTTCCGAAGTTTGGTCCGGGTATTGACAGAACTGACACGAGGCAGAGGAGGCAATATTAAATCGTTGAAGATAAATTTTAATGTTCCATGTCCTGTGAAAAATTGGGATGTACAATAGTCAGGGCAACCCAGGAAGATACAAAATATTTAAACTGGTAAAATCCCGAAAACGCACATGGACAGTGGAGGCAGATAAATTAAATTTTAAAGGGATCTGAAGAGAAAGATGGGCCACACAAAATACTCAAAATAAACAGCTAATAGCGGACCCCACAACCCGAGTGCCTGGTTTTGACCTGCCACGGAGGGTTTGGGTACCTACAACAAAACAGAGTGTGAACAGAGCAGGGCTGCTGTAATTACTTACTCTGTAGGTGGGGACAAAGGGATAATCCTGACTGAGTGTGGAGCTGAGCAGTCGGTGAACTGAGCGTCAGCGCTGGAACCGAGACTTTAAAATATGGGGGGCAAGTCTGGTTCAATCGGCGAAATCAAAACCCTCGTACAATATCTTTAGATATCATAAAACTCTATACGATAATTATATCCATGACATGGGTAATCACTAGGGCTTTGATTTCGCCGGTCGGACCAGACTTGCCCCCTGATATAAATCATATGAAAAGTAAAGTAAGTATTTCAATAGGCGGGAAAGAAAGGAACCTTTGTTGAATTTTGAGAAAAATATCATTTAAATTAAATTAATATTAATTAATTTATACTTATTGCCCAAGGAGTAATATAAATAAATAAATATAGAAAATATAACAAAGACTTGTTTCTAAATATTCATTTAGAATGTTCTTAGGATATTTTTTTATATTTATTTGTGGTTGAATAATCATAGTGTCAACCATGACGTATGCAAGTGAAACCTACGCATGGCAGAAGTCGCACGAAAGCAGAATAAATGCAGTTGAAATGAGATCGCTAAGAAGAATATGTAATGGAACGATGTATGACAGGGTAAGAAATGTAGACATAAGGAAAGAATGTCATTAATAGAATTTAAGTTAACAATTGAGATGGTTTGGCCACATGAGGAGAACGAATGAGGAACGCCTAACGAAGATAATATACAGTGCTGACAGAAATGTAATAAGAGGTCGGAGACGCTCAGGAAAGGGATGGCATGACCATTATGAACGATATTCTGAAAGACGAAAATGTCAGAATCGAGAACAATAGACGAACATATATAATATGAGAGGATGCATGAATGTGGACGAGACGAGGTATGCGTGTAAGGATGGCGTTCGGTTATCTCTGCCTACCTCACGAGGGACTTGTGATGGTATGTATGAATAGCTCAAGGAATTGTGCTTAATTAAGGGAATAGATGTACATATTCATTCTTAAAAAGGCTAATATATAATAATAATTTTATAATCGTATATGCTATATTGAATTAAATAAAAAAAACAATCATCTTACTTATAATGATGATAGTCATGAAACTCTGGCGTTGTTAAAAATGGTATATGGTATCCAGAATGGTCGTTGACTGTGACAACGTTAACTAAAATAAGCCATATCCAAGTTGTGAAGACATGACTGTTCATCAAGCTAAGTCCTACAATAGCAGGGAATAAGTTTGAGAACGCATGCTCCAAAGGATGACTGTACTCTGAGACGATTGATATCGGTGCTGTCCACTCGTGATGTTTCTTGTGGAGATATTTATAAATCAATCTATGGTGTAATAATCTGAAAAACACGAAACACAAACGATTAGTTTTACTCAGTGGTAGGTAAAAAAATTCTCGGGATAAAATGTTAGAGACAGAATATATACTTTCGGCTATAATATATATTCTCTCTTTGAAACTTATATACACACACTCACACACATATACCTCAACCTCAAACACGCATGAATACACTCATACATTGTATGTAAGTACACCCGTTAAAATTTATTATTAATACTGTGGAAATTTTTAGTTGGATTTTGTTTTTTTTTTACATAATACATCTGTATAGGCAATGTTATAATACTGAAAATTTCCCGAAAATAAATAATATTTAAAAAAATAATGACGTTTGACATACGATCGTTGGAGTAAAGTGCAAGCTGATAAAGCTCGCACTGCACTCCTTGAAATCACAGATGAAAACCCTCACAAAAATAAAGGGCAGGGCTCCACGAGATTGAATAAGAAACAATAAGATCGGAAAGATATATGATAGTTAAGATGCTGTCAGATGGGGTAGATAAAGAAGAAGGTATTGGAGAGACCATAACAAGTCCAAGTGGTCTTCAACAAGTTTAAGAAGTATATATTTACGGAAGCACTGGTGTATGCCAGTATCTTGTTTAGCACGATTTTCTGTATTCAACATGTTTTGTGCAATTTCGCAATCATGTCAAAAAATCATAATTATAACCATATTTCTGAACTCTTCATCCTGGAGTACGCAGGCATCAGATTTGTATTGTGCCCACTGTTTTACCTATTTATTGTTTCTGGCATGAGTATTCGGTGCGAATATATAATATTTGATTACAGACACGCACAGAAAATCTTCATCATCACTGGAGCTACAGTCCGCTACGGACACCGACTTCTTCCAGAAATCAACTCCATCCTTCCCAATTAACTGCCAGTATTCTTTAATTTATCAGGTCCTTTTCTCTGATATCATACAGCACGTCGTCCAACCATCAGAAAATAGCATCTCATCTCACATCACCCACATCTCTATCCATCCAGCACAGATAATAGCACTTTCAATACTTAATGCGAATTGATGGATTTTTCATTAATTAACATTTGATTCACAATTATCAGTTTTTTCTCAAATTTAATATAACATAGAGAATATTGAATATAACACTTCCTAGCACCCTGCGCAAGTGACGATATATTCATATATTTATTAAAAAAATGATAATTACCGATGACAGTAATAAAATGCGAACTCTTGCATAAAGGAACATACTGCAATATGAAGGAGAATAGTTGGTAAACTTGGTAGAGGTTGAATCGGGGCAAATCCTTGCTTCTTCATGACAAAATACATAATGCCGCTCACCGAAAAGCCAACTACAATTTGGTTGAATACAACTGTTTTAGCTGCCTGAAAGAAATCGTAAGTTATCACATTATGTATCGTATAATATAAAAACTTTTACATCCAATTTTGTTCTGGAGATGGGAAAATCATCCAAAGCCAAATGAAAATCAAATCAAATCATGTACTGTAAACGTGATTAAGAGGACATATTTATTTATTTATTTATACATACACTGATAGATATTACAATATTTATTGAATCTGCAATGCCCCACTAGGCAAATAAAACTGTGCCGGGGCCAATGCATATCGAGACAGTGAAACTATCATAGTTGATGCCAACATCAATCGAACATAAAAAGTGATTATATTACAAATAAAAATGAAAATAAAAAAACATATACAAAAAAAACGTAGTAAAATAAAACAAATGCACTAATATACTTAGAACAAAACAAAGTATGGGGTCGAATGCTATGGGTGAAAAATCTCCTCTGAATTTTTTTAATATATTAAACAGTGTTTCTAAAAATTTCTCTTGTGAATGTTTGTCACACAATTTTAAAATTCAGCATAAACTCCCCTAAAATAAACATTAAAATATTATTGTTCCTGCTTGTGACACTGTGTTTGTCTTTCTATTTGTTTTTTTTTAATATAAATTTAATATTACAATAAAAAATTAAAAAAGGGTTTTACTAAAACTATGTAACTTTACAAGAAAAATATAAAACTAATTCAAATTTCAAAAAACTGATGCAATAGAATATCGATGTAAATACAAACTATTGTTTATTTCAAAAACGTATCTTTTGAGGGTACTGGGGAATAGATTTTCAAAATATATACTATAGCCTCTTAATGAACAATTTAATGACATACTGATATTTTTATTGTATCTGAATCCGTATTCAAAGGGGAAATTGTAAAAAAAAGATCATTGATACAGCCTCTTAGGACTTGGATATGGCTAGAATGCACTGTTGAGAAAATGATGTTATATAGTTGCTTTTTAAAACGCCATAATACTTCATAAAATTAAACTTCATACTTCAAAATATGTTTTTTTTTCAAAATTTAAATATTTTTTATACTTTGTTACTTTTATCTCAATCTCTTTTTTCTTCTGGTTCACAATCCTAAGATTGGTCTGCACCAAACACTCGATCTTTCCACTTAACTCTATCGTCCGCCAGTCTCTTCATCTCTTTGTAACTGCTACAGCGCACGTCACCGATTATCTGGTCTATATATAGTTGTTTCTGGGGCGACCTCTACAGTTACCCCCATCAATCGTTCTTTCGACGATGGTAAAAAGCAGGCCTGGGTGCCGGATGTTGTGACCTATCCAAGTTGTTCTCTGTTGGGCAATTCTTTTCATAATTTGCCTTAATCTCTAAGCACGTCTATTTTTTCTTTGTAACTTCTCCGTGGGAAATAATGTGATAACACATATATATCAACTTTATGTATAAAACAAAAATATATATGTGTGATGTGTAATTGTTTAAAAAAAATAATTTACGCAGGGGGCTAAGGTCTAATGAAAATTCGAAATCGGGATCAGATTCAAGTGTACAGTGTAAGGCTTCAGATTAAAATTATTTACATACCTTTATAAACTTTTCTCTGTCCAGAGGTTCATTGAATCCTGGTTGCGTCTTGTATTTTCTCAAAAACTTTGGTATATTATAGAAATCCATGAAAACGTATATTCCTCCAAAGGACCAATAAACTATTGTTGAAATTATGTTTGGTACAATTATCCATAGTAATATATGATTGTGACCTTAAATATTATTAAATTTATACATATTACTATGGGAGACGAATGCTATCGAAATAATTAAATCATTTTTTAATTTATGTTATAAAAATGATGTCAATATTATCAGTTAGACATCCACGCATCTGCATTATATTTGATGAATTATTTTCTTAGATCTTTTTGGACCACCTGTGAGGAGAATTATAAGTTTTTATTTTTTTATTTTTATTTTTGATTAGGAAACAAAACAGGAGTACAGATAGAAAAGTACATGATAAATATAAAAGAAGTATACAACAATCTGTACACCCAATAACATTGTTTCACATAATAATAGAATGGTAAGTAGTACAAACTATCCACATGAATACAAAATAAAGAAAACAAAAGAATATGCATATTTAAAAATAACAAACAATTTCAATTAAAAAAAACAACGTTAGAATAAGCATATTTTGTTATAAAAAAAACATATTTTGTTATAAAAAGTGGGAACAGGAAATATGGAAAGGGAGAGGACGGACAGGGAGAGCAAATCTCATATACCTACATATGTAGAAATAATGTTGAAAAATACGAAACCACTATTCACTGCCGCAAATTACACGCATTACCTCGTGGCGAAACTGATTAATAGATGAGTCAAAGATATCAGCATGCATCGAAAATAATGCATTGAATCTACGACAGATGCGTGGGATCGTAGCATTCATCCGCAAATTGGTTCTACAGTGTGGAACATGTAAGATGTTTGACTGGCGAACTGACCTTCCCGGGACCCGAATATTCACAAAACTGACAAGCTCAGGCGAGTCCATAGCATCGTTCAAAATTTTATGAAGCATTAATTGGTCGAATAAGGTTCTTCTGGATTCTAGGGTATCATATTTGTGGTATTTAATTGAATCACGATAGCTATCAAAGTTAAGTCGTAATTTGTAATTTAAAAAGTTAAAAAATTTGCGTTGAATTCTCTCGATTCTAGCTATGTGGACGCCATAGAAGGGGGACCATATCTGTGTGCAGAATTCGAGTTGAGGACGTATATATGCTGAGTAGAGTGTATAAAAAGTTTTACTGTTTCTGAAAGGTTTTGATATTCTAATTATAAATCCAAGCATTTTGTTGGCTTTTGATATATACCTAAGTTATATACCTACCTACATTAATTATTGTAACAACAGCAAAATATTATTTCTTTTACGTTTACAGCACGATTTTATAGTAAGTTACATAATTACAAAAACAGGTTACATAGACAGGGATCGGAAACAGCACTAACACACATATTAAGTTAAATTTGCACACATATACATATGTACATATATTGAACATCTAAATTGACTTACTAATCCAGTATAAATACATTTTCTTAGTTATGTAATCTTAATAATATACCCTCAATATTTAACCTTTGTTTAAATGCTTTAAGAGTACTACCTCAGAACAGGCGTTCAGCCTAGTGAGATGGTAAAATTTAAATATTTTTACTATGTATACTTTTATGAAATGTACTGTATTGAAATATGTTAATAAAATAAAATAAATAAGTTATGTTCACATACCCAATAAATCTACTATCCTGTCCCACTTATTATTAAAATATTCTCCCGCAGCACTCCATGAGTTTTGAACAAACCTAGGAAAAAAAGAGAATAAAATATGATATGAAAAATAAAAATTCTTCATATACGCGACGGATGCCATCCTATCCCATTAGACACATGGCGTGATGGTACCTACATATAATTCCTGATGAAACTTCATTAAAAAAAATGACAACTGCACTGGCTACCTGCATTTTAGCCAAACCTATGTTATCAGTAACAAATATTTATATATTTATAATTGTACGGTTTGGCTGTGTGCACAAGACATTTAGTAAGAATAGCCCAATGTTTTGTAATCACTATAGTTTGGTTAATTTTAATATGAAATTATGCTACGGTTAACAAAAAAAATCAGTGAAGCAAATAAAAAATGGTCATTTGTGTATATAGTAAAACTTAAAACTAGATCGTTTTTTCAATCAAAAACAAAATAATCTTTCTTATATTATTAGTTCTTACAAAACATTTTCATATAAGCACGAAAATATAATTTATACTTACTGCGGAAAAACAATAAAAAATGGATGCGGTAGAATTTTTGAACAGTTCTTTTAAAGTTAAAAAGTTTTTAATTATCCTCACCATAGCATCATGTTCCTGGCCGAGGTTAATCCGAAAATACATATTGTCACAAGTAGCAAAACGATGAGAAACGTAGATGTCGTCGTCAATTCTCTGTTTAGTGTAATTTTTTCATCACTTTGAAACTTGTTTATTTCTGAAAATTTAAACAACACCACAATTATTTTTGTTAAAAAAATTGATTACATAAGCTTCTCTATTTAAAATAAAAACCAGAAGTTTCGTACCACATGGAAAATTAATTCAGTTTAGGTATATACATAAGTTCATATTTTCTTGTTCATTTTGGTAAATTTTTCTTTTCTGTTTTAGGAATGAAGTTGTCCAAGTGAACAAGTAAGAATACATTCTCGTGTGTTCCCTAAAATAATCAAATACTTGACGAAATCAGTCGGAGCATGATTCGCCTAATTTTTTTTATCAATGATATTAATAGAAATTAAGTGCCTACTACAAATAATAACACTCCCAGTGTTTTCTTCACACCCTACTTGAGAGGATGGTACACCTTGACAAAAAAGTGAGAGAAAAATGGCTGGAAGAATGGCAATCCTCTACTAAAGAAGCCCATTATAAAACCTTGTAAGATCATATTTCAAGAATTCCATGGTTTTATGGTCAAAAACTCCCTAAAATTGACATCTCCCTACTTTGTCGCTTAAGAATTGGCCATTGCTCCTTGACATCTCATTTATTTAGGATTCAGGTTGTTCAATCCCCAATATGTGAATGCGGTGAACAGGAAGAGAATACTGATCATATTTTCTTTGAATGTAAATTATTAAATAGAGAAGAATTTATGTCAGAGATAATAAAATCATGCACTTCATATCCTGTTAACTCTAAATTCTTTTTGTCATTGAATGATGTAAATATGTATTAATAAAAGTATAACAAATTTTTTGAAAATAAACAATAAACTCCTTTGAAAAAACTGTCCCCAAGTCTTGGAATTGGCATATAGTTTATTATTATTATTATTATTTTAACCTTCTGAGCACAAGTGCACAATGGCGGGCTTATTGCCAAATGGCAATATCTTCCAACCAACCATAATCATTTGGTGAAAAAACTATTTCATTTATGGTATGTACCAAAATTTTTAAATAATACATGCAAAGGTTATAAAGAAAATAAAACATACAAAATGAAAGAAAAAAAAATATAAGCAAAAACAATAAAGAAACGGAGGGGACAGGATAGGGGGGGGGGGACAAGGATAGGATAAGAAGACAAATTTAGGTGTTATGGGTAAGGAAATGATTCCTCAGATTTCTTTTGAAAGCGGGAAGTGTTAATGAAACTCGAAGTTGCGATGGGATGTGATTCCAAAGACGAGCTGCTTGTACGGAGAAAGAGGTGGTGAAAAAGGAAGTATTGTGTACTGGGATACTGAGCGTTCTTTCAGTATTTGAACGAAGAGGCAACCCGTGTTCAGAGAGGAAGTGAAATTGATTTCGTAGATAAACTGGAGCATTGGAGTTGTTTAAGACCTTGTATAGAAGTGTGAGGGTATGTAGGTTCCTACGCTGTCTGATAGGCAACCACCTTAAAAGAGATCGATATTCCGATATGTGGTCAATTTTTTTCAATTTAAAAATATATCGAATGCATGTATTTTGTAATCGCTCCAATTTATCTAAGAGTTCCTGATTAGCGTCTAAATAACATACATCTGCGTAATCAAGGAAAGGGAGTAATATTGATTGGCATAACGATATTTTGACGGAAAAAGGCAAGAAATTTTGCAATCTTTTTAATGAGTGAAGGGTGTTTATGTGGGTATTCCGTATTCTTTCGAATTGTTTACCTGTCTTATTATTTCGTCTTATTTGACCAGGAAATTATTATTTGAGAACATTTTTGCGTTCATTTTTTGTTTGGTTTTATAGATATGTAATATTCCCATGAGTGGGACAAGCATTGCGGTGGGTGTGTTTTCATTATTTGTCACCTACTACAATGTTTGTCTTACTAGGGATTAGTGGCTATTTCACTCGATATCGGGTGGAACGCCAGAAATTTATTAAAAAAACAATAATAATAATAACACTCGCTAATTGTTACTACCACTATGCACTCCTTCAAAAGAATTAACAGATCAATGCGTAAATTGCTTAAAATATCAAAATAAAATGCAACCAACGCATCGATGACTTATGAATTAAACTATTATTTGTTGAAATTAATATAATTTCCTGTTATTCAGATGTCTTGATCTTTCATAATAGACACACAACTTTATCACGAACAACAACTTTATCCACGAAATAACTCCTATATAAACATTTCACTGGTATCCTTACTTGAATATTTAGGTGAGTTTTGAACCTTTCTTTTAAAAACAACCGCATCGCCGGACATTTTGGATATTTAAACTATTAAATCAACACATCAGAAAAATCTTCCGTATATAATTGTTAATTATGACGTGATCGGACACATTTGTCTGATTGACTGGTCTTGACTAATTCGTGTGTCTCCCACTTATAATAATATACTGCGCAAGTTTCATTATAATATTAATTGGTTTGGAGGAGAACCGATCATTATATTAAAACAGCTAACGACGTGCGTTTTTTTACATTAATTTAACAAAATATTCTCCAAATAATCAAAATGAAATATTGTCGATCGAATATATTGTATAATGGGTATTTTTTATTTTGTTTTGATTTAACTAATGTTTTATAAAACAATAAAATACGATTTTGTAATTTTTCCTTAATATTAAAACTATTTATATGGTTAATTATTTACAAAATATTGACATTCATTATCTGATCCATCGCTGGATGAGTAGGGTGTTACACATTTTACGAAACATTTATATCAACATCTTATAATTTGTAATTCATTTTTAATTATTTTTCATCTTATACTTAGCGCGCTGGGTTAGTAATCCAGTGGTCGCGAGTGCGAATCCTGCCACGACCGATTTCGTTCACCTATAGCACAAGCATTTATGCTTAATTTAGGGAATGTATAAGGATGTACTTTTCACAAGGACATATTCATTCTTTTTAAAATAAAAAATAAATTAATTATATTTGTTACCTACACACTGGCGGGTTTATTGCCATTAGGCATTTTCTTCCAACCAACCAGATTACAAAATGACAGAATTATTCATGTACCTATATCAACAAAAAATGAAAGCTACAAAAGAACAATGAAAACATACATAACACTAAATAAAAAAAAACATAAAAAAAAACATCATAGCAACAAAAAAGGGATTGGGAAGGAACAAGTAGAGGAAATCGAGATCAGGTGTCTAAAGATAAATAATACGTAGCAAAGGGAAGGAAGGAAAAGGAGAGGGATCAGGTATTTTGGGAAAGATATCCCTGCTTTAGTCTTTTCTTGAAAATGGAAAGCGAGTTTGACGAAGTTATATCAGGACTCAAATTATTCCAGTCTTGCTGAACGCACTTCAAAGGAAGAGCTGAAAAATTCAGTGTTGTGAATGGGGATAGTTGATGTAGTACGTTCAGCAGATCGAACTTTAGTTTTTATGTATCCACAATATATTTTTTTTGCAGTGCTCAAAAGATGTTGGCTACTGTAAAATATAGGTATCTACATATCTTATCTGAGAAATGGATGATGTTAAAGAAGGGGTAAAATTATGGTAATTTCTGATTAATTAAATCGAACCTATAATTTTAATAATTTCAATTAGCTTAAGGCAGCACAGACACTGATTAGTGAGTTGTACCCCACTTCTCGTACTGAAGTAGAAACTGTGGGGTTTGTCCCGCCATACATTTTTTACGACTTAATTAGCGCGAAAAATGAACGACAATATGGATTATATTTTTTTTTAAATCAAGACGCAAATTTAAAAATCGTAAGTCAATGTCTACAACATATTCATCAATATTTTTGCTTAGTTATTGTTTTACATCTTACAAAATACCAAGATGGAAAACGAGGGTTCCCCGTAAATTTCTGGGGTACATTTGGAATTATTTTTTTATCGAGGTAATTTCCAAATATTGTCAGGTATAGACAATATTATAGGTAATGTATCCCTGTCTTCAGTCAAGATAATAATGTACGTATAGGAAATTTACAACAAACACATGTCATGAAATAGTTTAAGAGCCCGCGATTAGTCTGGAATTGGTAAAAACCTTCCGACAGATATCACTAAGGAGACATAACAATTGATTAAAATATAAAAGTGTCTGTCGTGGAGTTTCTGCCAACCAAAGTGTCAATGGAAGGCATAATAGTCTTTAGTAGTACCTAATTATAAACGATTGGGTTTTAGCCAACACTAAACCCTCCACACCATAGTAATTGTTCATTTTTTCTTCTTGAAATGTGGGCAATCTCTAAATACATTTTTACGAAGTACATTTCTATTAGATTCTTAAACAAATATAAGATTCCCAGAGGACAAAAGTTTTCACAATACACCATACACACAAAAACATTGTCACGGAAACCATTGTATGCATTTTCTACATGATACCTGTTGGGAAATTTTAAGTAAAATGAAAAAAAAAAAAAAAAAAAAATGTGTCAAGATAGAAGAATGCGGTGTTCGGTTCTCACCACTTGAGGAAGATAGAAGTGTAGAGTAAAAAAATACACTTGTCTATAGAGACACATACAATATCAATATGAAGTTCATCACTCAATTTTCCCATACAGAAGCTATTTTACTTCTGCTATATACATTTTTCATACAAATATGAAATTTATTTTACATTGATATGGCGGACCATAGATTTTTTTCTTAAAATTTCAATATCCTTGAATGCGTTTTTGATGAGTGTATTTATATTGTATCAAAATTTCAAACAGTAAAAAAATACATCAATTTTCCAGACCATGAGAGCATTTTGAAAATTTGGGCAGATGAAATCATAGAGAAGTAATTAACGGACATCTATGGAAAAGCTAATCAGCTCTAAGTTTATGGACTTTACAAATATGATATCAATATGAAGTAATCGGTTTGGGCTGTAGAGAGGACACAAAAAAACACCGTAAATGATGAATGCATAGAGAAGAAATTAAAAGTTGTCTATGGAAAACTAATCAGCTCTTGGTCTATGCACTTTACACATATGATGTTAATATGACGTAGATCGGACGTAGATTCTACATAATACCCGTTGAGAAATTGATGTAAAAAAAAACGCTTGAAAATTTTTAAATCATGACTCTCCACTATTCCATAGTGTTGAGATTAAGAAACACGATTTATACTATAACGCTTCATTCTATAACTGACGTGTTCTTTGAAGAATGTTATCTCCGAAAACCACCACTTCTCAGGATTCATATGAACCAATCGTAGTTACCTGCTGTGATATCGTTTTACAGAAAAAATATCAGCATTTTTACTATGACGTTAATTTTACTTGGTAAAATAGGTATAAGAATCATATTTGAATAACATTATACGCATTTAAGTAAAACAATTAATAATTTATTGGTAAAACCAAACTTTTTTCATTTTTATTAGAATTTTTATTCCTCTTTTAAGAGGTCGGTCGTAGTCTTTTAAAGAGATAAAGTTAAAACAATTTTTTAAATAAAAAATGAATATGTCCTTGTAAAACAAGTACATATACATCTTCCTACGTTCCCTAAAACAAGCATAAATGCTTGTGCTATAGATGAACGAAATCGGTCGAGGCAGGATTCGAACTCGCGACCACTGGATTACTAGCACCGCGCGCTAACCGCTTTACCATCGACCCATCTACAAAAAAATTATTATAAGTATAATAAAATATATTTTTATACAAAGTAATAAAAATTTGAAAAATTATAATTTTATTTCACTTAAATTGTAACTATTAATGCGTTGAAATTGTTGACTAACACAGGTTGGTAGGTATCTACTTTTTCATGTATTTTTTGTACAAGGCAAATTGTGAGAAATTGGAATTCAATTAACATAATGCTATCGGACACGTATACAATATTTATTATTCATTTCGAATAAGCTAATTGAATTATCTTTTACCTAGTGATTAAAAAAATTAACCTTATAAGTATTTGTAGTCTCCTCATCTATACCGACATTATAGGCAATGGATGCGTATTATAAAAAATCTGCTTCGCAATATGAGTTAATTAAAAAAAACTGCAGTAGCCTTACACATTAGGTAGGTTCTAAACCTTTTTGTGTTTCTCGTCTAATTAAAAATGAACTAACCATATTTGAATTATATTCGCGACAGTCTTGTCACGCCGGTCGATGGAAGGACAGCGCTTCCGAAACATGTCGCGAAGTGACTCAAAAAACAAGTGGTTTATAGCTAATTTATAATTCAAATATGGTTAATATTAACTACCACAAAATATCCGCCGAATCATTAAATGATATTTAAAATGAATTATTTTATTTTTAAATTACTTCTTTTCTCGGGCAACTAACAGGTACTATGTCAAATATTAATTTAACACACGCCCAATAACAAGTTCTGTAACAAGCCACATTCTGGAGACTTGTGATTTTAATCGTCTCATAAATCCAGAATGAAAACACAATTAAAAAACTGTGTCTCCATTGGAAATCGAACCCGAGACCTTTGGATCAGCAGTCAGATACCTAACCAACTGAGCCACGAAGGCTGATTTTATATAATATGATGTTATTTCAAGAAGTGTTAATATATTATGAATAGGTATATTGATACTAATCAAATTAAATAATTGTATTTTAATGTGCCATATATTTACATATTCCCTAGGTATAAATTTTTAGTTTAGAGATTCCTTTTAGAATTGTCATAGGTACATGTTTGATATAATTAAACACACTTTTTTTTTAAATCAGAGTAACTTGATTAATAGAATAGCATTTTTGAATAAATAGTAAGAACTTTTATTTACTAAACATTTTTTTTAAAACTTGATTGTGAATTAAAAACTGTTTTTTTTTTAATTAGCTTATCAGCTATCTAACATTTACCATAATTACAATGTGCTTTTTGCTAGAGGAAATACTATAAAATTATCATTTAAATACAAATATCATCTTCTTCGTCTCTTGGTAGATCTATGATCTGTTTTTACAGGTCATGGGACGAGGATATCCAGCTCTCCCTCCATCTCTTAGATGGTCTTCCCGGTGGTCGGCGTCTCTCTGGTATCTCGCGCATTGCAATCTTTGGCAGCCTTTCTGGATTCATCCTCTTTACATGATCTCTCCAGTATCGTCTTCTTTGCCTGCTCCACCTTACAATATCCTCCACATTGCAGGTTTTGCGGATCTCCTCGTTGGGAATTCTGTCTCTGAGGGGTACAGATATCGTTTCCATTTAATGTTGAGGTATATCTTAAGTATAAGATTCATATCAAACTAGGAGTTGATTTGTTGCTTAATTTTAAATATGTCACAACGCAGAATGTATTTAAGTTTTTCGATAAATAAATAATAACTTTTTCTAGTCGCGACAAGGGGACCTCTGCTACATTTGAGAATTACTGAACTAAACACATGTTATGTAGGTATCTACCTACCTTCTATTCAGAAAACATCTTTGTATTTCACGATTCAGGCCCAATAGCGCTAATAACATTTTTTTCTATTATAAGGAATATATTTCAATGAAAAACAATTTTTTTGTATTTTGCAAATATTAGACAAAAACTAAAATAGGTAGGTAATAATTACAATAGATATCCAATAATATCGAACAAGCGTAATATGACGTTATTATGAAACAATATGATTTTGACCTGTGATCATAATTCATTAGATTGCAACGCCATATTTGTAATATCGATTTTGTCTGGGACTTTTTTAGTGTTTCTTGTCACCAACGCTGACTGCAGAGGATAAACAAAAAATATGTCGTACATAAGTTTATTATTTATCAAAAAAAATATATAATTTATTGCACATTAGTTGCACAGCGCTGTCTTTTCAAAAACAAAACAAATCAACAACTAAAAAGGCGGGAAATAACACCATAGACAAATATTATGGATTGACAATATTGACAGTGGAACAATAATTTTGCTTATTTATAAAATACCCCATAGTAAATACATCGAAAGAAAATCTAGAAAAAGAATGAAATTAGCAAGAAGTGATAAAAATAAAACCACTTTTCATATGGGCCATCGAAGTATCAGAATCAGAATAATATTAGGTAGGTACTTCTAAATTTTCTCTAGACGAGAATTTCGTTCACCTCATGTATAACGAAGTATTTCGTAAACCAACCGATAACAGGTCGTAAGCCCTGTATGTGCCTTGATTTTCCGGTTCTTCTATAATATTTCAACTCTATCGAGATGTTAAAAAATTGTCATAAAAGGTATCAATTTTGATTCTTCAAGTTATTCATATCAATATAGTATTTTTTAATTTTACGCATATTTTAATCACTATGTATTTACCATATGACATTTTTATAAAAATGTATTTTTCAACTTGTGTTCTCTATTCCTCAATTCGCATACTTTTTAGTATTATTATTTATTTAATTCTGTTAAATCTGCATCCTTAAGAGTCATCGAACGATTGATAACATACCATAAATTATTTATTTTCTGATACCTATAGGATACCTATATTTCTGATACCTATTTTCTGATACCTACATATATATCCATGAATCTTTGTAATTTTGATTATAGAATACCAACCATTTTTTGTGTAAATATTCTACAAATTATATACCAGGTAGATTGGTCGGTAGCTTTATTGATCAAACCGGTTAATGAGATGCACACATAGAATATTTCTTTTGTTTCTGTTCAAAACTGCAAATCATCAATTTAAAAGACATGAGAATTTTTACTCATACTGTACTTATGAACCTTTTAGATCCTTAATATTGTTTTATCTTGATCCCACACAAGGTAGGAAGTTGAAAAATAAAACATAAAAAATGAACATGTTGAGCATAAATAGCCGTTATAAAATACTAATAAATGAGTTCTAGATCCCTTGATCGAATAAAAAACTTAAATTCATAGATATTATTTATAACTGAGCCGGAACGAGTTTTATGTGTACAATGGCAATAGTTACAAAAATAAAATAAAGGTAACAGAAGAAAAAGACAAATAAAAAATGAATATAAAAACAGTTCATAGCAATGATAGGAAAACAAAAGGATACGGAGAGGAAGAAGAAATGGAGGCAAGTCTGGTTCGACCGGCGAAATCAAAACCCTATTATAATAGTGATCATGGATTTAATTATAGTATGGATTTCTATGACATCTAAAGATATTTTGGAACTCCATATAATAATTATATTCATGATATGGGTAATCACGAGGGTTTTGATTTCGCCGATTGAACCAGACTTGCCCCCCAGGTATTATCCGATAGATATTTGTGCTTTAGCCTTTTTTGAATATGTTTAATAAGATAGCCGACGTAATAACATTATGGTAACGTTGTGATTCCCGATTCACAAACAGTTCATAACCGTTGAAAATTGCAGATTTCGTGAATTTGGGAATTTTAACGCAGTTAGGGGATTTCCTCACCAGTAGGTGGCATATCCACTAGTTTAGTTGTGTATTTTAATATTTTTAGTAGTGATGTAACGAATATTCGTATTCGCATTCGCATTTCGCGAATATTCGCTGATTTCAAAGTATTCGCATTCGAATTCGTATTCGCAGAAAATATGCGAATGTTTTGCGAATATTATTTTAGTAAAAGTTGATCTCTTTAGAGGAAAAAAATACATAAAATCTTTAAAAACTAGACAAGTCAATAATTTTCTTTTATTAATTTGGCCAACCTTAATTTACAATGTATTAATAATTACAGAACTTTGTAGCAAAATAACATACAAAAATAATATATTCTTTTTTCTTCTCTTTGGTTAAAATTAATAGCCAGTGAATCTTTTAAAGATGTGCACTTTCTTACATTTGCCGTACTTGTAGATGGTTGAGGTTCTTCGTTATGTACCTACTTTTTTACGTTTACCGAGAGACTCCTGAACTGAATTCATGTGGAACTTCCTTTCTTTGTACATATCAAGAATATTTTTTATAACATGATCTTTAACGTAAACGTGATTTGAAAAAAAAAAAGTTTTATATCGTGGATCCAATAAAGTTGCTGTTGTGAATCATTTTCCAAATAAGAAAATCTATGTATGTATACCAGTTCATGTTTTAAAACACATAAATTTTTGCCAATTCTCGATCTGTTTCCTCTAGACTGTCAATTATTTTTTTCAAAGAAGATATTAATGGAATCACAGACGAAATCGAAACATTAGCACTACTGAGCTCCCTTGTCATTTCCTCGAATGGCTTTAATAAATTAATCAGTTTTTGTAGGACAACCCAATCATGAGATTATAAATAAATTAGGTATGGTAAAATAAAACTATCGAATATATTTTATCACACGAAAATGTTGTAAAATATTGAAGAGTTAAGAGGTTACACGCAGGACAAAGATGTATCAATCTACCAAATCCTAGTCACACCCCCGTGTCGCCCGCGTGTCCCACGAATCTTACGCGCAGGCCAACCGGCTACAGCCAGCACAGACAGGCTCGTGCATCATGCATGTCAATATTCGCATTCGCGAATGCCGGAAACAAATATTCGTATTCGCATTCGCGAATATCCAAAATCGCACATTCGTTACATCACTAATTTTTAGAGGCCGACCGCAATACGGTTAACCGCGGGCTGTTATTTCTCGCGTGATTTTATAACACATATAAATCAATGCGAGTGTACGCATTTGCGGTTTTTTTTATTATTCAAAACCGCGACAGGCAAAAACCGTAGTGCGGTAGGGCACTAAAGCTTATCGAATTTTCCAGAAATAAACATTGGACCCCAAACGCCAGCCCATGACCCAGGAAAAATTCCAAATACGACAGCTGTCAGTAAAAAAATCATTTTCGAAATATTGAGTCGGATTTGAGCGTCAAAACTTAAGCTACATATTTTCAAACTGCCAATATTTCCATTTTTTTAAGTATCCTGTAACGAAGATGGAATATTACAGAAGAACCAGGAACTCAAGGTATCTACAGGACTTACGACCTGTCATAGGCTGGTTTATGTGATCACTTTATGCGCTCGTGCAACGTTCACCAATTGTGCCTTTCTATTGAATTCCATATCAATCAAATTTTTGAAAGTGAAAATAAGCTGAAAAACACCAACGCCATCTATAAAGTAACGAAAAAACCTTTTTGATACGCAATCTATTGGGAAATTGGTTTGCATTGATGTGTTTTGATATGCCATCGATTGGGAAATTGGTTTGCATTGATGTGTTTTGATATGCCATCTATTGGGAAATTGGTTTGCATCGATGTGTTTTGATATGCCATCGATTGGGAAATTGGTTTGCATTGATGTGTTTTTTCAGCTTATTTTCAAAATAAATTTTCATACTTAATTAAAATACTTACTTACCTATATAAAACTTTCAAAAATTGATTGATAGGGAGTTCAATAGGAAGGCATAACTGGTGAAGGTTGCGCAAGCACATAAATGGATCACGTAAACCAGCCAATGACAGGTTGTAAGCCCCGTAGGAGCCTTGAGTTCCTTGTTTTACTATTATATTCCATCTCTGTCTCAATTGAGATGTTAAAAAATTGTCATAAAATATAAATGGTACTTTTTCACAATTACATTTTGCAATATGCGAAAATAAAACTTTGTACCCCTTGACGATGTTTTTTATCATAGACAAGGTCCAATGATTTTTCAAACTTATTAATGAATTAAGGTTGAATTTTGACCTATATGCACGATCACTAGTATACATATGGTCATACTTACTATTTTCAATTTGAGTATCATCCAATGCTTATTCATTTTTTTTATGTGGATACATTCAGTTTATAGTCAAGTTGCAAATAGTAAGCCCCGTATTTGTACACTGACAAACTGATTGCCATTCGGTATTTTTTTACAACTAGCAAATAAAAAAAAAACTATTGTCACAGTCAAAGTAATTTTATTATACATTATATTCCTTATGGCCATAACAAATTTGTAACTCGGTAAAATACATAAATACAATTTATGTACCTTTATTGGTAGATATATAATTATATATATTATATTAAATATTTGTTCACAAATATGAGTGCTTTTATGGTCTAATTTAAGTCTTTAGTTTACAAAATGACAGTATGAATTTTCATACATGCGAAAAAAGTATACAACACAAAAAATAAACAAATTTAAAATATTTATGGAAGGGTATTTAAAAAATAACACATAACACATAGTCTTTTCAAATAAAAAAAACAAATAGAAAACTTAGAAAAAATAGGTACATATTTTTTAGAGCAAAGGTAAAAATGGAATTTGAAAATGATCAGAAATTGGATTGGGAATGCAATATCAATACACATGGCATGACAATGACATCATAATAAATTTATATACTTGTTAATTTAATTGAATTGAATCTTAGAACACTTATGCAATGCTCATTATCATAATGGTGTGAATTTGAAAAGAGGAGTTCTTGATTTGTATATAAACATAGTTTTAACTAACCAACAATAAATTATTTATTTATCTCAATAAAAACACTCAAATGTTTTTTATTTAAATATAACAGTATACACAATATACATTATTTTACAAAAAAATATGTTGAATGTATAAACCATTATCATTTTGAGTAAATATTTTTTTCAATGACAAAAATGAATTAAATTGAGTATTTTTAAACATTATTATTAAAAAAAATCAACATCCTACTTAATAATTTGATTTATATGAACAGTAGGTACCTTATTATTTATTATGTTTTATTGAAAGAATAATCTAATAATTTAGGAATATATTATTATGGATATGAAAAAATAAATTCGTTAAGTTTATAAAAATCTATGTACTGTATGTATCTAGTTAAAAAATTCTCATTTAACCAATATAATAAATGAGATGCCAAACGCCACACAGCTTATATGTCATTTCACAAAATGGCGACATATTGATAATATTTGTTTCTGTGGCATTTACATTATGTGAAAAAAATTATTGTCACTGCAAAAAAATTGGAATAATTAAAATTTTTGATAATTGATATTTTGTGGCATTCTAGATATGAATGTGCTTTATAAGCCCAAGAGAAAATAATGAATATTCAAAAACAGACATTTAATCATTTGTGGTATTTAGCGCCTCAAATAAGTACTCAAGAAAATAGTGTTATAAAAAAAATTACAATAGTAGTTATTGCAGTAATATTATAAAAAATGGGCGATTTATAAGCCATGAAATTTTTAATTGAAGAGTATTTATTCAAAAATCTTAGACATAGTTCTCTTATGAAGTTTTCGAAATGTAGCCATTTAAATTCTATGGCTCAGCAATCTGAATTTAAAAATATTAAGTGATTTGAAAAATTGTATAGAAGAAGCCTACCTTCATGCTGAGTACTAAATAAAATCAACAATTGAGAAACAAGAGAATATTTGTTGATATGAGAAAGATTTATTAAAATGCATAGCAAAAAAAACGTTTTTGTTAGCCTCATATAATTTTTACATGCCCATGAAAACAAGATTTGATAAAATAGATTAATTAAATAAGTAAAATTTAACATAAATGAGCAGAAAGCAAAGTATGTATATTTAAAAAATCTCAAAAAAGAATATTACACGCTTGAAATGTTTGTATATAAAATTCTCCTTCAAATATAATGAATAAATATAATTTCTCATAAATAAAATACAAATTAAATGAAAGGCAAGCATTATATATCCCTGTAAATAAATATTAATTTAATACATTTCTTGTACAAAAAAACTTATTAATACATAAATAAATAAAATGACATACACACTAAACACTGATTTCGACAACAAATAAAGCTTATTATAAACACATGAACAATATTTTTTCTTAAATTATATTGAAAATACATGCTATATAAACATCGATAGATTGCCATCAATTAAAAAAGTTCCTATTGATGTATAGGTATATCTAACTATAAATGTTTTTTTTTTATTTTTACAATCTTTTTCTTACATATTATTTTACGTACAGATAGAAAAGTCCATAAACACAACTATACATAAAGGAATGATCAAAATAATAACGCATATAAAATATCAATGAAGGAAATAAAAAAAAATTCATGTTAGAGTGAAAGTTAAATAATCATGTTCTTAAGACTAAATATATATTAAGGCACTTCGAAGTATGAATGATGTAGATAGGTAAGTAAATAATTTATACATAAAAACTATAATGAAAACATTGTACCCTTGTTGGAAAGGTAGAGTAAATATAATATTAAATTTTCTTAACACAGAATTATAATACATATGTTTCACTACATATTCAGGAATAGTATAATATATTAAGTTAAGCAAGAAATCAAAATTACATTTTATTAATTTGGTTACTTTTCCTCAAAAACAAAATCTAATCTGGTGGGCAAGTCTGGTCCGACCAGCGAAACCAAAACCCTAGTGACTACCCATATCATGAATATAATTATTATATGGAGTTCTATGACATCTAAAGATATTGTAGAACTCCATATAACAATTATATCCATGATATAGGTAATCACTAGGCTTTTGATTTTGCCGGTCGGACCAGACTTGCCCCTCTGGTTGAAAACTTATGTTACATGTAATAGTCAAATTATTGAATAGAGTATCCAGAAGTTATTTTGAAATGACAGCAGAAGAATCACAATAATAGTTCATGTAACAAAAAATAATTGTACAACAAATTTTCAATAAACTAATAATCTAATATGGATTAAAATAAACACATATAAACATCAGTGTTTTATCATCTGCCTAATTCACACTTTCATAATATTATAGGTATACCATTCCATAACCATGCACAATATATCACTCAATGCAATAAATTACATTAACACTGAATCATGTCACGAGGTGACTTAGTAAAACCAAACTACATAATATGTATATGGTATATATATTTATAATAAAAATAACTTATTATATACTTTTTATTCAATTACATAAATAAAATAGAAAACTTTTCAAAATAAGCTCCACATCTATGATTTCAAACATACACGTCAAGTCCGCACAGGCACTGAGAGTTTTTAGTGAGTTTTGCCCCACTTCTCGTACTGAAGTAGAAGTGGTCAGGTTTGTCCCACCACACATTTTTTACGACTTGACTACAAAAAAAAAAGAATGACGTTAGCAACAATATGAATTATGCTTTTTTTTACCAAGACACAAATTTAAATATCTAAAACAGTCAATGTTTAATGTCAGTATTGGCTGAGTAAATGAGGAAACGCCAATGCAAAAAAATACATTTGAGTCCCTGTGCGGCCTTAAACGAATTTTAAAAAATAATATAAGTTATCTTTGTTATTATATTTAATAAAAAAAAACACATTTTTTAGATTATGTTAAAATAGGTACATTGGTATGCAAAAATGGAAGTGAATAAGTGGACATTGGAATAAAAAAGTCTCTATAATATGTTATAGAGAAATAATAAATAAATAAAATTGGTCTAGTTATCTCAGTTTTATTTTTGGTTTAATAATAATATTATATTAAAATCATGCGATTGAGATATTTTATATATATAATTTAATTTTATAAAAAGACAAGGCATATAAATTAAATATTAGATAAAATTATACGCTCACAATATAAAAAATAGATTATTAATTAAACATGCAGGTACTGATTCCAATAATTTTCTTAAAAAATAAATATTAATGATTCTTAACTCTTTAAGTCGCAGAAGCATTTGTGCTAGTAGAAAGGGTGGCGGAATTCGAGACTAACAGATTTAATATAATTTTTTCGTATATGTCACAAAATTGGATCAGTTCTGTTTGCCTCGGTATATTAGTTGGTGATACCTGATAGGCTGAATGACCGAAGTTGATAGATTTCTGCAATTCAATCTGGAAAAGATTGGTCTTTTATATTGGTATTGTAAATACTTATACACTTATCATAAAAACAAAAAAAAAACAGATAAGCAAAGTGCAAATCACAGCAACAGATTACCGACATATAAAATACTTTTTTCAAATCGCCAATTGATTTTGAAGCATATATGAAGTCAGGTTTCCTAAATTCTATTATTTCTAATTGGTTATTGCAAAATATTAATCGATTGACTTTACTTATATAAGTTTTTATTTTATTATATATTTGATTAATTTTGGGCTTTATGTAAGAGAAGACCCAGATTTAGAGTCTTTATAATTCAAAAATTTAAACACGTACAAGTCTGGACTATACTTGAACTATGATTACAACACATCAATTGTAATAGATTTTAAAATCCAGCAATTTCAATATTAACATTCAATTGTCAGGGAAAAGAAGTTTGGAGAGTTGAAAATATTTTTGAATAAATTTTATTTGATATGCAAATAAAATTGTTTTTTTTTTTTTTAGATTTGAGAGATGTATGTATCTTGATTAGTATTGGAAAATTAATTTGTCTAATAATGAAATTATGTATTATACAAATACATATAAGAAATATGTCAAAAATATTTGGTCTCACTATTCACACCATGAAAAGAGACAGTCAAAATAAATCAGAAATGTACATACCTATTATATAGCATGTTGATACAAATCAAATGCATTGTATACTGGTTTTTTAGGCGTAAAAAATAATTTGGGTTAAACTATACTGTTTTACTTAATCAGACTAATATGGTAAATAATTCTTTTTTAATACATTTAATAATCATGTTCTAAGTGTAACATATTTTCTCTTAATTTGTTTTATTTACTATAATAATGCTGGAAGTGTCACAAATATATATATATTTTTTTACTTTTTACAATACATTTTTTTTGGAATATTAGAGAATATTTTTGCAAATGTATGTAAACTTGTAAATAAATAATTAGATGATTTATTGATGTTATCAATATTATGTTACTTAAATTATCAAATGATATCACAATATAACATTATTCATTTATAATAAAATTGTGCTGAAATATTAAAATGTTATTATAAAAATGGTAACTAATTTATGCTTAAAAATTAGGTATAAAGAGGCTTATTATTTATATAATGAATGTACTATTTACTATTTATATTTTATGCCTTGTTTAATCTTCACGAAACATTTAAATTTGATTTCATAAGATGTATAAATTTGATTGAGAAGAGGCTAGATGAATAGAAATTGTTAATTTTTTAATGTAAAAAATACATATGTCATTGTAAAACTACACAGTTCATATAAATAAATACTTTTTATTGTGTTGTGTTTACACAATTTTTAAAACAAGTTATTTTGTAATGTTATAAAAGTTCAGGAACTAACTTCTCACATTAAATTTAACAATACCTAAAAGTAATATCAATTAAAAAAGTGATAGTCTTTGAGTAAAAGTGTATAAATGAATGAGACAGTCACATAGATATGTTATGAAAAGAATAAGATTAAATGAGCATTTTATAAGAAATGAACCCTAACAAACCTAAAATTGAAAATTCTTAGGTAAATCTAGGTATTTTTGAATGTATATATAACAATCTACAAAAACATCAATTACTGTTGTTGATCATCTAAAGATTTTTTCCTTAACAGTAAAAAAACATTCATATTATCCTTTCCTTTTACATAAACACTACCTCTGGGTTCAAATTCATATTTAATTTCTAATACTGGTATGCAAGCTTCACCCACTTGTATTCTAGCATTAACTCCCGTAGAGTCCATTCTGCTTGCAATGTTAACAGCGTCACCCCAAATATCATAATATAATTTTGTTGTTCCTATTACGCCCGCTGTCACATCACCAAAATTATACCCAACCCGCAAAATAAGGTTAAACTCCAAGAGATCTCTGTTGAACTCATAAACTACTTTTTGCATGGCAATAGCAAAGTCCATGAGTGCATACAGATGTGCATGTGGATCACTACTTTCTTGCCTCATTTGAGGATTTAAACCACTGGCGGCCATAAATGTACTTCCTATTGTTTTAATCTTATCTACCCATCTAAACTCTGGGTGTTCTAATAATTCATCAAAGTCAGCAATTAATTCGTTTAATACACGTAAATACTCTTTTCCGCCTAAATAAGACTCATCATACATTTCATTAAAATTAACTATGCTAGCAAAAATGATGCCTACATTTTTATGATTCTCAGAATATTTGGCAGTATTCTTCAATTGATCGGCAACATGACGCGGAATAATATTATGTAATAACCAGTCAGCTTGGTTACGCATACTTTGAATACGTATGTTATCTCTATTTGCTACAGCGTTGCCATAAAAACTCATTCTGTAACTAATTTCAAACTCCCTGTTCAAAAACCAAATGAGTATAATCAAAAGAAGAATATCGAGACATACTTCCCCAATATATACTTGTTGGCGAGCTTTAGAAAAGTAATTTAATGTAGAATTAAAAGTATTATTTGTTGAATTATATGTCTCATTAAATAATGTCCCCATTAGTGTACTTTCATAATCTTCAGAAATACTTTTGTTCTGCACAAGATTGTCAGAAGCACTTTTCAATACGGGAAACAAAGTATCTTGTAAGGATTCATTCTGCAAAGAATTAATTGCCTGTAATAAATTATACTGAACACTTATTTCAATAGCGTGTGAGACTTGGTTTTGTATATCAACTGATGAATTAAATTGGGGACAAAATAAAATTGAGATAATCAAAAATATAGAGGCAGACAAACCAACGAGTGAGTTTTTCACCCACCAATTGATTTGTGTAAAATTGCAAAAGTGTAAAAGACTAACACAAAACAAATAAATATAATAGGATTGATCTCCTCCAACAATTTGAAACGGTGATGTGCTGCATGAAAAATTAGCAAGCACGGACAAAACTGGTAAACTGAGAAAAATTCCACCAAAGAAATGCCAGGGATACCAATTTGACAGACGATACAGTATATTGTCCAATTTGTTAGGAATATAAACAGAATCATTAGGCTTAAGAAGAGATTTGGAGAGATCCCAGTGTCTATGAATACACAATACAATGGCCACAATTTGGAAAAGAATGAAAACTGAAAATGCCCCGATCCAGATAGGTCTTGGTTCATACAGCAAAAAAAGTGATATGGATATTATCAAGAAAACAACAGCTGACACAAGAACATCTAAATATGTATTAAATCTAGATGTAGCCAGTGTCGGACATTCCATTTCTTTTTCATTTATACGGTGAGCATTATTTCTATATTCCTTTTCCATATCCTCCGATTTGAAAAAGAGAGTAAAGAAAGAAAGAGGTGGTTTAACAAAATAACTAAATCTAGACTTAGCGTTGTCCTGAACACATCTTATCAGTTGAAGGTCCGACTGTTTCCTCAGTTTCTGGTGGCAAGAATGATGGTTTGTATCGTTAACGGCAAGAGAAGGGCGAGCAATACTGGATTGACTGGATGTATAATATCCTGATACTCTACGCTGCAGTTCTTGTGAAGTGCCTACAGCAGTTTGGCTCACCATATAAATCTGAAAAAAAAAAAATTTAAACAAAAAATATAGACAAAATAAACTACTTAAGTACTTCACCTGTAAGATTAAGAAGTGTATTTGAATACTATGTACCAAAGAGAATGAGTTTATTGTTGTTATATTTTGGTATGTGAGGTTGAAGATTTATATTTTTCTGGGTGTCTAACAAGAGTACATTAGTATAAATGCACTCATAATAGCTCATTAAAGACTGAGAAGTAAGAATAAACTTAAATGAGTAAATGCTATGGTAATACAATTTAAAATACTGAAGATAATCGTAACTGAAATTTACGAGAAAAATTAAAACAAAAATTGATTAATAACAATTGAACCCATCACACGTATAAGGGTATACATTTGGTCAAAAACAACTTTTTTAACAGAAAAGGGTTCTATATCACTGGACAACTTTAATGAAATGAAAAATTATTTTATTAATCCCTTATAATGGCAACCCAAAACGCTTTTTTTGTCTATGAAAGGTAGCGGTTAGGCATACAAATGTATTAACTTTTTTATCAAAAAAATGTGTTTTTCTCAATAAATTTTTATGTTATATACACCCTTATACGTGTGATGGGTTCAATTATAAACTCACTTGATGCTGGATACTGGATCTTCGACTTGTACTACGGATTCCTGAATCTTTTCTGCTGTTGACCGATGGACAAAGGCTTATCTGATCTTCTCCGTGCACAGGACGAACCTTAGGAGGAATGACAGGGAGATCTTGAAGTTGACTCATTGTGGAACTTCTGGCTCGTCCATGAGGAATCTTGAGGAACAAATAGTCAAAAAAGGACCAAATAAATTTACCAATTGACATTACAAGGACCATCTACTTATTTTCCCCAGACATCGAACCACTGCCTTTGAAGGAAGTTATTCATACACAGCAACCAATTATTAGAATGAATGAACGCAATACGTCACTGCAGAGCTTTAGCAACAAACCATTGCAGTGAATGGCTGTTAAGTACACAAAATAAAGCAATAATATCAGTAATTCTTGTCTTCTTCGAATATTATGAGTTTTTTTTTTGTTTCTTTTCTTAATTCTCTTTTCTTCCAATTTAGATAATTTATTTTATTATTTTCTTATTCTTATCTATATGGATATATCTGTGAGCATCCAAGGCTTAACTGCACTGTGGGTGTCCATGGGTGTACAGGTGAGCAATTGCCTATTTGTTGTAAAATAGTGCAAAAAAATTGTAATTTAAAATATTTACAACAAATAAATTCATATTTATTTATTTACTAGTTGCATGTAACACATGAGATCCAACTGTCTATGGCGATAGTATGGTAAGTTGAAGAATATGTACCAAACTATACACAAATATATAAACATATTAAGATATTTTGATTTCTATATAAAACATGTAGGTATGTAAAAATATATAAAAACATGGGAAATATAGGCAGTTAAACACATAATTTTATCATAAAAAAATATTTTTCTGAATAAAAAATGTTTGAGAAACTGACCTCCTGGAAACTGTTACATACATAACTACGACACTAGACAAAGAAACAACCTAAGAAACATTAGCAATAGAACAGACAGACTAAACAAAGGACTATTATCCATCAGCATTAATTTGTATAATCAGTTACCAGATGACATTAAGCACTGCCAAAAACTCCATTTTTTCAAAAAAAAGTTAAAGCAACACATACTGCATGATAGTGCTTTCAAATAGCTTTCCTGTACACCCGGTCAACTGTTTTGGGCTCCACTATGGTTGAATTTTTAATTTTTTTTTGTAAACTTCATTGTAATGTTATTTATTGTTCACCACATTGTATAACATGTATTAATCTAACAAAATGTCAATATAAACCAAAATGTATGTCAACACTCATACCAGCAAACGCTGTCTGTGTTGAATTTTTAAATAAATAAATTAAAAAAAAAAAAAAACAAATTTGCTATTTTGTATTTGTCTATATTTATACAAACTTTCAGCGTTCTAGGTTATATGGTTTTTGAGATATATGGAAAAATAAAGTAAAATTTCAAAAGTTGATAACCCCTGAATGAAACAAAAATTCAAAATTCTGAGTATAAAAGTATTGTAGGCCTATAGCTTTCTATATATTCTGAAATTTTAAGCTCTTTGCATAGAGCGTATCAGAAGTTATAAGGGTGGGGGGAGGTAGACACACTAAATATTGATAGATGGGTCGATAGCAGAGCGGTTAGCGCGCTGGGCTAGTAATCCAGTGGTCGAGAGTTCGAATCCTGCCTCCACCGATTTCGTTCACCTATAGCACAAGCATTTATGCTTATTTTAGGGAACGTAGGAAGATGTATATGTACTTGTTTAATAAGGACATATTAATTTTTTTATTTAAAAAAAAATAATGTTCTACTCCGAATTCTGAGTAAATTCATGTATAGAACATATATGCTGCGAAACCTCTAAAGCTGTGTTTCTCGAACAAAGATTAAAATAAAAGTATATTTAAACTACTTTGATTTCATGAAATTGTTCAATACCTTTGGTTGTTTGTTTCCTTGGTTGTTTCGTTGAAATCTAATGAAGTCAAACTAAGCAGTTTTGAACAACTTTATGAAATCAAAGTATTTTGACTATACTATTACTGGTTGGTGTTTTTTTACTTCAAAGTTGGAAAAACCGTGAAAAATATAGACCCTGCATACAAATCTCGCGTATCTTGGCTTGATACTTTGTCGATATGTTAAGAGAAATAAATTCTCTTGAACAAATCGACTGTCAGATTTTATATACACTTATTTTTTATTCAACATTTTTTTTAAAAGAATGAGTATGTACATCAGTGGCGGCCGAAGACCTAAAATATTAGAGGGGCTCATTTTTTTCTTGAAAGGAAAATCGCATTTATAAGGAGTCAGAAAACACTTGTGAACGAAATATTGACAGAATGATGATAACACTGACCATGCATACCTATGTATGAAAGTAATATTTTGTCACTTCTAGTATTTATTTGAGATAATGAGATGATTGGCCGTGGAGGCCCTAAGTTTTTTACATTCACACGATCGCCGTAATTAAGAGAACGCGAAAGTAAATTTTGTACACTATTCATTGTGAACTATTGTCAAAAGTCAAAAATGTATCATTCAAAAATATGTAACTCGTCACTCTTGAACAACGACATCTAGCGTCAAAACGCTGAAGTTTTTAATAAGTCATGTTCATAAATGCACCCATACAAATTAATCGTTTCCACCAAACAGGAGTATGTAGTATAGTTGTTGGTACTTCAGTTTTATTCACTTGTTAGAGATATTTTTATTTTTTTGTTTATGTTTGCCTTTAACATTAAACTCTACAAAAAATATAGTAAACAGTTCAAATGGGTAATGTGTAATTTATAATGTTACTGTTCAATATTTCTTTGCTCTCCTTTATAATTTTGGGTTTGTTACTTATTTGAATATTTCACTAAACTTATCTAGATAATTTTTTTCTTCATATAATTTTTGTTATCTAGATTTTATATTCTTATGTCCTAAACTTACCTAAGAATTATTATATTATTCTTAATATTTTTTTCTAAATAATAACCAATCCCTTACTTACACATATTTATTTATGTTTTTACTATATATTTTTATGTGTTATGAAATTACTGAAGAAGAAATAAAAGCTTATAAGAATTATTCATATTAAATATCCTTATTTGGCATTGAATTATCAATGGTAATTTCTCAATCGATATTCTGTACAGTTTAAAAAAAACATTTTCAGGTATCAAATAATATTCACTATACAGATACTTTTATGATAATTTTTACGTAGACTTATGTATTTTTGAATTTCTTATCCTTTTTCCTAGTCGTCATTTTTTAAATATTTAATAAATTAGATATTTATACAGCGTCCTATAACTGCTAGTGCCTACGGATAGCATAATATAATTTTACCCTTTCGTCTAGCATTCGTCTGCCGGTAAATAATGAACACACCTAGGAACGTGCCCGAGATCTCCATACATTTGGCATTAAATTGTAGTGTGGCATGTACATCAATTCTATGACATTCTATACAGTTCTTCGGGCACAAGTACACTGTGCCCGCGGAACGAAATTTTTCATAGAATCTCGCTGTATGTAAACTCGCTCTCGCTCTGTCTCGCTCGCTGTAAATATACTATCGCAGATATTGTATTACAACCGTAAGGTGGAAACATATTTATTTGAAAAAAATAATGAATTTACAGGATTTAATAGCATATATTTGTGGAATATTTCAAACCAAATTTTTGGGAGGGCTGAGCCCGGGTGCCCCTTTGGAGGAGCCGCCACTGATGTACATATACATATATTCTTATACATTGTCTAAACTAAGCATAAATACTTGTATAAAAAATGAAAACTAAATAATCTGTAATAGAACACTGTGTTTTGGATTCTACGTATATTTATTTTAAGTCGATAGGTTATAGACGCCTTGTTAGGGCGTCTTCAAGACTATGACGGCGTGGGGTGCCTGTTGGGTTATATTGGTGGAGGCTGGAGCTTACAGTATTTTTATGATTGGTCAGAATCTGCAGAGTATTAAACAATGGTAATAGGTGGGGACTATAGTTAAACTTAACAATTGACTGACCAATACCTAAATGTATTTGAATACAGGTAGTTATATTACGAAATAGCTATGGACTTTAAATAAATAATATATGTAGAATCCAAAAAATAGTGTTTAAATTTTTGATTGATTTTAAAATGGAATTCTACCAAAAAAAAGGATTCACAGTTACTTACTATAAAAATAACTAACCTCAATATGACTGGTCCTTCCATATTGTGATCGATAACTGCTGCTTCTCGCAAACGGAGAGACATCACTTCTGGATTGACTAATATAGGACCTTATATCAAGAATGTCATTTTCATAAGCCGAAGCGTTCGAGAGTCTTTGAGAACAAGGATCAACACACAATAAGTTACATTGGGTGGTCTCTGATATCTTTGAAGGCAATGGTTCACTTGTCTCAATCACAATCGGTACCTGCTGGTAGCCATTTGATGATGGTACCGATGTTCCATCTCCACTTGTGTCTTCTTTTTCTATCTTGACAATATTTAAATCATCAATTTTTATATTTTCACTGGGCGGTTCTGCTTTTCTAAGGAACTTGGGTACTTTCCAGCTTTTTATTTTATTTGTGTATTTTCCGTAACTCCCTGGAAAAACAACATTTACATTCAAACTTGTTATCAAAAATTCTATTGACTGTTTTGGATATACCACAAATTAATGAAGGATAAAAGTAAATGCTACAAACACAGCATGAATCTGATTTCAACTATTGACATAATGTGATGTGAAAGTAACAGTTGAAATCAGATTCATGTAGTGTTTGTTGCATTTACTCTTATCCTTCATTAATTTGTGGTTTATTTTATATATTTTCTACTAAAATATATAAAATAAACCACAAAATAATGAAGGATAAGAGTAAATCTACAAACACTGCGTGAATCTGATTTCAACTGTTAATTTCACATCACATTATGTCAATATTTGAAATTAATTAGTCATTCATTCATCCCATAATGTGGGGTAACTAGTGACAGGTGTGCACAACATTATAAAACGAAGCACGACACATGCGTTTATCCCACACACCATCCAGTCTCACCTAAAAAGGCAACATTTTGAATGGGTGGTGAATGGTATTGCTGAACTACTATTAATACTTCATTTTGGATTAATCAATCAAATTAAAAATCGCAGGCATCTATCTATCAAGAAAAGGATTATAGTTATCAAATACTAATTGGCTTTCCTGATGCAGTGTAGTAATTGACTAGTTTTCATTTTCTTGTTTTGATAACATAAATTTATTAGTTCAGCTCCACTGTATTTTGTGTATTTGCATACAAAGGGAAAGGGTTAAAATTAAACTAACCTGTGGATGTTGGACTCTTGGAGGACTCGTCAGTCAGATCTTTTCCGTTGTCCAATTTGTTTGCTTCATTTTCCATATCTAAGATACTAGGAAGGGAACTAGCTTTAACTTTGAGATGGAACGAATTAGGCGACAGATGGTTAGGATTACACGGTGGAGTGAGGGAGGTGGTTAATCTATTAGGACACAGGGAATCACCGGGATCTAAAAATGTGTTTATGAAAGGAGATAGATTGTTATGCGTTGGAGTCAGATTATCAGTAATGCAGGGTGGTGATATGATCAACTTTAGCTGGTTACCGTTATTTGACACTGGGACATTCAATTCCATTGATGCGTGAGGTTGACGACCTTCAATAAAATAGGTTTTGTGACCTACAAATAAAATACAAACACACTTAATGATAGTAAAATCAAACATGTATGGCATACCCAAACACCAATGACTGGATGGAAACACAAATAACATTAGGAATTTGAGGCGTACATGCCAGGATAGAGGGAGATGGCGACGAATGCTGGAGAAGGCCAAGGCCCACAACGAGTCCATGTAATGAGTTTATAATAAGAGCCTAAGCAATGGCGACAATTAAAACTAAAAATAAATGTAATAAAATGACTGTACACATTGAGAAATTTTGTGGAGAGCAACTTATTTAAGCAGTGGAGAAGACACAGGGATTTGAATGTTTACCAAACTGTCATTGTTTTTGATAATTTCTAATGTTTCTAGGGCACCCAGAATTCTCTTCTTAATAAAATTATTTAATTTGTTAAATACAAATGTAAATATTAATTACCGAAAACATCTTCGCCTTCTTCCAGAATGTAATCCGCGAGGAAGCGACTAGTTTCCTCTGAAATATGAACTCTGCCCGGCATTCCAGTTGACTCCATTCGATTGGCGAGTGTTACATCATTGCTCCAAACATCAAATTTAAATCGTCTAGTTCCAACTATACCACAGAGAACTGTTCCAGTATGAACACCAACTCTCATATTCACACCTTCACCTCGCTGTTCATCAAACTGTTTTATTGCTGTGATCATACCTGCAAAGTAAATAAGATTGAAAACACTGAAAATAAACATTGCGCTGTATTTTATTACAGTATATTGGGAACGAAAATTATTGTTGATCTAATAATTAAAAGCTAATTAAATTACAATAGCAAAATAGACCAACCTAAATAAAAAAAAATTGTATTAAGTGTATTTGTAATCAAAATGTAAATTGAATGAATATGATATAATAATAAAGTATGAATTACCTAATCCCATTTCCACACAGCATTTAGCATGATCTGATCTTGGTTCAGGACAGCCCGACACACAGTAATAACAATCTCCCAGTGTAGATATTTTCTCACAATTATTTAATTGACAAAGGTCATCGAATCTCTCAAACAGATCATTCAGTATATTTACCAACTCTTCGGCTGTTTTGTTGCTCGACATTTTAGTAAAGCCAACTATGTCGGCAAATAAAATGCTCACATTTTCCATACAGTGCATATTGAACGGTCGAAATAACGATTTGAGATCGGAGGCTCCTGGATTCGAATTGCGTGGATAGAGGCTGTTGTTTCTTTTGAGGCTGTTTTCCGATTCTATTCCAGTTTCAGACATTAACCAATCAGCCACTTTCGGTGGCATTACAGAATGTATCATCTTTTCTTTTAATATCTTTTCCATTTCCAATTGTTTCCTCACTAATAGGCTCTGTCCTATTTTCATAAATGTTCCACGCATACGAACGACAGTCATTAATAGAATATGAACACCGATGAAGTGTATACATAATTGTAAAAGAATCCTCACAGCTAGACCAGAGTAATTAATAACATTACAATTAGTTTGAACAATTCCATTGATAATTTCAAATCCAATAGAATAAGCCACACTGAATCCAACACATAGATAAAACGGCAATGGAATAGTGGTGTATATAACTAGAATGATTTCTGCACACATAACAAAGTGTCCTGCTTGACTTATATCACCGATGAAATGAATATCTTTGAATGACTTGTAAGGAAAGAATCCAATAAGGGATAAACTTAAAAGGCATAGCAGTAAAGTGAATATCACAGATATACTTAGTATATGCTTTCTATAAAAATCTGTAAAAGTTATAAATATAGTAATTCCCGTTACAATGAACAGTCCCAAAAATATGGAACACAATAGAGGCCACGTCGATATGAATCCTGATAAGCCGATTAATAGGAAATATATTGTCCAAGAGAGAGAGAAGCTTATTATGTAGAATAGAGCCAGCCTGAAATGAGAAAAATACAATCATGACATAATTTATTATTATACTACTACATAACAATATTGTACATTATTATTGACTTAGTACATGTATCCACAAATGGCGATATGTTTGTTTGTACAACAGGATAAATATTTGATTTTCCTATGGTAAATTTAGAAATACTTAACAGTGAATCTTATAAAGTTAAATATAGTTCTAGATAGTTAGTTTATATAAATACATACAACTTGGTGTGACCACAAGTTATATCAACAAAGTGTCATTTTACATACTATACATATTTAATGCATTCAAAATGAAGAGTTTGTTGTTCATTTTGCATTGGGTATACTTTTTAACAATAAATTAAACAGCCAGCGAGTATTTTGTGGTAGTAAATATACACAATGTTTATACTATCAATTTTCTAAAAACCACTATATCGTGAGTCAAATTACATTTCGGAAGCACTGACCTTTCATCAGCTGGTAATTTTTTAAGTCTAATTAGACAACGCTTTGGAAATGTGTTGTGATTTAACTCATTCTCTTCCTACTTTATTTCAGTCTCAATTCATCAGCAATTCATTATATTATTATGTATTATTCTGATTCGTTTCAGAGTACAAAAACATCTATAAACAATGGGCGACCATGGATAAAATGATTTTATCTGCGCCGTGTGACATAATAAGTCCCGTATAAATGCAGTCAACTTTATGACATTTCTCATATACATAGGTACTACAATTTAGACAAATCAGAATAGGACATATTATAATGTACTGTAACTTTGAACCTTATGCGAGTGGCGAGTATATTGCCAAGTGGCTATTAGTTACAATTAACCAGTAATTCCAGCCCAGAGAAACAAGAACTCGTTTAAATCAAACACATACAATCGAAACACATACTTACTGCATTGAAATAAAATATTCAATTTTTAATTTACAACAAAATAATATATTATAATTATTGTACTACAAATAATATTCTTGAAAATGCTCTATTCACACTGACAATACCTAATCATAACAAAGCCTTAATTTGCTAGCATTCATTTCAAACCTATGTTGCAAACATATTTACTATATTCCGTGTTATTTGCCTTTGTGGCTCAGTTGGTTAGGTATCTGACAGCTGATCCAAAGGTCCCGGGTTTATTTTCCGGTCGAAACACAGTTTTAATTGTGTTTTCAGTCTGGATCTGTGAGACGCTAAATATCGTAAGTCTTCAGAATATGGCAACTTGATATTGGGTGCGTTTTAAATTAATATTTGACATAATACCTGTTAGTTGCCCGAGAAGCAATATTAAATAAATATTTTTCTGCTAATATATAACTTTATTGCCAATATTAAATGTACAGGTTGTTTAACCATTGCAATCTCGCATCACTTCTCTATTAATATAAACTATGTTGTTTTAGTATCATTTACATTATCACATGCAAATCTTCTTTCTTAAAGTAAGACAATTGCATTTGTCAACTGTATGTTCTGCGGTTATCAACTATTAACTTTATCACAGTCCTTCACATGAAAAATTCTGCTTTCAGTGTCTTTTGATTTAAGTAGCCATAGAAATATAAATAACTTATTAAATTTGAGTCTATATCAAAGAAATGAACTAACAAAATGTTTAACATTGAAATATTATGACAATACAAAACATCCAAAGAAAATTAAACAAAATAAAAAAAAAAATGCCTTTAAACTATTGTTATTAATAAATACACAAGTATTACCTAAATCTCAGCCTTAATGGAGTAAATGTGCTAGACTTGTACTGTCCTTCGAGTATGTCAGAATCAAATTTGGGATTGAACAATGAGTTAGGAGCAGCCCTCTCAAAGGGAACAGGCATCGCCAGTCCACAGCAACTGGATCTACGGCGTCCCCTGGCCAAGAGGGCTTGGATATGAGGAGCCATACACATGTGTAACTCTTCATCTTCTTCTTCCTCTCCGCCCATTCCCTGCTCGCTCTCCCGTACACTTCCATGACTCTTTACAGTTACCGAAAGGCGCTTCTGTTTACTAGACATGTTTATCACACAAAACACCGGCCTCTTCCATGCTGTGATCACTAAAATGAAAACACGGATAGTGTTTAAACTCAACTACTCACAAAAAACACGATTTAACATGACATTATAAAGAAAAACCACCAAAGACACAAAATACAATCTAAGTGTTCATGGCGCGATTGACTATAAACTACTTAATGTACTTATAAGCCACTGCACTGATGGTTGATACGAGAATTTGTGATGCAATTTAATACAACTGTTATAAATAAACTTTAAAAATAAAACGGAAACCAACGTTAGATAAAATATGTCTACAAAATTTTCTTATCTAATATTACGATGCTACATTATCTTGAGAATTAGCGCAAGATCAGTAAAAAAAACCCTGAAAAGGACCATTCCAAGTGCAACTGTCATCAGCTGTTATCTGATTTGTTAGAGAAAACAATGCAAATTTCAAAATTCAATATTAAATAAAGATACACACATTTATTAGAAGGATTTTGGATCACTGTCTCACTAACGATGTCTAAAATATTACATTTAAAATGAAAACAAAAATACTGACAAGACAAGAAAAAAATGCCCTCAGTCGATGTGTTGCCACATTTAGTAGATGGAAAATATTTATTATAATGTCAAATTTGAAAGTTGCCAGAACTAAATTAATTAAAAATCGAGTATTAAAATGACAAAATAAAAGTAAAACCGGCTACCTATTAAAAAGAATATAATATATACCTTCTTACTTTATAACAAAATTCGAAAATATTTTTATTGCAAATATTGATAAAAATATTGCAAAACCAATATGTATTAAAAAAAATTATTTATTCTATTTGGTATTTTTATGCAATTTTTAAGTAATCACACATCAAAAACCAATTGATTTTACGTAAAAAATACATATTTTTGATTAGAATAAAATAATAATTTAAAATTATGGTCAGGCAAAGTTGGCTGCACACACACACACACACACACACACACACACACACACACACACACACACACACACACACACACACACACACACACACACACACACACACACACACACACACACACACACACACACACACACACCCTCACACACACACACACACACACACACACACACACACACACACACACACACACACACACACACACACACACACACACACACACACACACACACACACACCCTCACACACACACACACACACACACACACACACACACACACACACACACACACACACACACACACACACACACACACACACACACACACACACACACACACACACACACACACACACACACACACACACACACACACACACACACACACACACACACACACACACACACACACACACACACACCCTCACACACACACACACACACACACACACACACACACACACACACACACACACACACACACACACACACACACACACACACACACACACACACACACACACACACACACACACACACACACACACACACACACACACACACACACACACACACACACACACACACACACACACACACACGTATAATTTAATTAACAGTGAAGTGAAAATTTAAATGATCAAGCACTGTGAATGTGGTGAAAAAGTGAACCAGTTCTACAAAAAAAATCGAGGCAGGGTAATTTTCTTAACCCTTATCTCTTCCACCACATAATAATAAAAAAAATATAAAATCTAATATAATTTGGGTTCTAAATGAATAAACACAGTTTGAATGTAAACATAAGATATATTTAAATTTATTGTCTACATATTAATAAGTACATTTATAAATTGTCATTTAGGTATTTATCAAATAAATATTAAGCGTTCATAAGCTACAATAGGAAATATTAATAAATATAAAAATGATTCAAAAAATAATTTTATTTTTAATCCATATTTATTGTGATTACATACATAAATTAAATGAAAAAAATTCGTTTATACAAAATAATTTAGCTGTTTCGAACAATAATTTAAATTAGTTAATTGATTGATAATTAACATTGAAATGTATTGGCACCTGCGTCATTTTTTGTTATTTATTGAAAATTGTCAATATAATGTATCTAGAGTTTATTGGATTTTTATTTACACATATAGCAATTATGCGAAATTATATTTTTGATACATATAAAAAAAACAGCTTTGTGAAAAAAATATAGAAATTTTCTCGTTAGTAATAAAGCTCCGTAAATTGTGAGAAAAATGTTGATTTATAAACAAGATTTCCGTTTATAAAATCAATAACGAAGGGTTTTTTTGTCTTTTTTTTTCTTCGGTGTCAATGAATTTACAAAATATAGTTTTTTCCTCGTTTATTTCTTACCTGATTAAAAAATATTTGAAACTATACTTACATGGATGATTAAAATAAAATAAAGCAGCATAATAATCAAACATACAAAAATAATTTCTTGGATAGACAAAACAGATTTTTAATTTTAATGCTTCTCTTTTTCTACCATAAAAACAATATTGATAACACAAAAAATAACAAAACTTTTTGATTGAGAGAAAATGGCCGAAATATTAATTAATCAAATAAATATATGTACCTATCTACTTATATTTAAAAAATATATATATTTAATACCGTTGGCAGTCAGCAAAATACTGATGTATTGCTAAATTTTGTATAGGAACTCAGTGAGTCTATACATTAAGGTAATGTTATTGAAATATACTATTTAAATGTCGTTAATTTTATTTTATTCAAATTTGTATAATTCCTTTCTTTTATATAAAATAATTGTTAGGTATCTGCCAGGCAAATGGGCTCGTAGAACTTTTATATTGATTTATAAACACGCAACGAATCATGTTTTGCTGATCCGATTGAGGATATTAATTTTCCGCTGACAGAGCTCTGCTGATCGCTGATACATCACTTAAATATTTATCCTTCACGTCGTTCTAAATCTAAATTAAACAGACTATCAAAAATAAACTTACATAACTGAATAATGTTGCCAACAAAATCATCATACGCGCCATCATTTTATAGGTAAACAATAATCAAACTATATATCAGATTTGGTTTTCCAGCCGTTAGATACATACAATGATACAACGATGTAAAATGTAAATACTTACTTTACATTATTCAATTGTTATAGATAATCAGTATTAAATACATTATTTGCAGGTCCAAAATATAATTTTCGTTTTGATTTGTTAATAAGTAATATTGTTAATTTAGTACTTAAATTCGAGAAGGTACCTACCTAATATCAAATATTGGTACATGCAACATTATTGGATTATTTTATAATATTGTATTTATTTTCATTTATCTCCATTATTAATACATTACATTGGATACATAAGATACCCTGGGTTCCAATCTCAACAGAATTAAATTTATTTCTCACGCGAATCTTGCTACTACATCGAAACATTGGGAATTAAAAGATATTGCCAATTTATTTTAGGACAATGATGCAGAACCAGCAAAAAATTTAAACTTCAACCTTTCTTTTATCAATCAGATAAAAAAAATTAACTCAATAAAAATAGTTTGAGAAACCCTGTAACTGTTTATAAAAACAAGTTTGAGATATTGTATTTGTCTATATTTTCAGGGTTCTAACTTTTATGTTTTTTTTAAATATATGGAAGAATAAAATAAAGAATTCAAAAGTTCACAATCCCTGACTGGAACACAATTTAAAAATTCTGAATATTTTTTTTTTTAATTTTATTTTTACATAGTATTATTATACATAAAACAGCGTAAGTAACATAACAAGAATTATAACAACAAAATATATTAGTACATTAACAAAGTAGGTACAGTTTTACATGTAAATTTATCCGAGTTGTACGCTGTATAAAAAATATTGACACGTTGGACGCCCAACTAGGTGAACCTGTTTTAGGACGTCCGATAGGAATAGTTACTATAGTAGCAATAACTTTAACAAATTTTTCAGGTCCAATTAAGTTAGAAGTGAAATCAATTTTTTATTTGATTCATTTATACCTATGGATATAAGCCAAGCAATTATTGTTTTTTTCAGCACATTTCTTGTCAACTGTTTCCAGTCATCAGGTAGAAAATTAAACATTTTGGGGCCAAGAAATCTAAAATTACGCTGTACGAAAGTAGTGTTTGTTTTTTTCTTAATAATAGTTGACTTTTGAGAATTACGGGTGGAATAAGAATGGCTAGCAATTGGGTATTCCTGTCTATGTTTGTGAGTATGAAGGATTATTTTGCTAATATACAGTTGTCTGACATTTAAGACTTTAAAATCAGTGAATAATAATAGGTTACTGGGATATCTGAATGGTTTATTGAGAATTATTCGTATTATTTATTTTTGAATTTTTAAAAGTGGATCCAGAACAGTCATACTACAACCTCCCCATCCAATACATCCATACTGCATTACTGAATTGCAAAGTGCATAATAAATTTGCCTTAAGTCTTGTGTCTCAAGACTTAAGGCAAATTAAGACTGTCTCTCTTTTTGGTGTTGGATATTTAAAATATGAGTTTTTTTGACTTTTTACAAATATAATCTACATGTATATTCCATTTGTGAAATTTACAATTGCACATATTAACAATTGCACATATTTAAAATATTAGAGGATATACATTGGTGTATTTAAATCGGCTGAGGGTTTTTTGGTTGACCGGTTTCAGTAGGACTGAAACAGATCATTTTAGTTTTTTCCACATTTAATGTTAGCAAATTACAGTTTAGCCATTCTTTTATCTCGTTTATATCTCTTTCAGCTTCCCCGTACACATTAGATCAATTGCTATCTTCATATAATAACACCGTGTCATCCGCAAAAGTAATTAAATGTCCTGTTCTTTTGCTATTGCATATCTCTTTGATGTAGACTGTAAAAAGTATAGGTCCCAATGTACTGCCTTGCGGAACTCCAAATTGCAGTTCTTCACAATCGCTGAAAGTATCATCGACTTTTACTTTTTGTGTTCGTCCTGTAATATAGCTTTTCATCCATCTAAGTAGGTTATCTTTGATACCAATATTAGATTATGATTAGAATTTTGTGCGAGATATTGTCAAAAGCTTTTGCTAAGTCTAAGAATATATCTATGCATTTTTTTACCACTATCGATCTGTTGCTTGAGAATATCAGTAAGTCTGGCGATTGCATCCTCAGCTCCTAAGGCGTTACGAAATCCGAATTGATTTTGTGAAAGAATATTGTTTTTATTAAAAAATGTTGTTAGTCTACTTTCAACAATTTTTTCGATAATTTTCGCACTTGTATTGAGTAAAGATATTGGTCTATAATTTTCAATTTGGGTTTTGGAGCCATTTTCGTGAATTGGGATTACAATGGATTCTTTTAAATGGTTAGGGAATTATCCTTGTGAAAAGCTTAAATTAAATATATATGCGCCAGGGGAATGGATACCTGATGTTTTAGAGTTTTTAGTATTTTTGAGCTTATGTTATCTGGACCCATCGCAAAATTTTAAATTCATCAATATTTGACAACTTCCGTTGATGAAGTTTTGATATCCAAAATTTGATAGGGGACTGATACTTCACTGATATTTTGTTGTAGAGAAATTTCTGTTTGTTTATTAGTAATATAAAAGTTTAGTAGGCCTAAAATTTTCTGTATTTTCTGAAATAACGGGTCTGTGCATCAAGCGGATCAAAAGTTATAAGACACTAAATGTTCTACTCCGAATTCTGAGTTCATCCATATATTATATAAATAACATTTACTTATGCTGTGAACCCTCGAAGTTGGTATATTTTGGTTTCAAAAATGGTAAAAAATCATGCAAAATGTAAACGTGGCCATACAAAATCTTACGGTGGCTCGAAACTTAGTCGTATACGTTATGAGAAATAAATTGTCTTGAACAAATCGACAGTTGGATTAAATTATTTCGTATGAAGAACGAATGAATTATTCAAACATTTAATCGTGTTATTTGGTTAGATTTGAAAAAAGAACACATGGCTTATGATTTCAATAAATACATTATAACATTGGCATCATATATTTATTTATTTATTTATTTATTTATTTATTTTCTTTGGGAAGCTACAGCTCATTTACAGTTTAATGATACAAAATAATTTTTACATTGTTAGAGCCAAAAAAAGCATTCCATCAACATAATATAAAAACAAATAACAGTTTACAAGCCAAAAATAATTCATGCACACACATTCATACACACCCTTACACACACACTCATACACACCATCACACACACATACCTACATACATAAGTACACATATATACACACATATACAACAACTAGGGAAGGAAAGAGAAATGAGAGAAGAGAGACTAGGAGGACAGGACAGAGGGATATTGGTTGCGCATCACCTTCAGAACATCATATCTAAATCTGTAATATTTTGCGTTGAATATGTCTATCTCAGCTGAGAATGTATTGTTATATTGGCTGCATATGCGTGTAATTGTTGAATTTTTCCTGATATTTGTTCTACTTGTTGGAATATGAAGTAATTGAGGTCTACGAACCATTCTACCTGGAACATGGATACCTACTAGGTTGACAAGTACAGGCGAGTCTATGGCATTGTTCAAAATTTTATGCAGCAGCGATTGGTCGTGTAAGACTCTCCTACATTCAAGCGTATCAAAATTATGATATTTAAGTGACTGGTGATATGTATATATACCTTGTCAAATGCCTTTGCATAATCGGTGTATATCACATCCACTTGGCATCTTTTATCCATGTTGCTTGTGACGTATTCGGTAAAGGTAGTTAGATTTGAAAGGACAGAGCGACGGCGTAGGAATCCGTGTTGATGATTTTGAATGTTTAGTTTGATAATGTGATAGATTTGGTCGTAAACAATTTTCTCAAACACTTTACTAAACACCGGTAGAATCGATATCGGACGATAGTTTTGTACATCATTTTTTGAACCGGATTTGTGAATTGGTATGATAAGAGCTTCTTTGAATTTTTTAGGAAATATTCCTTCTGAAATTGATCTGTTAAATAATATGTTCAGTGGGATAGAGAGTGTATCTGCGCATTGTTTTATGAAAATTGGTGGTATGTTATCGCTACCTGCCCCTTTTTTGATATCCAGTTCACGTAAATATTTTGAAACTAAAGAATTTGTAATAATGACACTACCTAACCCCTCAGAAAAAGAATCTGATGTGTTGTCAGTGGCGATTGGTGGAATGGAGTTATAGTAATCGTAAGTTGTTTGAAAATGTTCGCTAAATAGTTTACTAATGTCTTCACCACCAGTACATGATTTTTTTTTTAAGTACATCGTTTGAGGTATATCAGAATTTTTTTCATATACCTTGATACTTTGTCAATATGTTAAGAGAATAAAATTCTATTGAACAAGTAATATATCAAATCTAATAAACTTTATTATTAATTTGTCGAAGAAATTCTTCATCTTCATTTTTTAGGCTTTTTATTATAGCTACCAGTGTTCTAGCCTGTATTACAAATTATTTGAAGTGAGAATATGTACATATAAAATTTATTATTTATTTCTTCCTATACAAAATTTGTAGGTGGATATACGACAACTGTATGTACCTACCTATACTAAGAAAAAGGTTTCGATTTAAAATCCAGCATTTCATTTTAAAAACAATCTACTTTTTGTATCAATTTTTCATTTTACATAGTTAATGAGAAATTTCCTTTACATTTTTCGGGTAATATTGAAGATGTTTTTTAGAAGTCACAAAGTATGGTATATACCTACTCATATCTACGATATTTTGTATAAACTCATTTTGAGTTTTGTTATAAAAATTATATATTGCATTAACAAACTAATAACCATAATAATAATTTAGACATTTCTCTATGCCCTTTTTGCTGGCTCACAAAATTCACACAAATAAATCAAATTCAGTATTCAACGAGTTTATTTTTTTACATCTTCGGATCAGAGTCCAAACCGTAAGCGATGCGGAAAATTAAATGAAAATTTGGCTGGGTACTTGAATTGTAAAAACACCTTGATTTTTAACAAAATATTTTTTATAACTGTGATGACACACAAGGATGATTTTTTTATTGAAAAATAATAAAATATAAAATATCACAAAAAAATAATGTTTTTGAGTCACGCCAAGTCTAATTTCTAGACTAAGCTTGTTCTCAAGACAATATCTATGTAATAATAATAATAATTAACACTTCCTTGCACCCTTGCGCAAGTGGCGAGTTTATTGCCGTATGACAATTTCTTCCAACTAACTAATAATAACAAACAACATTACAGTAAAACACACATATATTATGGTCTCCCGAATTGAAAAAAAAATCGTGTGAGATCTGTTAATCCAATTGTCGATTTGTTCAATAGAATTTTATTCTCTTAACATATTGACAAAGTATCAAGCCAAGATACGCGAGATTTGTATGCAGGGTCTATATTATTCATGGTTTTTCCAACATTGAAGTCAAAAAACACCAACTTAAAGGCTTCGCAGCATATATTGTCCCTCTGCTGACTAACTGTCGTATCTGACATTTTTTTGCAAAATCGAGTTAGGACCACCAATGTGTATTAATATGTTCTACGCATGTTCTCATTAAAGGTCTCGACTATAGCACCTCCCGTTAACCTGGAATAGCTTAGTGATTTGTTGCCTACGAATTACTGAAAATAAAATATCACTAATAGACCTATGTGCAAATACGATTTTAATATATATATATACAAGAATGATTCATTTATATAAGAATACAAATAAAATATTAAAATATATTTACACCGTGTCACTGCACCGTGTGCTGGGAGAGATGAAAATATGCACGGCAAAACACTAAAAACGCTCTCCTGAACAATTTGCAGTTTGCAGATACGATTATTAGTCAGGAGAGGGACGATATGTTCTGGAATTCGGAGTAGAACATTTAGTGTGTCTGTGTGCCCGTCCGTCCCTTATAACTTTAGATCCGCTCAATTTACATAGTCCAAAATTTCAGAATATATAGGTAGATAGGCCTACAAAACTTTTATACTGAATTTTGATTTTTTTTTATTTTTCAATTTATCTCAAAAACAATATAAGGTAAAATCCTGAAAATTGGTATAAATATTTTTTTTTTTTTTTTTTTTTTTTTTTTTTTTTTTTTTTTTTTTTTTTTTTTTTTTTTTTAACAATACAATACAATACAATGTTGATTACATACTAGAGTTAGAAGTTACATATGTTTGTGTGTGTATGTGTGTGTGTGTGTGTGTGTGTGTGTGTGTGTGTGTGTGTGTGTGTGTGAGGGTGTGTGTGTGTGTGTGTGTGAGGGTGTGTTTGTATGTGTGTTTGTGTGTGTGAGGGTGTGTGTGTGTGTGTGTGTATGTGTGTGTGTGCGTGCGTGTGTGTGAGTGTGTGTGTGTATGTATTATTTAATGATAAGTGTTGTAAATGATAGAATACGATGAACACCTCACTAGGAAGTCCTGTGCCGAGGTGTTCATTACAACAGTTGTGTGACAGATAATACATTGTGTATATAGTTTTCGAATCAAATTATACATTAAATTGTTATTGAGAAAAAAAATTGTGAAGCTTAATTATATTTGATTAGGTGTGATTATATTATTGATTTGTTCTGAACCGGTGCTGTTTATCCATGCTGTTATGTGTTTTTTGTATTTTTGTGACGATGTGTTATGTGGTAGCAGTTTTAATGAGGTTGGTAGGCTATTGTGTAGTTTATAGACAAAAGGTCAAATTTGTTTTTTCAAAAAAATTTCAGAGTTTCTCAAACATTTTTTACTATGAAAAACATTTTTTAACGAGTAATTTGAGAATCATACCTGATTACGGATTCCGCCAAAGACTTGTATAAGTCCATACATGGTTACTCCTTATCAGGTGGCACATCAGCTACTAATGAATGGAAAGTCGGGAGTATGAATGTCGAAAGATACAGTTGAAAGAGCCCACTCAGATGAAAACAACTTCGTGGGGGAGAAATTTACTAATGCCAAGATCAGAGCAGCTCTTGAAACCTTAAAACTTAACAAGGCGGCAGGACTTGATGATATAAGATCGGAACAAATCAAACGATTTAGTGACCGAACTGTTGACTGGTTGTTGCGAATGATGAATGAATGTATCAGAGAGTTGAAAATACCCAAGCTATGGAGGAAGGCTAGAGTCGTGGAAATCTTGAAGCCCGGTAAGGACCCTGCCGACCCAAAAAGTTTTCGACCTGTATCTCTAACATGCAAGCTCAGTAACGTTTTGAGAGATTGATCCTTAACCGAATAGACGGAGAAACCATAGACGAACAGGCCGGCTTCCGACCTGGCTGATCATGCGTGGGTCAGATATTGAATCTTGTACAATTCATAGAGGATGGTTTGGAGAGAGAAAAGATAACTGGAAAAGATAGTGTCGCTTTTGTGGATCAGCAGATGGAGAAGCCAAAAAAATGGGCTCCCACAGGGAAGCGTCTTGGCGCCCATACTTATATAATAATATTTATGCGAATGACCAAACCACCACCAACTTGAACACCAAACACTTTATATATACCGATGATACTGCTGTAGCCGCTTAGGACGATACATTTCAGCGAGTTGAGGAAAGTCTGACTAGGTTCCTGCGGGTTCTTGGGAGTTTGTATAAAAAAAACAATCTAAGGCCCAACCCAGGGAAGACGCAGCTTTCCGCTTTTCACCTAAAAAATAGAGAAGCTACCAGAGAACTTAAGGTGGAGTGGATGGGGGAGAGAGTGAAACACTGCGGCACTCCTAAATATCTGGGGGTCACCCTAGATAGAACCCTGACCTTTAAAGGACACTGTTTGATCGCAAAACAAAAAATATGCGCCAGAAACAATATTTTACGCAAGCTCACTGGGACAATGTGGGGAGCGACGCCATCAGTGCTGAGGACGTCAGCTCAGGGTTTACGCCTGTCTGTGGCGGAATATGCGTGTCCGGTTTGGCAGAAATCTACTCACTCTAAAAAGGTGAGCGTTGCCTTGAATGATATGGCACGAATAGTCTCGGGGTGCTTAAAACCCACACCAACTGAGAGACTGTACCCAATAATTGGAATTGCCCATCACATATTAGACGTAGAACTGCCGCAGATGCAGAGAGGTACAAACAAACCCACGACATACGCCACCCTTTATACCATCACTAGCCAATGGTGTCACGCCTGAAGTCCAGGAAAAGTTTAATCAAGGCCACATCCCCTGTTGAGTCCTCTCAACAGCATAGAGAAGAACTCTGGAGCGGCACCATGGATGGAACCAAATGAGAGTATCGGAGTTGGAGAGCACTTACCATACGCTCTATAGAAGACCCTCAATAGACTCAGGGTTGGTGTCACCAGATGTAAAAAAAACCTGCAACGGTGAGGGTACCTGTCTGCATCAGATGACACCCGATGCGAATGCGGCGCAACCCAGGATGACAGCAGCTTGCTGATGTGTCCACTGATGGGAGTGGTCTGTAGTCCTGGGGATCAGATTATGACAAATGACAACGCGATGTCAGTCGCTGCTTATTGGAGTGATAGAGCTTAGCCGGACACGAAAAAGAAAGAAATTGAAATATTACGAGGCATGCCTTATAAATTTTGTCGTTTGAAGAAAATAACACTACTATAATCTCTTTTATTGTTTTTCAAAGTATTCACCACGTAGTTTAATACACTTTCCCATTCGCTCGAACAAGTTATTAAAACATTTATTCCACTCCAAAGTAAGGGTGTTCAATATGGCTGTCTTGAAAGCGTCGACTGCTTCTTCACTGGACTGGAACCTTTGACCGCGAAGATTTTTCTTAATTTTAGGAAATGAAAAAAAAATCGTTAGGGCTTAGGTCAGGACTGTATGGAGGATGGTCAAGAATTTCTACGTTTTCCTGCTTCAAATACTGAATAGTTTGACGAGCGCTGTGTGAGCTTGCGTTATCATGGGATGATGCGTCGCTTTGGGTTAGATTCCCGAAGTTCGGCGATGACTTGTGATAAACAAACTGTCGTATACCACTTAGCATTAACCGTTCTATGATCTTCAAGTGCAATTATCGCAACATGACCGATTTTCACAACGAACGTGGCCACCATCTTCTTTGAAGTGCTTCGAGAGCGAACAACTTTAGTCGGCTTTGGCTCATCTTGTAAGACCCAGACTGTAGATTGTAGTTTTAAATCAGTATCGTAGGCATAGATCCAAGATTCGTCACCACTAATGATGTCGTAGACGTGATTTGACTCTCCTCGGTTGAACCTTTGAAAAGTTTTCACCATCTGACGCGGGCCTCCTTATTATCGTCGGAAAGCAAATGCGAGATCCAACGGCAAACTAGCTTTCTCACACCAAGTGCCATATGCAATATCTTCTGAATAACGCTGAGATCCTAATAACGCCTCTATCTCTCGATATGTCACATGACGATCTTCGAGAATTAGTTGTCTCACAGCAATGATGTTTTCTTCAGTGAAGGCGGATTTTGGACGTCCTTCACGAGATTTGTCACTAAGACTGGTATGTCCACGCTGAAATTCTAAGTACCAGTGTTCGACAGTCCGCAGAGACGGAGCTTCATCTTGGAACACAGATGTTATCGTTTCAAAACACTGAAACCGTGTTAGGCCTCTTTTAAATTTTTAGAAAATTATTGCACGGACATTTTCCTAAGTAAAATTTATTTTCGTACGTGACCTGATAGATTCAAAACGACGCAATGACTAAACAATAGCATTAATCCTAATACTTTCAATTGTTTTGAGATTCTAAATTCAAACAAGTTTGAATATCAAACAGTTCCAAATTCAAAGCAGCCGCTAAATATGTAAACGACAGAACTTAAAAGGCATGCCTAGTAGTACCTTGTAAATAAAAAAAACTTTTTGGAAAAATTAAAAACCAACTCCTTTAATCAACAGCCATAAATTTATGGAAGTGTATTTTACAAGTTTTACTAAAATTCCATCCCCTATCATAGCTTATTTGATACTTCAACTCTCATCTAATCGTTAGACATAGTTCCAGATACCTTTGCTTCTAAACGCTTCAACCAAGATATATCAAATAAATGGAGCAAATGGAAATTACTATACACTGATGGATCGAAGCTGAATAATGAGAATAATATAGTCGGCAGTTTTCAGTGAATCCGATAATGCAGAATTAATGTTGACACTTCATAAGGAATCTACCATTTTCTCAGCAGTACAGTACATTTTTTCCCACAAGTACAAGGACTCACCCCTTTATTATTTTGAATGATATTCTTCCAACTACAAAGCTACGTCTCATGGAGGATTGGCTAACTCATTGGGAATTTGTCTCTAATACGAAGGGCAAACTGTATAGAGCAATACAACCAAAACTTGCCAGGAAGCCTTGGGTCAATGAAATGATGTTTGACAAACATACGACCAGTGTACTGTGTTGAATACTAATAATATTAATATTAATTAATTAGAATATTAATTGTTAAATTTATAAAAAATAACTAAATAAAGATATAAAAAAGAGTTTTCATAATCTTCACACACCAAACATTAAATTTATTCAATTAAACTGCTTTTTGGCAAATAACACCCCTTTGGGGTAAAAAGCCATAGGTACGCAAATTAAAAAAAAATACATTTTTAATAATATATACCCAGATGTATACCCAGTTAATTGATTAACTGTGTTCTTTCGTGGGCTTTATTTATTAAAAAAAGCATTGAACTATTTCGTTAATATAGGTTGGTACATATATTAGATTTGTAAGAATGCAGTATTTAAATAAAGTATAGGTATATGAATCTATTGTATGCATCGTTGACTAATAAATAACTTATTCGTAATTGTCATTGTATGTAGGTAGCTATATGGATTAAAAAATGGGTATTGTAATCAGTGACTCAATGAGTGTATTGGCGGATCAGTCCATTTAAAGTCTTCTTGATATGTGACATATACAAGCCAGTAGAAGAGGTTTAATAGGCCAAAAGATGTGGGAAACAGCACCCTCGCAGCTCTATCTATAAGAGACACACTGTTGATATGACGATTTGCTCCGTGCTGTCCATTTTCTGCAAACAAAATGAAATTATTTGGTACCTACACGTTTAATTAAAAATATAAATACATATTTACACCCCCTGCCAGTTCACGTCAATATAGTTATAATAGTTCCGCCATCCCAGTTCACTGTTCAATCCCTCACGGATTGGACAGTGAACAGAGTGCTACAAGATTTTTTGTCTCCAGCGCACTCGTTTGAGATTTAACATTTATCATAAGTACATGATTTCCTATTTTGATTCGTCTAAATTTATCCGTCTGAATTTTAGTAGGTATATGAGAAATGCCAAAAAGGTAAAAAGCGTGGATAAAATCCTTTTATCTACGGTCGCCCGTTGGTTATAGACGTTTTCGTACTCTGAAACGAATCAATAGGACTTATTATCTTTAAGATTTAATATATATTTTAAAATATATACTTATATTTCACACTGTCATTTTTTTTTATTATTTTTTTATTCAGCAACAAACAGGTACAACTACTTAAAACAATAATATTATAGTAATATGACATAAGTAAAATATGTAGTGCCCCAATTACGTGTTGCCTGTTACATAATATAATACACACACAATTATAATTTTAACATATAACATGACATAAGTAAAATATGTAGTGCCCCAATTACGTGTTGCCTGTTACATAATATAATACACACATAATTATAATTTTAACATATAACATGACATAAGTAAAATATGTAGTGCCCCAATTACGTGTTGCCTGTTACATAATATAATACACACACAATTATAATTTTAACATATAACATGACATAAGTAAAATATGTAGTGCCCCAATTACGTGTTGCCTGTTACATAATATAATACACACATAATTATAATTTTAACATATAACATGACATAAGTAAAATATGTAGTGCCCCAATTACGTGTTGCCTGTTACATAATATAATACACACACAATTATAATTTTAACATATAACATGACATAAGTAAAATATGTAGTGCCCCAATTACGTGTTGCCTGTTACATAATATAATACACACACAATTATAATTTTAACATATAACATGACATAAGTAAAATATGTAGTGCCCCAATTACGTGTTGCCTGTTACATAATATAATACACACATAATTATAATTTTAACATATAACATGACATAAGTAAAATATGTAGTGCCCCAATTACGTGTTGCCTGTTACATAATATAATACACACACAATTATAATTTTAACATATAACATGACATAAGTAAAATATGTAGTGCCCCAATTACGTGTTGCCTGTTACATAATATAATACACACATAATTATAATTTTAACATATAACATGAAATAATAAAAATGGGAAAGGAGAGAAAAGAAAGGAAAGAAAAGACAAAAATGATATAGTAGTAATTATGAGACAATCAACCAGGATACTAATACACCCCGCTGAGCCAAGCACCGCCGCACGCTCATCCTGAATTTACCAAGCGATATGTTTAATATGTCCGTGTCACGCGTCTTGGCATTAAACAAGCTACCTGGGGGGCAAGTCGGGTCCCACCGGCGAAATCAAAACCCTCACGATTACCCATATCATGGATATAATTATTATATAGAGTTCTATAATATCTTTAGATATCATAGAACTCCAAATGATAATTATATCCATGATATGAGATTTCGCCGGTTGGACCAGACTTGCCCCCCATGTATTCATTAAGGGGTACAATTTTCTTTTCACATATTGTAAAGTGTAATTGACTAAGTACCATTTAAGTTTATTGTTTCACAGTAGATTATGTAGTTTGCTTTAACATGTTCTTATTTGAATTTAAAACAACTGAGTTTTTTATTGCGTGTTTGATATTGGGCACTATGAATGTAAACAATCTATGGTTTGACGTGAAATATATATTTTATAATTAAATCTAAAATAAATTTTAGCATTCTGCAGTTCTTCTCCATATGAACTTTAACTATGCTAAATATCACACTCCACCTTTGCTTAAAATGGGTTCGAAGTTTTCGCTTCACGTATTAATAATATTTATATATGGATGTTTAGATAGTATAGAGAATTAAAGGTTTATAGTATACATTCTTCTTATAAGAACATACATTTTCTTTGTCCTCTCCTTATTCCGTTACACGCGGGGTCAACTTTTCTAACTATGCAACTCACTGAATATCTCACTGCTACGCATCCTCCTCTAAACATTCGTCAACCAGGTAATTTGTGGTCTTCCCTTACACTTGTCTCAGCTGCCTAGGAAAAGGAACTTCTTCTGATGTTGTCCAATTGTCGATTCGTTCAAGAGAATAAAATTATCTTGAAGGAAGATGCAGTTTAAATCCTAGATAAATGAGAATTGTATGTAGGGTCTACTTTTTTCACAGCTTTTCCAACTTTGAAGTCAAAAAACACCAACTTAGAGGCTTCGCAGCATATATGTTCCATTCACGGATTTACTCAGAATTAGGAGTAGAACATTTCGTGTGTGTGTGTGTGTGTGTGTGTGTGTGTGTGTGTGTGTGTGTGTGTGTGTGTGTGTGTGTGTCGTCCCCCTTATAACTTTTGATTCGCTCAATTTACAGAGCCCAAATTTTCAGAATATATAAAGAGTTATAGGCCTACAAAACTTTAATACTCAGAATTTTGAATTTTTGTTTCAGTCAGGGGTTATCAACTTTTAAATTTTTCGTTTATTTTTCCGTATATCTCAGAAACCATAAAAGCTAGAATGCTGAAAATTGGTATAAACATAGACAAAATACAAAATCTAAAATTGATTTTTTTCAAAAAAATTCCAATGTTTCTCAAACAAGGTTTAACTGCCTATATTTCCATTTTTTTTTAAAATATCGAAAAAAGCCGAAACGTCCCAACTAGATAATTTAATTTTTTATAAAAAAAATCTACATTGTAGAAGTATATCTCAATTTTTTTTTTACAATTTTTATAAAAATTGAATTTAGTGACGACATTGCTTCATACAATTTGTATGGCAGTCGCCTATACACAATATGTATAGTTTCATACTACAATCTCCAAACATACATACAGAACCATCATGCTGTTTTCATATTCCGGGTAGGAAAAGAGGACTGACCTCCATACTGTCCTATCTTGACATACAACACTACATGTGTTGTGTAGAAAACAAAATATCCTAAAATATTCAATAATTTGGATTTATAGGTTTATAGTTTGGTACTTATTCTTCAACTATAAATACTATCGCTATCGACAGTTGGATCTCATGTGTTACAAAAACAATAATTATACACAAGTATAATAACATACACAAGTGTCCGCACTTTTAATGGGGCAATACTTTTGAATTATTGTTTGTTTCTAATTTTCAAATGTACTTTTGTATTTTTAATGAAAAATAAATATTTAATAAAAAAAAAAAAAATTATTACCAGCTTCTCTTTGCCTTTGCCTCCTGAATGAGTCATTTCCCATCAGACAGTAAACAAATTGTCTCCATTGTGGTACACGTCTTTCTGTCTGTGTTGTCCGTTCCATTGTCAATTTGACTGCACCACCGCATGGTGAACCTCCTCCAGCACCACCATTTACCAATAATGGATTCTGGAACCAGAATATTAATCATACGTTACTTCAGATCATAATTAAAGGTAAGCATAAATTAAAGTAGATTATAATTTAAGCATACAAATAAAATAGCAATGGAAAATTACTAACAATAATGCAAGGTCTTTGTAGGTTGCTGCTCCTTCTTCTTGCAGCTAATTGTCTGGCTGCAAATGGATCTCCTCCAGTTTCTTCGATTAATTCTTCCCATTCGTCGTCATCTATAGGAATTTCTCCTGAACCCACCTAAAATAATAATAATAAATAAACGTTCACAAGGCATGAATATGCTGAACTGGACAAAATGGTTGTTTCTTATTTTATTCTAATTTTTATTTCTAATTGCTTCTCGGGCAACGAACAGGTAGGTACTATGTATAATATTAATTAAACATGTACCCAATAACGAGTTGTCACATTCGGAAGGTTGATTATATTTATCGTCTCACAGATCCAGACTGAAAACACAAAATTCGAACCCGGGACTTTTGACTCAGATGTCAGATAACTCACCAACTGAGCAACGAAGGCCGCTGCGTAAAAAGGTAAATAAATTTTAGTAGAGGAACATTTTTTGTTCAGTTTGAAACAATTAGTTAATTAGTTTTATTGGTATTGGTATCAGTTATAGTGCGTAAAGCGAATACTGACAGACAGTTGTTCACAACAGTCAAGCTCCGTAAGACTTCGTATTTTGGTCACATAATGAGAGGAAAGAAATGCACGATCCTTCAGTTGATGAAGATTGAGGGTCATAGATGGGTCGGCAGGAATAGGCTGTCCTGGTTCCGAAACATTCGGGAATGGACCGGAATGAGGCGTGAGGAAGACCTGTTCTGCACCGCACAGGACAGGGAGTGTTTCTTCCAAGTGATCGTCAACATCAACGTCAGAGGAACCCAATAGAACACGAAGAATAAAAAGATATAGGGTGGTTCACCGTAGGATACAGAAATTTTAGGAACTGATTTCCTGACTCATTGTGAGTAAAAAACATGTATGGAGGAAGGGGGTCTATCTCAGATATTTAGTTTGTACACGAATATTTAACAAGCCTGGGAGCTATCCTAAAATACGTGTATCCTACGGTGAACCACCGTCTTGTAATTCAAAATAATGTATTGGCGAAGGTATAATGTCACAAGATCCAAGGACAAACCTTGAATAATAGAAAAATAATCAAAACATACTTACCTTTGTGAAGTAATGTACTCCAGCAAACTCTAACAGCGTAGCGATACAGTATCCGAAGCTCATCAACAAAAACCAATCCAGTGCCGTAGCGTATCTGACCTTGGGAAGATCAGTCCGTGAGTCCAGGCTGATGGTGGAGAGGGTCAATACAGTGGTGATACCGAGACCTACACGATCGGACGTGGCCTCACGATGGATCCAGAAGGAGACCCACGACAGAACGACAATTAGAATACAAGGAACGTACACTTGGATGAGGAAGTATCCTGTATGCCTTGAGAGGTTGAATGATACTTGCAGTACAGAGAAGTCACCTGAAATTTTATAAAAATACATGCATAGGAATCAATTTTGAATATATTTATATACCAATGGAAGGAATAAATATTAAAAATCGAATGAATTGAGGTCATCGCTGAACTCAAAAATTCACTACGTTATTTGTAAAAATCTGAGACTGTCACGAAGTCATATTTAAGAAAATAGCATTTTCATGTTATCTCATGGACAAGTATTTCTGTTAACAGGAAACAAACTTTATATATGTTTATTAAAAATCTAATAATCAAATATTATAAATTATAAATTCGAAGTATAGAAAAGGTTTTCAAATGTGAAAAAATACTCGTTTTGTAAATCTTGAATATTACATTTTGTGCTTGTGGAAAACATCAACAAAAACAATGTTATATACAAAAAACAATAAAAATATTATAGGTAGGTACTCGGTTATATTTTTCCATTGCAATAAAAAAGTAAAACATAGGTACCGTATGTATCCGACAAAAAATACAGATAACGATTTAATAGAAATATTTAATTTACTTGAAGAGAATAATACAATTATGGATCCGTTAGATAACATCGAATGAAATCTGAAACTAAAAAATAAATAGGTAGTTCTTGTGATCATGTTTCATTGCATTGAATTCATATTTCTCAATGTGTCCATTACGACACGTTTTGCAGTTATTTGATCCACATCAAATGATCTTTATAATTTGATCAACTATCCTTTTTGAGGAATATGAGATTGTCCTTTTTTACCGAGTTATTAAACAGTTTTATATAATTGATCTTCGTTTTATGTTTCAATCAGTTTGTCTTCTTCAATACTCTATCTCTGTTGTTTTTTTTTTTTTTTATTTTCTATAATATTCTTACCTAGGACTTGTGTAAATATAATTTCAGTTATTTTCCTATCGTTCGACGAACTTTTTAATGACATCAACTATATAGATGCAGAGCTCTGTAGATTCATACAGTTCATAAGCAGAATATTATCTATTAAATCAATTATACCTTACACAAGTAGGTACCTACCAACAAATAATGATACAGACACTTATTATTTTACATGGAACATGGATTCTCATTGATTTTCCTATTGTTTTGAATGGTTTCAAATGGTACCTATATATTAGAATCTTATCTGTGCAGAGTTCTAAAGGTTCACAGAATTTCATTCAAATGCAAAATATTATCTATTGAAATCAATAACACAAATACCTCCCTACTATATTTCATAATTAATAAATCATGCATTGAATATAAATAAAAAAACTAGGTATATTTAACCATTCCATCTCTTGTATTTCAACGTATATTTCAACCAATCCAACATTTTATTTATATAATAATAATCGATAACATTCGCAGCATGACAATGGGTGATAAGTGACATGATACACTTCCTTTGTGCTGTTTTGAATAGGCAATATTTTGAAAATACAATTGATATGCAGAAAATTCTATTGTACTATTGAAAGACAACATAAATCAACATTCAAAACAATGTTTAAATATATCATTATTTTCAATGTGATAATTAAGTAATATGAACAAAATAAATATTAATTTGTTTTCATTGTTAGCTTATAAAAAAAAAAAATAGGTCTTAATATCAGTATCACAATATTTTCAATTTAATAATAAACACTTCATGCTATGCTGTTACGCGAATTGCGATTTTCTTGCGAAATGGAAATTTATTCCAACTGAGAAGCAATAAATGAGTAGGTACAGTAGTTTTCCAACTGTCAATTCGTTCATGAGAATTCAATTCTCTTAATGAATCGACATTATCCAACTGTCGATTTGTTCAGGAGAACTTTGTTCTCTTAACATATCGACAATGTTTCAAGCCAGAATACGCGAGAATTGTATGCAGAGGTCTACTTTTTTCACGGCATTTCCAACTTTGAAGTCAAAAAACACCAACTTAGAGGCTTCGCAGCATATATGTTCCATACACAGATTTACTCAGAATTCGGAGTAGAACATTTCGTGTGTCTGTGTGTGTGTCTGTGTGTCTGTGTGTGTGTGTGTGTCTGTGTGTGTGTGTGTGTCCCCTTATAACTTTTGATCCGCTCAATTTACAGAGCCCAAAATTTCAGAATATATAAACAGTTATAGGCCTACAAAACTTTTATACTCAGAATTTTGAATTTTTGTTTCAGTCAGGGGTTATCAACTTTTGAATTTTTACTTTATTTTTCCATATATCTCAGAAACCATAAAAGCTAGAACGCTGAAAATTGGTATAAACATAGAAAAATACAAAATCTCAAATTATTTTTTTTCAAAAAAATTCCAGGGTTTCTCAAACATTTTTTATTAAGAAAAATATTTTTTTTATGATAAATTTATGAGTTTAACTGCCTATATTTCCAAATATTTTAAAAATATCGAAAAAAGCTGAAACACCCCAACTAGATAATTTAATTTTCTATAAAAAATAAAAAATCTGTATTAGCACATCTCAAACTTTTTTTAACAATTTTTATAAAAATTGAATTTAGTGACGACATTGCTTCATACAATTTGTATCGTAGTAGCCTACACACAATATATAAGAAGACTTAATTCTTTGATACTAATCTCCAAACATACATACATACCATCGTGCTGTTTTCATATTCTGGGTAGGATCAAAGGACTGACCTCCATACTATCCTATATTGACATACATACCTAGGTACATGTGTTGTGTAGAAAACCAAATATCTTAAAATATTAAATAATTTGTATTTATGGGTTTATAGTTTGGTACTTATTCTTCAACTATACATACTATCGCTATCGACAGTTGGATCTCATGTGTTACATGCAACTAGTTTAGCCAAGATGCGTGTACGAAGGAAAATTTTGTATGGTGTAGTGGACTTTTTGCATGCTAATAACACCAACTAGAGGCCTCGCAGCATATATGTTCCCATACATGGATTTACTCAGAATTCGGAGTAGAACATTTTATGTGAGTTTTGTGTGTCTGTGTGTGTGGTGTGTGTGGGTGTGTGTCCGTCCCCCCCCCCCCTTATTGATCCGCTGAATTTACAGAGCCCAAATTTTCAGAATATATACAAAGTTATAAGCTTACAAAACTTTTATACTCAGAATTGTGAATTTTTGTTTCAGTCAGGGGTTATCAACTTTTGAATTTTTACTTTTTTTTCCATATATCTCAGAAACCATATAAGATAGAACGCTGAAAATTGGTATAAACATAGACAAATACAAAATCTCAAATTAGTTTTTTTTTTAATTCCAGGATTTTTCAAACGTTTTTTATTAAGAAAAATATTTTTTTTATGATAAATTTATGAGTTTAACTGCCTATATTTCCATTTTTTTTAAATATCGAAAAAAGCCGAAACACCCCAACTACATAATTTAATTTTCTATAAAAAATATTAACATTGTATTCGCACATCTCAAATTTTTTTTAACAATATTTATAAAAATTGAATTTAGTGACGACATTGCTTCATACAATTTGTATGGCAATAGCTACATACAATAATCTAAGAAGACTTAATAGTTGATACTAATCTCCAAACATACATACATGCTGTTTTCATATTCTGGGTAGGATCAAAGGACTGACCTCCATACTATCCTATCTTGACATACATACCTAGGTACATGTGTTGTATAGAAAACCAAATATCTTAAAATATTAAATAATTTGTATTTATGGGTTTATAGTTTGGTACTTATTCTTCAACTGTAAATACTATCACTATCGACAGTTGGATCTCATGTGTTACATGCAACTAGTTATATTTTCAATGTTGACTCCATTACTCCATTTTTATATTTTCAATGTTGACGGTATTTATGCCGTATAACTCCATTTTTATATTTTCAATATTGACGGTATTTATGTCGTATTACTCCATTTTTATATTTTCAATGTTGACGGTATTTATGCCGTATTATTCCATTTTTTTATTTTCAATGTTGACGGTATTTATGCCGTATTTTTCCATTTTTTTATTCTCATTGTTGACGGTATTTATGCCGTATTACTCCTTTTTTATATTTTCAATGTTGACGGTATTTATGACGTATTATTCCATTTTTTTATTTTCAATGTTGACGGTATTTATGCCGTATTACTCCTTTTTTATATGTTTAATGTTGACGGTATTTATGCCGTATTACTCCTTTTTTATATTTTCAATGTTGACGGTATTTATGCCGTATTACTCCATTTTTATATTTTCAATGTTGACGGTATTTATGCCGTATTTTTTCATTTTTTTATTCTCATTGTTGACGGTATTTATGCCGTATTACTCCTTTTTTATATTTTCAATGTTGACGGTATTTATGACGTATTATTTCATTTTTTTATTTTCAATGTTGACGGTATTTATGCCGTATTACTCCTTTTTTATATGTTTAATGTTGACGGTATTTATGCCGTATTACTCCTTTTTTATATTTTCAATGTTGACGGTATTTATGCCGTATTACTCCATTTTTATATTTTCAATGTTGACGGTATTTATGCCGTATTACTCCTTTTTATATATATTTGACTTTTGTCAGATCGTCCTGATAAAATAAATAATATAAATATGTATACCTAACAATAATCCATTTTGTTTGATTAAAACAAAACTCATAGAATAATTAAACTAATTTTAAACAAGAGTTTATTTTTTATACTAGATGATTTTTTTTTAATATAAATAAAACATACATATATTCATAGGTACACATATTTTATAATCTTCTAAGGTAGATGCGTTTATATTGTATTGTATTGTATATATTTTATTTAGATGTAAAAAAAATACAATTTCTTACATCTAGTATAAACAAAAATAAAAACAAATAATAAAAAAAACAAATCAACATCAGATGACTAAATGAACACTCAAAAACGACACGTACCTATCAATAACAATAAAACACAAAATAAAAACAAAAGTAAAACACACCACCACAATAGAAGACATCAAACAACATGAAAAAAACAATAATATAATAATATAGTATCAAAACAAGCAAAACAGATATTATAGAATATTAGAACATAATATATAAACAATAGAAACACACGATTTTTAAAAAAACTTTTGTTTTATGTATTCAGCACCTAAGCGACGAAAAGCGGCAAGACTAGACGCCTCCTTTACAGATTCAGGCAAATCATTATAAAGTTGTAAGCCTTTGTAGTACACACTATTTTGTGTACCTGCCAGGTTTGTCTGCGGCAGTCTAAAGTCCCGCCTACTTCTCGTCGGGTATGCGTGAACTTCAAAATTGTACATAATATTTTTTTGTAAATAAGATGGTAAAAGTCTATTTTTTAATTTGTTAATAAAAATTAGCACATTCAGAATTATTTGTTGTTTCACTGTCAAAATTTTCAACTGCTCAAGCATATATTTAATACGGGTAAATCTATTGCATTTTAATATTAAAAATTATTTATATTGACTTACATAACTATTTTGAAGACACTATATTTTTACTTCCACTCAATAAATTAACTTGTATAAATTAATTATTGGAACGTTTTCGGACTTTCGTCCATCATCAGCAACGTATAAAAGTTAATTTATTGAGTGGAAGTAAAAGTATAGTGTCTTCAAAATAGTTAAGTCAATATAAATAATTTATAATGGCATTCCACAGTGTGAATAATAAGAACTTTGAAAACTTATTTTAATATTGTCCTCATTGCTCTGTTTTGTATTATCTGTAGTTTTGTTTTTTATTTTCACCTACATTACTCATAAATAATACACTTGAGCAGTAGTTTATGTGCGGAATAACAGTGCTATTATACACTAATTTAGATTTGTGGAAATTCATTTAAATAAACTATTAAAATAACAATATAACTTTGTTTATTTCCACTTATTTATTTTTATTCCACAACTAGTTTCAAGAACTACCGTTCTCTTCTTCGGGTGGGATTAAACCCACCTAAAGAAGAGAACGGTAGTTCTTGAAACTAGTTGTGGAATAAAAATAAATAAGTGGAAATAAACAAAGTTATATTTTTATTTTAATAATTTATTTTATAATCTATTTTTTATTGGAACTTTACTTGGCTGATCTTTTTTTATACTGCTTTAGTAGTACCTATGGATTTTAGGTTTAGTAAAATTATACATTATTTTCAAAATATTGAGTTACCTTCTCTTCTGGTGAAAGTGAAATTTCTATAGGGGAAGCTCATCAGATCAAACTGCGATAGTGTCATGCCTGGTACAAAGGTAACACTATCAGAATTCTGCCATTGGTACACCAGCTGTTGATTTGTGTATGCATCTGGAAGGATGGAAGTAAACATTGACTGAACTATTCAAGTAACACTTTGAAATCAATGTGAATAATATAAATATATAGTTTTTATCCACGAACGATTACACCACACATTCGGTTACACCATCATCCTTGGAGACGACATAATCGTCGATAGCGTTCAGGATCATTGTAACTAATACGTGTAACTATGTTATTGTTCGAAATAAGTTTAATTTGAACTTCCACTCTGTCTACGAAATACCGTAAAACTTAATGTGACCATTTTAAATAAAAAAAATATTTGCTCATCATTGTCAATTGTTCTTTATTATGCTTTTTTTAATTGATTTTTTATGCTATATTCTGATACTTTATGCGATTTTTTCACATGCTTATAAATAAATCATCGCTACGCAATCGATTGCGTTTTTTTTCAATAATTCGTTATTTTTAGTCGATTGTACATAGTAATATAAGGTCTGTTCTTATCACTCTCTCCTCAAAGATTCTATAAAACATCGGCGACAAAAATCAAACAATCTTTTGACTGTGGATGACACGTTTTTACTAGATATATAGAAATAGTACACAAGTTAATTTACAATATGTAGGAAAATATACCTAATACGTGATGTTTTACTTACAGCTTCCTAAAATTAAAGGACAAGATTGACGATCCATCGGAAAATTTCTCAACTCCATCGGACATTTGGCTTTTATTGTGAGTCTGAAACATGAGCAAATAATATAAAATACGATACGTACACGAAGAAATATTCCATTGGTAATACAAGACAGGTTATTTAATTTTGATAAAATTTAATATTTATTCAATATATTGTTAAATAAATAACGCGTTGACTATTTACACATTTATTATTGAATATACAGTATTAAGATATTTACAAGATTGAAGTACAATAATAGTATACAAATGAACCACAACGTGAGAGCACTATAAACGATCAATCCAGCCCCGGTCTTACCTCCCGACACTTGCTTATATGGATCTCCCAACTCCCGATGAATGCCGAACTCCTGATTCGTGCAAACTCGTATAATGCCTATCAGATATACAAATTGCCTGTTGTAAGGCGCAAAATCAATATATTACTAAAACCCTGCTTTTCTCTTATGTGATGTCTACTCGAAAATTTGGGGTTTCCACACTGACAGTAGGTATATCACAATTTATTAAAATTTGAAAATACTCCTTGAACCATTTTTTTAAATGAATTTGTCCTTATTAAACAAGTGCATATTATACATCTTCCTACATTCCCTAAACTAAGCATAAATGCTTGTGCTATAGGTGAACGAAGTCGGTCGAGGCAGGATTCGAACTCGCGACCACTGGATTACAAAGCCAGTGCGATAACCGCTCTACCATAATTTATTTTTTAATTTTATGTCGCAAATATTTTCGTTGATATAACCTTGATTTTTGGCTTCAAAAATGAATTTCATCTTTTCTGGAGCATTTAATGTAAAGAAAAAGATGTATAAACAAACTAACGATGAATCAATCAATACATACATACATACCATCACGCCATGTCCCTCACGGGGTAGGCAGAGAGAACCGAACGCCACATTTTTCTATCTTGACACGCATTCATCGCCTCCTCAACATTCATACATCGTCTTATACATGTTCGTCTGTTGTTCACGCTTCTTACATTTCCATCTTTCAAAATATCGTTTACATGGTCGTGCCATCCTTTTCTTGGGCGCCCGCGACCTCTTATTCCGTTCCTGTCAGATTTGTATATTTTCTTCGTCAGGCGTTCTTCGTTCATTCTCCCCAAGTGGCCAAACCATCTCAATGTGTTAACTTTCATTCTGTTAATTACATCTTTCTTTATCTTACATTCTTTCCTTGTATCTTCATTCCGAACTCTATCATACATCGTTCTGTTACAAATTCTTCTAAGCGATCTCATTTCAACTGCATTTATTCTGCTTTCGTGCGACTTCTGCCATGTCCAGGTCTCACTTGCATACGTCAGGGTTGGCACTACGATTGCGTTATGAATGGCAACTTTAGCGTCTCTTGATATGTTGCGATCATTCATAACTGATCTAAGTGCTCCATTCACTCTGTTTCCTGCCATAACTCTTCTTTCAATATCCTTATCAGGCCGTCCATTCCGTTGGAACATACTACCCAGATAGACATACTCGTCGACTTGTTCAAGCCATTCATTCTCTACTTTTATTTGACACACTGTTCTGCTTTCACTCTTTTCAAAGACCATTACCTTGCGATCAATAATAAAAGTGCCTTTTCAGTCAGAACATAATAAGTATTACGTGAGTATCTAATGAACTTCGGTAATTCAAAAATATTTACAGGGTGTACATACATAATATGTATTTATTACCTCATTGAATACAAAATATCTCCGTCTTGGTTGATTCTCAATAATTTGTTAGGGACGGTGATTGTGTGAACATAGGAATGTTTTCCATTATAAAAGTAAGTATCTGGCCGCCATATTCTCTCCAACATCTTGATGGACAAGGACAAGGACTTGATGGGACCGAGGAAGCTCAATCTGGCATCTCTCCAGTATTGACGGAAGTAGCAGTCCATGGAATAATCCTAAAATATTCACAAAATAAACGTCAATGATAATTTAGCAGTACAGAAACTCCGAGTAACGCAACGAGCAATGGAGAGGAGAATGCTTAACATTAGTCTTCGAGATCGAAAACGCAACGAATGGATCAGAGAAAGGATAAAAGTTACCGATGTTGCATACAAGGTAGCTTCCTTAAAATGGAATTGGGCTGGCTTGTAGTAAGGATAGCAGATGATCGATGGACCAAACGCACCCTGGAGTGGCGACCGGGATCTGGACGCAGAAACCCGGGCAGACCGCAAACAAGATGATCTGTCGATATAAAACGAGTGGCAGGAGGTCAATGGCAAAGGGTGGCGAGGGATAGGGAAGCATGGAGGGATAGGGTAGGATGGAGGATAGTGAAGCAACACTGGACGAATAATGGCTGATGATGATGATGAATAATTTAGCTCAAGAATATCTGTAGCAATTTATATGAAAGATAATATTACTACATTCATACATACTATTACGTTATGACCCTCATGGGTTTGGCAGAGAGAAACGAACGCCACATTTTTTCTATCTTGACACAAATTCATTTTTAAAACAGATTTTTATATGAAAGATTATTAGGCTTAAAATTTCTTTATAATTGAAATTTCCTTTACAATTTCCAAAAACAAATAATATTTACCATGTCTAATTCGGACACTGGGCCCATGCTTCTTATTAATATGTTTGTTTTCACAATAGTTGGTAATCCTGAAATAAAAACAAATCTTGATTAAAATAATAAGGTATGTCTAGGTTGATTAAAATAATGAGGTAAATCTATGTTTATTAAAATAATTAGGTTTGTCTAGGGTGACTTAAATTATTAAGATAGTGTCGAATATTTTTATTATTGCATATGCGCATGATTAGATAGTGTCTTTGTTGATTATAATAATTAGGTATGTCTACATTGATTAAAATAATTAGGTATGTCTTGGTTGATTATAATAACTAGGTAGGCAAATAATTAATTATTGTGAGAATTAAAAAAAATAATCGATATTCAAGGGTGGTATAGAAAACCCCGCATATTATCTGAATTAAATGATATACACCAAGAGCCCGCGAATCCCAAAATTACGTGGTAGTATAAAGGCTGATTTTTTTATGTAAAAGTATACCACAGCAGGTAACATCGATTGGATAGTATGAACATTAAACAGTTGTGACTTTCGGAAATAACAGAGTCAGTTATAGTCAGTTATAGTATATAGCGTGATTTTTAACATTTAGGTACTACAGAAGACTATTAAAACTCACATCATTCATAACACTGCCGGGGGGTTTTCACCAACTAAAGTGTTCACCTTCCGTAGTAAATATAAAAAAACACGCTTTTTTTTTTTTTTTAATAAAAAGTAATACATATTTATTTTCCCTCCAAACTGCAGAGCAGTTTTTTGGCAAAGCAGATTCTCTCTTTCACATAATATTATAAATTTCACATAAAATTATTTCATTATAAACTTATCTCAAATATTAAAGAAACGGATACTAAACAAAAATTTGAAAGAAGAAAAAATTTTAAATAAACCTTACACATAATATACATTAGATATACCTATAATTAATCAACAATAATAATTCAAAGTCTAACGAACGCTTGAATTCAGATACAGATGTTGCAGTGTATTTTTTATTGTTACTATTTTCGTTTCGTCAGACTTTAAAATATTTCTTATCCTAATCGGCAACGCGTTAATAATATGCGTTAATAATTTATACTATAACGCTTCGTAATAGAACTGACGTGTTAAAATAGCAATTTTCAACACTTTAAAAGCAAGTCAGCACTATTCAGGATTCACATTATCTAATCGTTGTTACCTGCTGCGGTATCCTTTTACAGAAAAAAATCAGCCTTTATACCACGACGTATGTCTGGCCTATACAAAATGAAGTAAGTCTGATAGTCGCTGGCTCGTATGTTTTATTTATTTATGAGTTAATTATTAATTTTTGAGGCCAGATATTTTTACTATGTGTAAAATCTTAAAAAATCGTTAATGCTAATAAAGTTTTGTATGAGAAAATAATTATTTAAAGATTTTATAAAAATTTTCTTTCTGAATTATTTGAGTCGACTCATCAAATCTTAAAACGAATAATAACATAATATAATTACCTTTTCCATGAGTTGGCAATTGAGAATTTTCATAATTCTTCAAAAGATTTTCCAATAAAATCGTTATGTTTTTCGACACGACATCATTCAAGGGACTTCGTTTGATTTCAGTCTTCATCAAAGAGACTTCATTTCCGACTTGAATAATACTATTGGAATTGTTCAAGTAATCCCAATTCCAATTGGTTACGATTTCGCTCTTAGCTTGGTTGGTTATCTTATCGGCGCTATCGAATCTCACGAAACTCAAAACTGTCGAATTTTCATCGTCCAAATCAAGCCTAATTCCTTCCCCTTCGGTCTCTGTCACCAACACTTTCCTCCGTAGCACGCCTCTCTCTTGCAAATAAAAGTTTTGATACGAATTTTTAATTTCGAATTTTGACGAATTTTTATCGACAAAATCGAAATCACGTCTCCCGTCGCCAGCTTGGTTGTTTTCCTTTTCCACGGGATAAAAAGAAAAATTATTCGAAAGTTTGTCGGGAGGTTCGCTCCGAGGTGAAAGCGGTTGAAAAGTTTCGTACGAGTTCAGCGATATATTTATATTTATATTACTCTCGTCGACTATCTTCGTCGAAGCCCAGCAATACTCGTGGAAATTTATTCTGAAACAATGAGAAAAATTTATTCTGAAACAATGAGACTTTATTTCAATACTTACTCAAAAAATAATCAATTCTAATCTTCAATGTAAGTTTAAACTTAAAAATATAATCAGGGGGGGCAAGTCTGGTCCAACCGGCGAAATCAAAACCCTCGTGATTACCTCGTGATGGATATAATTATCATATGCAGTTCTATGACATCTAAAGATATTATAGAACTCCATATAATAATTATATCCATGATATGGGTAATCGCGAGGGTTTTGAATTAGCCGGTGGGACCAGACTTGCCCCCCCCCAGATCTTATCTTTAATGTAAGTTTTATCTTAATGGAATAATCAAATATAAACTTAAATGTATGTTTTGACTTAATGGAATAATCAAAGATGATGGGAATTTTTGGTATAAATAAATATTGCTCATTTTTAGTTGTAATCATTTAGTTGGGGGGGGGGCATGAAAGGAGCCTCCACGAGAGATTGCTATACATATTGTTGTACTAAAGGAAAACAAAGAAATAAAACTATGAAAAACAAAAAATGCAAACGAAAGCTTATTGGTTATACTAGATGTAAGAAAGAGCATTTATTTTTTACATCTAAATAAAATATGTATACATATTGCATTATTGTATGGGAGAAAGCGTAATATATATTTTTAAGTAACTTTAATTTAAGAATACAAATATACTTTCTAAATTTATTAACAGTGTTTTTTAATTTGAGTTTTCCTTTTATAGTTACTTTCAATTATCACACTTTAATATTAATAATAATAATAATAATTAAAGACTTTTATTGACTTAATCAACGTGGCGGACTTATTGCCCGCAGGCAATTTCTACCAGTCAACCACCATGGTAAATACAAACAGTTACAGGAATACAAGAATACAAATAGAAAAAAGAAAAACAAAGAAAATCATAAATTAAAAATACAAAATAAACATAAAAAACAATAAATTATATGTATAAATAAGAACAAAAATAAGATTAAAAAAATACATCAGATAGATACGCTATGTTTATTGGATGGAGGATAGGAGAGGAGAAAGGAAGAGGGATAAAGGGAAAAAGACGTGAATTCGTGGTTATGTGGATAGAAACTGTGGTTTCAGACGCTTTTTGAATATTACTCCGTAAATGAAGAAAAAATAGTTTAACCCCGCTGTTAAATATTTTTATCTGATTTGTACTTTAAGATAAATGATTTTACAGTAAGTTAGGTAAGTAGGTAGGTAGGTACATTGTCATTGAACTTTGGCTGAGTGTAGACTGAAGATATACGGAAGTAAAGCAGTCAAGTGTAATGTGATTTTCAAGGAAACGGAAGTGCATTACAACGCCAACCGTCTTGGAGCGGTGGATTCACTAAACATGTTTGCCTCTAGATGCGTCCACGTCATCAACTCCTCTCACACCACAGAATCAGTCCGAATTGAATAACTCTTTTTAGAATTTTAAATAAGCTGTCCATATACATAAAGTAAATTCTTAGTATAACTTTACGAAGACTCAAAATCTCTATTCCAAAGGAAATCAGCCCCTTGTAAAGAGAACAAAATTGACGTTGTTGTCACAGGAAACGTAACAGTGTCGATGTTTTTTTGTACGTATCAACTGACTATTCTATTACTCGACATTACAAATAAAAAATATGTAAGTATATCATAGGTACAGACGTATTAATAACTACTAACCATATTAACATTGAGGAAAGGAAAATGTTGTTACATAACTATAACCGCAAATTTTCTTACAATGTACGTATTATTTTTCATTTTATTTAAATACAACACATAAGCATACATAGGCGATCAACAACGTCCCACTAGTCATTTCCTGTTATGGGGATGTCATAAAATTAATACAATATGTTGAAAAATTTAAGTTACAAAAACTTTTGTTATTATTTTTTATATATTTTCAATTTATTTTTATGAAATTTGTTTTATCTATTTTTTTTTGATATTGCTTTCTATCTTTTTTCTCATTTTCAAGACCAAAACTGTTTTGGCTTCACTGGATAATATTATATAATATATTTGTAAGTGACATCTCTGAACTGGTTTTCCAAGTGAGACGGGGAAAAAATTGATTGTCATTTATCTACGTCCGGTTGCCGGCACTAAAACTAAATATACGTTTTTTATGCGAAATATTTAGGTATGTACATTAAAGAAAATATTAATGCGGATCTTTAAAAGACCCAGATTATAAGAAGGTGGAAACACAGAATTCTGAAGATCCTTCCACAGTCAGGCTGATGTGTTAATAAAAGAGTTATTACTGCTGCCCAACTAGGAAATCATGTTCAAGGGTTAGCAGCTTATAATAATTTTTCATTGATTTTTCAGGGCGATAATAGTTTCCGATCTAATTTAGGTAGTCTCACAATCAAAATACTTTGTACAAATTAACCACTAACCATTAATACACATCAAAACAGACACATAGCTCACATAAAAGAAATCAATCAAGTCAAAATGGCCGTCATAGGTACATTAGAACACAATTTAAAATATCAATTATAAGAAAGTACACGGACAGTACCAACATACCATAAAAAAAATTGTTGTACTTATAAGACAGTAAAATCACGTTTTAGTAATTTGTTTTACTTGGCCTAAGCAAAATTTAACCAATTGTACTTTTTCACTATCTGAAATTCACACGAATATTATAAAATAAAATGTTTATAATGTTTTGTTTTATTTTGTAAATCTTGTCACACAATTTTATTGTTGAATGTGTCAATATACGTCAAATGTCATACAAAAAAAACAAGAGCTAGGCGTTTTTTCTTGACAGATACTTTTGTATTTACTACTTGGCTTGAGAGCCATCGCTGAACAAAATCTAAATAATGAAAAATAAATAAAATTTAAAAAACACAACACATTCGCAGTAGATTTTGGCGAAAAAAGGCATGGGTTAACAGACTGTACAAAATTCTCTTTGAAATTTAACAAATGCGTGTAATTAAATTTAAGTAACACTGCCAACCCGACCTTAACCAAATTAAGTTAACAACAGATGTGTTTTTTAAACCATTTTTAAAACAGATAAGTTTGTTTGTTATATTAGAACATTGCAATATTAAAATAAATATCAAAACGTACTGAAATTACTACATATAGTAATTTCAGTACGTTTTGATATTTATACACTAAAACAGTTCGAAACGAATTAAACAGTTAGCAAATAAATGAGTTGTACTCGGTCTAAAGCTTATTTAAAACACGATAACATAGTAGATACAACGTACAACCATCCATAGAGATATGATAAATAGTATATTCAAAATTCAAACTAATTGTCATTTTCTATAAGCAGCAGAATAAATTCACAAGGATGTATTACCATTCCTCTTTTACGTACAACTGCCTCACAACATTTCTATAAGTATAAAGGTACTAAGTGGTTTAATGAACTCCCTTTGAGTCAAAAAAATTATAATATATTTAAAAATAAAATAAAAAAATTGTACTGATTTATTTATTTATTTTTTGTTATTTCATTCTTGTTTTGTGTAGCTTCATATTTTTTAGTAGATGTACAATGTTTTGGCAAATGTAACAATATTAAATAGATACTCCCCTCTTTTAACACGAGATTTTATCTCAATTAAAGAGGGTTATTATGAATCATATTATGGAAATTGTATACCTTTTTAAATTAAGATTTATATGTGAACCTTGTATTGTTTGTGTTAATAAATAAAAAAAAATATTACAAAAGAACCTGATGAAAATAGAATTAAAAAAAAAAACACTTTCATCGCTTCAATGAAGAAATAAATCAAATGTTCTAGAAAGAGTATCGAGTAGAAATTTTGTTTTTTAAGTTTTCTCTTCAGAAAATGTATCACTTGTCAATCACTTTAAGCCCGCACAGGCCCTCAAATGTATTCGCATTACGTTGGCGTTGGCACAGTACATTGGAGTTACATTGGCGTTTCTTCATTTACTCAGACAATTAAATATAGGCAGTTAAACACATAAATTTATCATAAAAAATGTTTCCTTAGTAAGAAATGTGTGTGAAACTCTAACAGTTGGAAAACAATTCTTACCCTATTTGTTCCATACCTACCATCTCTAAACTTGTCGATCTGTCAAATGATAATATATCTACGATTTTAAAGAACATTGCGACCATCTTTAGAGTAATTTTTTTATAAATGAGTTCTAAGAAGATGAACCAATAATTAGACCCATAAATCTGTGATTTCTTTTGTACTGAGAATTAAACACACTAACCTTGAACCGACTCAAAATCAATATTTTTTTCAATATTTTATAATTACTATTTTACTAAATAATAAAATTGTAAATTTGATTGAATACTTACATATGTAGATACAATATCTTCTTATCAAAGCTATTCAAGCCATAAATGAGTAGGTAGGTATCATGTAAATCATATTAATACTGGTATAGACTGTAAAAATGTTTAAGATAAAATGAATTCTGTTATGTTTGACAAGTAAGGAATTGATTAAATCTCTGAAACTGTCGTTCTCACGGACCAATAATCTTCTTTACTCTGTGGTTGTTCTATAATGTCGCTTCAATTTATTTTCATATAGGTACCATAATAAATCATTGTCGTCACAACTTGAATCAATTCACGAATAAATATCAAGAAACAGATTAATTTTATTATTTGTCACCGAAAAATCATCTGCGCTGTGTTAACAGAAAATATTTGTCTTGTCGACTGAACTAAGGTGCTTATCAGCCTTGGGCATAATACATCACATACACTCATCACATATTATATACTATAGACATAATGACGAGTTAATCTACGATGGTCAAAATATCAAAAGTAATAATTAGTTTTTTAAGTATGTTTCCTGAAATATGAAAATGACCCAAGTAGAAACTCTATGGAAATATATGATACATATAATTCCATAGACACCCTTCTTCTGGTGCCCTGTCAGGAACCCGTGACGTTGTGGATCACTCTGGCAAATCCCTCTCTGCCCTGTGCGGCCCGGAATATCCCTGAAGCCCGTCCATTACACAGCCAGGACATCTGTCTTCTTCCAGTCCCTCGACGACCTTCTATCTTGTCCTTCAGTATTAATTGAAGCAATGGGATTTTCTCCCCTGATTATGTGACCTATGTAGATATGCAATCTTGCAGACCAGTATTGTAGACCGGAGTTGTTTGGTTGTTCTGGCTCGACTGGAATTCATAACCAGATCTGTCCAAGTGATTTTGAGCATTCTGCGATAAAACCACATCTCGAAAGCTTCCAACCTTTTCGTGGTATTATGTAACCTTCAGCGTCCAAGTCACACAGCAATATAGCAACACAGATCACACACAACATTTCATCATTCTTTGTTTTAGGTCCATATTGATCACTTCTTTGCATAAAAGGGATCTCATTTTATTAGAGACAGCTTTTGCTACCTCAATTCTGCACCTGATTTACATATCCGGGTCTCCGAAAGAATACTGCCGAGATACTTAAATTAATCCACCTTTTCTATAACCTTGACCTTTAATTGCAAGAAAGATGCAGGGTATTCACGTCGAACAAATGTCTTACACTTTATTTTGGCTACATTTATAAATAGGCCCAACTGTTCACCAAATGCATTTACATTGTTTATCAGCTCCTGGAGATCAAAAGTAAAGTCCGCCAGAAGTACAGTATTATAGGCGTATTTGATATTATTAATTTTCGCCCCGTTGTTAAGACTTAGCTCTCGGTGTTGTTAGGAGCCCTTTTAAATACATAATCAGAGTACAAATTGAAAAGCAGAGGAGACAAGATACAACCCTGCCGTACTCTTCGCTGTATGGGCGTTGCATATGATGTAATATATCCACGTCTGAACTTAATACCAGAAATATATGATACATATACATACCTAATTCCATAGGCATTCAATAAATTGAATATCCTAGTTAAGTTTAAGAAAGTACATCTCTTTTAGTTTTAACTCAAGAGGTCAACCACCGTCTGACAAAAGTTTATATTTACATAATAATTCAAATTGCAATGCATGCATCTGTGCAACACTAGAGCGAGTTAAGGAAATAAAATATCTTGGGCTGTTTCTTGGTCAACATCTTAGATGGGATCACCATATAAATATTCTCGTCTGTCGGACACGAAAAGTAGGATAAATCTTCAGGTCGATCCGAAACATCTTAAATAAAAACATTATAAAATCAATATATTTCGCACTATGCCAATCAATATTGTCTAGTGGAATCTTAGTCTGGAGTGGATGCGCTAAAGCTTTTGTTGAAAACCTGCAAATTGCCCAAAAGTTTATCCAACTGTCGATTTGTTCAAGAGAACTTTGTTCTCTCAACATATCGAAAAGTTTAAAGCCAGGATACGCGAGATTTGTATGCACGGTCTACAGTTTTCACAGCTTTTCCAACTTTGAAGTCAAAAAACACCAACTTAGAGGCTTCGCAGCATATATGTTCCATATACGGATTTACTTAGAATTCGGAGAAGAACATTTAGTGTGTCTGTCTGTGTGTGTGTTCCGCTCAATTAACAGAGCCCAAATTTTCAGAATATATAAATAGTTATAGGCCTACAAAACTTTTATACTCAGAGTTTTGAATTTTTGTTTCAGTCAGGGGTTATCAACTTTTGAATTTCAACTTTATTTTTCCATATATCTCAGAAACCATAAAAGCCAGAACGCTGAAAATTGGTATGAATATAGACAAATTTAGATTTGTCCTTTTCCTCATGACTGAGGATAGCGGCTGTAGTCTGTCGCCACACGTTTGGCCCGCCTCCATGCCAATCTGCTTTGGGCTGAACGCAGAGCACCAGTCACCGAAGACCCCATTGTGGACTTAACCAAATCGCTCCATCTGGTCGGTGAGCCACCATGAGATCTCCGTCCTCCCACGCTGCCCATCATACACAAATATAGTCAAATACAAAATCTCAAATTTAATTTTTCAAAATAATTTCAGAGTTTCTTAAACATTTTTTATTAAGATAAAATATTTTTTTTATGGTAAATCTATGTGTTTAACTGCCTATATTTCTAAAGTTTTTAAAAATATCGAAAAAAGCCGAAACATCCCAACTAGATAAATTAATTTTATAAAAAAAATATTAGCATTGTAGTAGTATTTCTTAAATTTTTTTAACAATTTTTATAAAAATTGAATTTACTGACGACTTTGCTTCATACAATTTGTATGGCATTCGCCTATACACAATATTATCTAAGACGGCTTAATAGTTTGATACTTCATCTCCAAACATACATACATACCATCATGCTGTTTTCATATTCTGGGTAGGAAAAAAGGACTTATTAAAATATTTTATTAACTTAAAATATTCAATAATATTTTTTAACAGATTTTTAATTATCTCAATAGAGACGAAGTTGGAATATTTTACTGTAGGAGAACCGGGAAATCAAGGCACCTACAGGGCTTACGACCTGTCATCGGCTGGTTTACGTGATCAATTTATGCGCTTGCGCAACGTTCACCAATTATGCCTTTTTAATGAGATCCCTATCAATTCAATTTTGAAAGTTCTATATATTGTAATACTGAAATTCTTTTCGCTTGAAAATAAAGAATTTTTACTACGGCCATCAATGTGTGAAATTATTTTCTTGATTTCCCGGTTCTCCTACAGTAAAATATTCCAACTTCGTCTCTATTGAGATAATTAAAAATCTGTTAAAAAATATCTTTGACTCCCGAGAGGGAAAAAAATCCAATGTTTGCGCATATGCAATAATAAAAATATTCGATATTCAATAATTTTGATTTATGGGTTTATAGTTTGGTATATGTTCTTCAACTATACATGCTATCGACAGTTGGATCTCATGTGTTACATGCAACTAGTATACTAATAACTACTTCTGGTTTTGACGTACTTGATGGAACAATAGACCCAAACGGGAAAAATGGGTGAAAAATTCACACGTCCTCATAATAAATGAAAGCAAAACTCTAATTGGATCTATGAGAGGTTTGAACGTGTTATGATAAAAATACCTGGTTAATCTACGCTAGAATATTCAACAGTGCGATTAATTTCAATTAAGTTGTCTAGGAAGTCTAGGAAACCTCAAAAGAAAAGACCCAGTGAAGTAGTGGATCGAGTCTAACTGATATAACTTTACCTTTCTCTGGCAAAGGCTTAGATTATTATTTAAGCTAATTGGTGTTTTTTAGAAAAAAAGTAAATTCTCTAAAGAGATTTTGTTGAAAGGGCATTATTTTTAATGAAATCTGGGCGAGTCATTTCATAAAACGAAGGTTTTTTTAACAAAGTAACGACGATGGATGGTGGCAGAGCGGTTAGCGCACTGGGTTACTGGGTTAGTTATCCAGTGGTCGTAAGTATATATTTTTAGATATTATTTAATTTTTGTGTTTGTTTTGATAAGTGAAATTGACTACTTAACATAATGCTTTTGGACATTTTCTGAAATTTTAGGCAGTTTAGACCACGATATTTTTCTTATTTCATAAAATATTTTGAAAATCATGAATTTATTATATTTCGTAATACTTGACAAACAAAATGTAGAAACATAATAAAAGTAGATCCATTTTGATAACTTATTGTGCTAATTATTGGAAATGTTTTATATGCTTTTTTAAAAAGTATCTTATATTTTTGCTGTAAACATAGTCCCTAGTTATAGACAGATTTTTTCTTAGCGTTGGAGTATAAAAAAATCTCTTGATAAATTATTTGGCATAATATCACAAAACCAAAATTGTTTTACATAATTATTCTCAGAAGTTTTGTCATTTTTTTTAAATTATGATTGGGCGGAGCTAGTCAAGGAGGAAATTAATTTTTGTTTCGGGATGTAACTGAGGGAAGTGGGAGAGAAGAATGGTGTGGTTGGGAAAAAGACAAGTAGCCGGAAGATAAAATTGGGAATGGCTACTGGATGTTGAAGATACATGAATAAGATTAATTATCTTTATACATAATAATTCTTCTGTGCGTGTGTATGTCACTGAATTCCTTAACGACTGGACCAATTTTGATGATTTTTTGTGTTTGAGTGTATAAAATGTACGCCTGGTGTTATGCAAACAGTATGATTTTTGAGACAATAAAATACGAGGACCTAAGAATAATAATTTATAGTTGTTTGTATAACATATGTGGCGCTTATGTCGAATTCTGTGGTGCTTGAAGTACTCATGAACACAAGCGCAAGTCACTTGAGTCGAAGCTTGGAAATTTTTTTTGCTAAACCAGCTAAATGCTAACTAGACAAAAATTTCAAATTTTAATTTTCCTGAGCTTGGGGTCACTTTGAAATATTTGACAGTTAAAAAATTGAGAAGCACTATTCATATATCGTTCAAAATCTATTGGGATCTAACCGAGTATGAGATATACATATTTGCAAAATTTTAATAGAATCGAATGAGTACTTTAGTCTATAATCGATAAAGTAAAATGAGCACGCCGTACATAGCACACTGCACACTGCACACAGCACATAGCACACACACAGATACATTGTGATGAAACTTTCAGAATAGAATCTCAGCATGATACTAGTTGATAATCTGCAAAAAAATAGCCTTAAAAATTGCGAAATCATAACTCCCCACTATATCCCCTTGGGTTAGTGAGGAGTAAAAAATTGATACAATTTTACTAGAATGCCATACCATAGGTAAACTCAGTAGCAAGCCGCCTAATTTTTCAAACCATCATTGAATGTCTCATAAATTCGTACTGAAAATACAAAAAAATCATTGTCTCCACCGGGAATTAAACTCGGACCAACTAGACTCAATAGTCAGATGACCCATAATCAAAGCCACCATAACAGGACTCACTATTTTGGTTTTTATGTGATCAGTTAGATTACTTGAAAAATATATCTAATTATGATAGTATGATAGAAATTGTAATTATGGACAGTGAAAATAACAGAAGTAAGTTAGTATGTAAAAAAAACTAACAATTTACAATAAATATTTTTTTCTGAAATTACAAAACTAAGTTAAAGTGATATTAATGGAAATAAAATCAATTAATTATATCGAACATTCTTACCTACCTATAAGAGTATATTAAAAAAGTTTTTTATGTTATATTTGGCAGTACTTATTGTATTTATTTATTTCTAAGTATCATTCACTTTATTGAAAATTATAAAACAATTCCACTTAATGTTATATTTGGCAGTACTTATTGTATTTATTTATTTCTAAGTATCATTCACTTTATTGAAAATTATAAAACAATTCCACTTTATGTTATATTTGGCAGTACTTATTGTATTTATTTATTTCTAAGTATCATTCACTTTATTGAAAATTATAAAACAATTCCACTTTATGTTATATTTGGCAGTACTTATTGTATTTATTTATTTCTAAGTATCATTCACTTTATTGAAAATTATAAAACAATTCCACTTTATGAATAATATAAATGGTTTGTAATTGTTCGATAATGTCATCATCCAAATAAAAATGACGATAAAAATAATTTCCGGCATTAAATAATATTTCCATAATCGATAATACTGAGATTATAGGAAATGCTTCTAAACGCGTCAGTTTATTAAAAGGCACGCTTTGATTTACATTTTGAAGTGAAATAATTCTCTTTCCGATGGAGTTAAAGTCAAAATATTTGATAGGTTTGCTTAAGGAAGCTTGTAACGTCGATGTCCTAATTTACTATAGTAAGTGCGCACGGTAGTACGCATTTACTATAGTAAGTGCGCACGGTAGTACGTTGAATTTATTTAATAATTCATTATTTTTTTAATCTCTTAATTTTTATAATAGGTACATACTTATTATTTTTTAATTTATAAATCTATTTTTTACAATTTTATCTGAATCAAAACAACGTTATACATATTAATTATGTTAATTAGATTTAATATTTCACTATGGAAATTGAAATCAATTTTATTTTTGTATTGCAAGTAATAAAGTATTTAAATTTTCCTTATACATCATAACTTCGGCCCTCGTGGCTTAGTTTTAAATTCATATTTAATTCATGTTTATTAAATTCACTAGTGAACCCCCGGCAAACTTCGTATTGCCTGTATAATTAAAAATAATAATTTTATAACAATAATTGTTTAATAACAATTCCGTTACTCCGGTCCCTTCAGTTACTCCCGTCCCTTCAGTTACTCCCGTCCCTTCAGTTACTCCCGTCCCTTCAGTTACTCCCGTCCCTTCAGTTACTCCCGTCCCTTCAGTTACTCCCGTCCCTTCAGTTACTCCCGTCCCTTCAGTTACTCCCGTCCCTTCAGTTACTCCCGTCCCTTCAGTTACTCCCGTCCCTTCAGTTACTCCCGTCCCTTCAGTTACTCCCGTCCCTTCAGTTACTCCCGTCCCTTCAGTTACTCCCGTCCCTTCAGTTACTCCCGTCCCTTCAGTTACTCCCGTCCCTTCACAGTTACTCCCGTCCCTTCAGTTACTTCCGTCCCTTCACAGTTACTCCCGTCCCTTCAGTTACTCCCGTCCCTTCATTACCTTCAGTAGGTCCCGGTCATACGCTCGACGATTCAACAAAGTTTCATTGCGATCGGATGAACGGTTCTCAGAATAGGCCACCTTCATCGGTAAAATGGTTTTATGTTTAATCAAAGAAACGTAATGCTAACTCATTTCAGTGTTTAATTAATGGTGATCGTACTGCTCAAAGTATACAGGAATCTGCATATTTCTTGTCAGATTACTTTGCCTCTGTTTTCAATACAGTCGATTCTTCTACACCATATTGTAGTGAGGAGATTGCAGGGTGTCAAACTATAGCAAATATACACTTAGACATAACAACAGTATCTAAACACCTAAGTTCAATCGACATAAGAAAGAGTCAGGGCAGTGATGATTTACCAGGCATATTCTTGAAGTACTGTGCCAGCTCCTTAACCATCCCAATTTATCATATTTTTAAAAAGTCACTATCCAACGGTACATTTCCTGATAAATGGAAACAGGCATTAGTTACTCCTATACCTAAGAGTGGGAACCTGAAAGATGTTTCAAATTACCGACCAGTTTCCAAATTGCCCATTTTGAGTAAAATCTTGGAAAAGATCGTGTACGATCAAATGTACTTTGCGGTCAAACTCCATTTAGATCCTAAACAACATGGTTTTGTTAGGGGACGTTCTATTAATACAAATTTAAATGTCTTTCTAAACGAAATTCATGACAACCTTGATAACAAAAGACAAACTGACGCAATATATACAGACTACTCAAAAGCCTTTGATAAAGTGGACCATCTAATTCTGACTAAGAAACTAAAACTTTTGGGTATTCACGGTGATCTTCTTAGGTGGCTAAAATCATACCTTATTAATAGAAGCCAAATAGTAGAGTACGGTGGTCATCTATCGTCTGCAACACAGGTGCCATCGGGTGTACCTCAAGGTTCCCATTTGGGGCCTCTCTTATTTAATATTTACATACATGACATTGGATTATGCTTCAGGAACAGTAATTACATATTATACGCTGACGATATGAAAATCTACAAAACTGTTATAGACATTACTGACTGTGAGGACTTGCAACTTGACCTTGATAGACTAACTTCTTATTGTGTCTCGAATAAGCTGTTACTAAATGTAAAAAAATGTCACTCCATTACATTCTCTAGGAAAAAGAGTACAATACAATACACATACACAATCAATAGGGAGGCGATTGATAAGAAATCAGACTGTAGAGACTTAGGTATAAAACAGGACAGTAAACTTTTATTTGACAAACACATTGACACAATTACACTGAAAGCTTATAAAATGTTGGGATTCCTGATGAGAGTATGCAAACCATTCACACAAGTGAAAACATTTATCTTACTATATAACACAATTGTTAGAAGTCAATTGGAACATGCATCAGTCATCTGGAATCCACAATATAATATTTATATTAACAATATAGAACGAATACAACAAATTTTTTTGAAACATATGAAGTACAAATTTGGTAATAACTACAAACATGAATTGCAGACTTTACAGACAAGACGAAGGACCTCAGACTTAATGTACCTTTATGACATAATAAACTTCAATATTGACTGTACAGACCTTCTGAAAATTATTAACTTCAACATACCAAACAGACGAACAAGACACACCTCAACGTTCTTTTTAGACAAAAAAAACACTAATGCCGCTCAAAATTCGCCACTGTACCGATGCCTTACCACGTATAATAATTTGGAAAAGATCAGGTCCGTGGACATATTCTGTATGTCCAGGACTCTTTTCAGGAGCCACGTTAGACAGGAATAATATTTTTTTTTTTATTACCAGTAGTGAGTACAATGCACCATGAAATCAAAGGTGGGCTGATTAAGTTACAATTACTTATGTTGCTTACAATTACTTATGTTATATTTGTTTAAAAAAATATTATTGTACGTTGCCCATTTTTTCAAATAAAATAAAAAAAAAAAAAAAAAAAAATGACCTGATACCCGATGAAGAAGAAGAAGATTTTTTTTTTAATCCAGAAACCATACCGGTCATATACTCGACAATTCATCAAAGTTTCATTGAAATTGAATGAACGGTTCCCAGGATAGTCCACCTTCATCGGTAAAATGACCTGATACCCGATGAAGAAGAAGAAAAAGAAGAAGATTTTTTTTAATCCAGAAACCATCCCGGTCATACACTCGACAATTCACCAATGTTTCATTGCAATCGGATGAACGGTTCTCAGGATAGTCCACCTTCATCGGTAAAATGACCTGATACCCGATGAAGAAGAAGAAGATTTTTTTTAATCCAGAAACCATCCCGGTCATACACTCGACAATTCATCAAAGTTTCATTGCAATCGGATGAACGGTTCTCAGGATAGTCCACCTTCATAGGTAAAATGACCGGATACCCGATGAAAAAGAAGAAGAAGAAATTTTTTTAAATTCAGAAATCATCCCGGGCATACGTTCGATAATTCACCAAAGTTTCATTGCAATCGGATGAACGGTTCCCAGGATAGTCCATCTTCATAGGTAAAATATACCTAATACTCGATGAAGAAGAAGAAGAAGAAAAATTTTTTGATCCAGAAACCATCCCTGGTATACTCTCGACAGTTCACCAAAGTTTCATCGCAATCGGATGAACGGTTTAGGAGCGCATTCAACACATACATAGATACATACATAGATACATACAAACATTCAAAATTATAATATAGACTAGTGAACACCCGGCAAACTTCGTATTGCCTGTATAATTAAAAATTGTCCTCCATAACCACCCGTCGCTTCAGACTCTTCAATACCTCCCATCCCTTCCCGTCCCTTCAGTACCTTCCGTCCCTTCAGTACCTTCCGTCCCTTCAGTACCTTCCGTCCCTTCAGTACCTTCCGTCCCTTCAGTACCTTCCGTCCCTTCAGTACCTCCCGTCCCTTCAGTACCTCCCGTCCCTTCGGTTACTCCCGTCCCTTCGGTTACTCCCGTCCCTTCGGTTACTCCCGTTCCTTCCGTTACTCCCGTCCCTTCCGTTACTCCCGTCCCTTCGGTTACTCCCGTCCCTTCGGTTACTCCCGTCCCTTCGGTTACTCCCGTCCCTTCGGTTACTCCCGTCCCTTCGGTTACTCCCGTCCCTTCGGTTACTCCCGTCCCTTCGGTTACTCCCGTCCCTTCGGTTACTCCCGTCCCTTCGGTTACTCCCGTCCCTTCGGTTACTCCCGTCCCTTCGGTTACTCCCGTCCCTTCGGTTACTCCCGTCCCTTCGGTTACTCCCGTCCCTTCGGTTACTCCCGTCCCTTCGGTTACTCCCGTCCCTTCGGTTACTCCCGTCCCTTCGGTTACTCCCGTCCCTTCGGTTACTCCCGTCCCTTCGGTTACTCCCGTCCCTTCGGTTACTCCCGTCCCTTCGGTTACTCCCGTCCCTTCGGTTACTCCCGTCCCTTCGGTTACTCCCGTCCCTTCGGTTACTCCCGTCCCTTCGGTTACTCCCGTCCTTTCGGTTACTCCCGTCCCTTCGGTTACTCCCGTCCCTTCGGTTACTCCCGTCCCTTCGGTTACTCCCGTCCCTTCGGTTGCTCCCGTCCCTTCATTACCTCCCGTCCCTTCATTACCTCCCGTCCCTTCATTACCTCCCGTCCCTTCATTACCTCCCGTCCCTTCATTACCTCCCGTCCCTTCAGTAGGTCCCTGTCATACGCTCGACAATTCATCAAAGTTTCATTGAAATTGAATGAACGGTTCCCAGGATAGTCCACCTTCATCGGTAAAATGACCTGATACCCGATGAAGAAGAAGAAGAAGAAAATTTTTTTAATCCAGAAACCATCCCGGGCATACACTCGACAATTCATCAAAGTTTCATTGAAATTGAATGAACGGTTCCCAGGATAGTCCACCTTCATAGGTAAAATGACCTGATACCCGATGAAGAAGAAGAAGAAGAAAAATTTTTTAATCCAGAAACTATCCAGATCATACGCTCGACAATTCACCAAAGTTTCATTGCAATCGGATGAACGGTTCTCAGGATAGTCCACCTTCATATGTAAAATGACCTGATACCCGATGAAGAAGAAGAACAAGAAAAATTTTTAAATCCAGAAATCATCCCGGGCATACGTTCGATAATTCACCTAAGTTTAATTGCAATCGGATGAACGGTTCCCAGGATAGTCCATCTTCATAGGTAAAATGACCTAATACTCGATGAAGAAGAAGAAGAAGAAAAAAAATTTTGATCCAGAAACCATCCTTGGTATACTCTCGACAGTTCACCAAAGTTTCATCGCAATCGGATGAGCGGTTTAGGAGCGCATTCAACACATACATACATAGATACATACAAACATTCAAATTTATAATATAGATATTTATTAAATTCATATTTAATCTCCGCAATATATCGCATCTTCGCTAGCAACTTAAATGGCTTCTCATCCATCTGCGCCGAGATTAGCACACACTCTGTCTCCTGTTTAATGTATTAAACAATCGGAATGCCACCTCATACCTGAGAGAATGATTCCTTCCGCTGGCCTCTTACGGACTCCCACTTCGATCTAGAGAGGAAAGAACCCTCGCAATCCCACCTCACGTTACTGGATATAATAATTCATCTTCCTTTACCATTCATGCTGACCGGTTATGGAACAATTTAGCATTGGACATTAGAACTGCCCCATCACTTTTCTAACTTCAAATCTTGCCTTAAACGCTCACTCTTTCTCTCTATTCCTTAACCAACGTACATCCCAATCTAAACACCATCCCTTTTGATCGCTTCTAATCCTATCCTTTTCCTTTCGTTGTGTTGTTATTGGTTAAATGTAGTTATAAGTGTTTTCAAATTAAATAAACTGTTATCTCGTATATTATGCCGAATCTTAATTTGTTCATGTAACTTTTTTCTGAGATGGGACTGGAAGAAAGCATTGCTTCCGACGCCCCTATTTGTATAATCCGCCATTTATACAATGCAATATTACATGTTTGTACAAAAAGTGTTTGAAAAATATATTAATTTTTACCAATATTATAAAATTGTATCGATTCGATCGAAATCGATTTTCGTATAGCGCGAAACGCGCCAATGCTCAAGGTATAAAATAGTGAAATGATGTTTAAGTATAAAACATTAAATATAATGATTTTTTAGTATGTACTACTCGTCTCGTTTGTGATAGTGATACATCCTTTGCGTTTATTTACTCAGATCTTTTCCATAAATAATAAAGAATTTATTACTTTACAACTAACTATATTTACGAGAATCGAGGTGGCTTTTGCCAGAACAAATAATAAAAGCCAATAATACGTTTGTCACACCTTTGACTTTTTTACTAGAGAAGATTTAATACAATTATTGTCAAAGGTTTTCCTTTTACTTATTGAGACTTTTCACCGTAAGATGTCTTCAACAATTTAGTTGATAATAAATTTAATGCCCGAGTCCTTCTCATTAAATATGGAATTTGTACGACGGACATTTTGTTCTTTGTTCGCTGAAGCTTTATTAGCTGTCATCTTGTAGCATCTTATTACACTTCATTGTTACTGATAAACTAATGGTAAGTATCTATTATTTGCTGATATATACACATTTCATGCAATATATTTTCATTATTAAATATAAAATAGAAGCAATCAAATCTATCCTTAGAATCAAATACAAACACAAAAAAAACAAAGAATTATCAACAAATGCTAATTAAAACATTATTTTATCCTCATAATTATTTAAAATAATAATTATATCTTTATGTGAATTTGTCTTCAATGTTTTTTTTAACATCGTATTTTGGAAAACATATTGAAAAATTAAATCTATTAATATTTCAAGACATAAGATAAACAAAGTAATATTTGGGATATTAAATGAAATACTTTTAAGAAAATTAAGAATGAATATTTGTATTGTTTATTTTATTTGTAAATTTAATGAAGTCAACCAGTATAAATTTTGTATCCAGTTGATTGAACCACACCACCCCATAGTAATTGTAGTATATTATCATAATAAACATTAGGAATACAAGAATATGAATCTCGCGCGTGTTGTTTTAAAGAGTCTCAGTGCTATTTATATACGCTATTTGATTGCAATCAGTTTGAAATTATTGTCTTTTATCTAACTTATGTAACTTTTTTTAACTTCTTATTTACCTATTTTTTACTTCTACTTATGTAACTTCTACAACTTTTTTTTAAATTATGTAACTATTTTTTTTTCTTCTTTTTTTACTTAACTTTTGTAACCGAATTTCATCTAATTTTTGTAACCCTTACTTGTGTAACTTACGTGTGCGATTGAATAAGAGCTCATGTAATTTTGTGTGCATCCATAATTGGACGTTCAGCACTCATAATAATAAATAATATTATTATCGTTTTATGAAAATTGTAAGCTGGATGTCTGTCGATGTACCCTTTAAAAAAATAAAAAAAATAAAATGAATTAAAATTTGAAATATATCTTTTTTCATATTTGTGTCTGAAAATTGGGTGCAGGTTTGTATTTTGAGTGCATTTTGGGGATTGTTCGAGTATTTCCATAATGAACATTTTCCTTCAGGATGAGGTCGATTAAATCTTCACCACCCTTGAACAACTGCATTGTTCTGATACCACCATTATTCTGAATATAACATAGACATGGAATATGACTTCCTGTGAAAACAATAGGATCAACACGGATACCTACAGGATGACAATCTGCTACTATCGTTAGTATAACCAATGCTACATCTTTATTATCTAGATAAATATATTTAAAACATTTTTTAACGGCGATCAAAAGAATTAGATCAATGCGTAAATTATAAATTGACATATTTAGATCTAAACAAAACGCAACGAATGCGATGATCAAGGTACAATAATTGAGAATAATCTACAAGAATATTTTTATTATCTCAATATAATAACACACGTGTATAAATAATACAGTAAAACTATAATCAATACAGTAACAAATTTATTTTACAAATTATGAAAATTTAACATTACGCCATTGGTAGACTATGAATGCGAATTATTACAACATAATGTGGGTTATACTTCTCACTACCATGTAACTCCACAAAATATTCAAATTTTGTATGGAAATTTTCAGCATTTTCCTAAAATGAGTTTGTTTAATTTTTTTTGGATTAAATTTTTTATTATGAAAAATTGATAATTCTTCAATGCCATTATACGAAAGCGATGTGCCTTTTTAGCAATTTGAAAATAAGAATATCAAATTTTAAATTTCCTGAGCTTGGGGTCACTTTGAAATATTTTAAAGTTAAAAAAATTGTCTGGTTCGACCGGCGAAATCAAAACCCTAGTGATTACCAATATCATAGATATAATTATCGTATGGAGTTCTATGACATATAAAGATATTGTAGAACTCCATACATTTAATAATTATTTTATTTTATTTTTTATTTTATTTTATAGAATACAACAACAAAAAAGATAAAGATTTATACAGATATACAGAGATAATTTTTATGTTGCCAATTATATCCATGATATGGGTAATCACGAGGGTTTTGATTTCGCCGATTGAACCAGACTTGCCCCCCAGATATCCTTCAAAATCTTATTAGGTCTAAGCAAGTATTAGATATAAAAATTCGAAAAATTTGAAAATAATGAAATGAGTAGGTACTTTAGTTTATAATCGATAAAGTAGAATAAAAACGTCACACATAGCACATAGTACCTTCACATACAGATACATTTTGATTCAAAATACAAAGTATTCATAACTCCCCTCTATATCCCCTTGGGGTAGTCGATTTGCTCAAGAGAATTTAGTTCTCTTAATAAATCGACATAGTATCAAGCCATGGTACGCGAAATTTGTATGGCCAAGTCTATATTTTTCGTGGTTTTTTCAACTATGAAGTCAAAAAACATCAACTTAGAGGCTTCGCAGCATATATGATCTAAATATATAGATTAACTCAGAATTCCGAGTAGAACATAAAGTGTATCTGTGCGTTTGTGTGTCTGTATGTGTCCGTCCCCCTCTTATTACTTTTGATCCGCTCATTGACAGAGCTTAAATTTTCAGAACACATAGATAGATATAGGCCTACAAAACTTTTAAACTTATAATTTTGAATTTTCGTTTCAGTCAGGGGTTATCCAATTTGGAATTTTTAATTTATTTTTCCATATATCTCAAAAACCGCACAAGCTAGAACGCTGAAAATATGTATAGGTAAATATAGACAATTACAAAATCTCAAAATAAAGTTTCTCAAACATTTTTTATTGAGATTTTTTTTAAAGTTTTTTATGATATTATTAAAAAAAAACGATAAATTTATGTGTTTAACTTCCTATATTTCCATTTTATTTGCAAATATCGTACACCCCAACTAGATAATTTGATTTTCTATAAAAAGTATGCACATTATAGTAATACATCTCCAAATTTTTTAACAAATTTTGTAAAAATTGAATTGTGACGACATCGTTTCAAACAATTTGTATATACAATGTCTTATGTGATGTCTTAAGTGGCCTATATACAATGTCTTATGTGATGTCTTAAGTGGCCTATATACAATGTCTTATGGGACTCAATAGTTTGATATATACATACCATCAAACTGTTTTCATATTTTGGTACGTATTCTTCAAATTGCCATCGATAGTTTGATCTCATGTGTTATATGCAACTATTATTATAAAATAATATTATAACATTGTGAGCGTTCATAGTAATTTATATCGTGACTTAAAAATAATCTATATTTTTTTGTTTTCAAAAATGGTACCTACGTAAATTGTAAACCCATAAATTGTTTCTTTGTGCTTGCAAAATTAAATTATAAAACCACATATTTTTTGTAATAAAAACCAGAAAGTGAGTTCCACTTATACTATGGAGTTAGGTATACAAAATAGAATTCATGTAAAAAATCATCGTATCGCTGGTCGCATTTCATTTAATAAACAAAATATTTATATTAAAATATAAATTATTACCGACATTCATAGTGTTAATAATTTTATACACGTTTTACGATAGCATTGTTCATTGATGACATCTGAAAGTATTGTAAAAATACTGAGTTATGTTGCCTTCTGAAAATATCCTTAATTATTATCAACTTCCTTTATTCGCGTATCAAGTACCTACTTGTATTATCATCTGCATTATTGATTATGATTATTAATAACTCCCCAATATTTTTCTTGACTCGTCAAGTTAATGAATCATTTTATGTTGTTTCCGAGTTTTCTATTATATAACATGATAAATTATCGTAAATTGCTATGGTATCCTTAATAATATCTGGTAATTTTGCTTATTCATAGCGAAATTCATAATTGATGGGACATCAACTATCGGCAAATATAACGAATAATACCTTTATACATAGCTTTTGTTTTGTATTAGTACTGTTTTATAATTTTATATTCTAAGTAGGGAATTAATACTCTTAGGAGTAGAAAATACATTAATTATATTTTCGGAGTTAACTTTGTTGCATGTTTGTAATCAATAAAAGATAAATCACTTATATAAATATACAATCACTCGTAGACCGCTTCCGTCAAGACGGATGATCGCTTCGAAACCGTGTGTATCAAATAACTAATATAATGCAATAAATAGACAAAATCACTGCCAAAAGTTTTGACAAAGCCAAGTAGGTACTAAAAAATCCATACAGATGAGCAGTTATTTTTTTTATTTGGTTTTATGGTATCTTGATTTTGCTAGTTTCTTTATTGAGAAACGATCCATGTTTTAATAAATTGTCTACATGAGATCAAAAAATAGTTATGATGCAAAAATTACAAAAGTAGGTACTGAATGTTAATATGGTAATTAAACCAGTATACATATTGCATGTCGAGGAGGATCAAAAATTTACATTTTTATTAATCCAAAGACGCGTTTGAACCCGATTTTATGGTTGTACCTACACAAAATAGTAAATCAGAGACCTCGTGTTATAATTATTTCTAGAATGAAGGTATACATACGTTATTATACTTAGCTTTCGTACCTACAAAAGTCCGCCTGTCAAAAGGAAAAAAAACGTGACCTTTTAAGATTAAAAGGTTTACAAAGAAATGAAGAGAATTGAAGGACTTTGTGGTCTGCTTTCAAATACAAAAGGTGGTACATTTTAATTTCACGGACGTAAAACTTTCACACCATATTCAGAATTAAAATGACAATATTCATTTTTCTGTTCATTTTTCATCTTTTTTGAAATTCCTTAACTGAGTTTTTTAATCAACCTGTTCATTTCATATTATTTGTCTATTTGATGTATAAAAATTGCCTCATGCCTTTAAATCTATATTTGGATAACTAATTAATATGCACAAATAAAAAAAATCGTGAAAAAGTTTATTTCATTTACAAATATTATTCATATTTTGTGCAATGTTGTAACATTTATTATGTTTTGAAATGAAAGATAAATACACCATTTATTACATAATTTTTAACTTGGAATGGTTGAAAAAGATCGCATCATGGCAATAAATCAGCCTTTTTTGGTCTTCTTCTTCTTCTTCTTTTCCCTCGCCTTATTCCCATTATTTGGGGTCGGCTCTCCTTTTGTGTCTTTTTTTCTCCTTTTTTGGTCATGAAGTAAAAAGTTCTCAAATATTACCGATCAATATAATAATAATTTTGAATATTTTTTAAATTGGTATACCCACAGACAGGCTGTGCCTTTTATGTGTGGACGGTTGATTTATTATAATTGATATTATGTTTATGTATTTTGTATGTTAACCGTGTACCAAATCTTAAATAAATAAATAAAAAACTATAGTTACCTATAGCCAAATATAATGCTATAGGTATAGCCAATCCATGCTGGAAATTATATGTTAATATTAATAACTTTTATTTTAATGGAATACCTTAAAATCCAGAAATGGATTTCTGTTGCCGATTTAAAATTGCATTTTCATAAATTATGTTTCTGAATTAATACAAATTTTGGTCTTTTTAATAATATCTCAATTTTAAATCATATCGATATCATACATACAAAAACAACAATTTCATTCGTTAATTTTTAAATTTATCTCCTGTATACACAATTTTAAAATTCAGCATAAATTCCCGTAATAAGAATATTTAAATTATCCTTTTTAACAACATTATTACCCTCCACACTATGTAATAGTGGAGAGTCATGATTTCACAAATTTTAAGCGTATGTTTTACATCATTTTCTCAACGAGTATCATCTGGAGAGTGCACACTATGAGTTTCGTCGTGATGTGTTTGTATGTATAACGTACGTCGTAGGTACAGATTATCCTGTTTGTATCCTCTCTAGAGCCCAAACTATAAGTCCGATTGACTTCATATTGATATCATATATGTAAAGTCCATAAAATTAGAGCTGATTAGTTTTCCATAGATATCCGTTATTTTCTATGATTTCATCTGTAAATTTTTTTTCAAAATGCTCTCACGGTCTGGAAAATCGAGGTATTTTTAGACTGTTTGAAATTTTGATAAAATAAAAATACACTCAAAAATGCATTCAAGGATTGTCAAGATTTAAAGAAAAAAATCTTAGTCTGCCATATCAATGGCAGAAAATTGAAATGTAAAACAATTTTTATATTCGTATACAAAATGTATATAACAGAAGTAAAATAGCTTATGTATGGGAAAATTAAGTGATCAACTTCATATTGATATTGTATGTGTCTTAATAGACAAGTGTATTTTTTACTCTCCATATGAAGTGTATCTTCTTCAAGGGGTAGGCAATGAGAACTGAACAATGCATTCTTCTATCTTAAAACATAATACATCGCCTCATCAACATTGATACAATGTCTCATACATGCTCATCAATTTTCATGTAATGCAATTTTAAAAGTACATACTATGAGTTTCGTGACAATGTTTTTGTGTGTATGTTGTATTGTGAAAACTTTTTCCAAAAACGTTCAAAATCTATTATAAATGTACTTCATAAAATTGCAATTAGAGATAGTCAACCTTTCAAGAAGAAAAAATGAACACTTTCTATGGTGTGGATAGTTTATTGTTGACTACAAACCACTCGTTTTTGAATGACTCCATAACTATGTGTCGTAGAGAAATAAATATTTATACAATCAAAGTGAATGACAGATAAAGTTTTTTCATCTCAAGTATGGGTTTTTCTTAAAATGCAAAAAAATCAACAAATTTTGAGTTTCCGATAATTCATATTACATATGAACCCTCTTTAACGCACGCGATAGTTACCCTTACTAACACGTATATTCATAGTGCATCAGGCGGTTTTAATATATCGTGTTTTCAGTCACTTGATTTAGCGTTGTATGCCGTCTTAACATACTAAAACTTTTATATTATATTTACAATTTAAAGGTGAAGAACATTTTACACAAAATGAAAGTATTTACTAATCAAAATTCTACTTCAAGTAAAGTAAAATGAAATAAATTCAGTTATACATATTTAAAAATAACGGTATCAAAACAGATTATTTGAACAATATATTATATAATTTTGCTATATTTAACTATGAATTTGAAAACCACTGAAAAATTTAAGTGATTAGTGCGTTTTTAAAATTTAATATTAGTATTAATATATATTATTTTGAAATCTTCACTTATATTGCAATTTTAAATAAAAAAAATCATCATGTACCTACGTTTTAGCCACAATGAGCATAAAAATATAACAACAACAAAATGTTCTCTTAAAATTTCATTAAAAAATAAATCTTTATTTTAACTATTAAATATTGTTTAAAAAATATTATTTACCACTAATGAATTTATATAAGTGAAAATATATTTTCCAAACAATGATCTAATTTGCATTTGTGAACGAAATTCAATTGCATATAATAAAGGTTACAACATCATATCAACACGTCATCAACGTATATTATTGAATAATCACGTCACATGAAAATAAAATATTACAAATATTATATTGCGTAATATTAAAATATTAATAAAAATATACACACTAATCTTGGGAAATAGTCAATTACAATAAAAAGAGTATTTTTTTACTTACATCAAAATAACTGCCGGTAAATTATAGTTTGTTTTGAAGCTCTTCATTATTATTTCGAGAAATTAACTTATTTTTGTAAATCACTTGAAGTTATATTAATTTCAAAAACAATTATTAAATATAATTTTAACTAAACATGATGATATTTATAATAAAATGAGTTTTCAATTTGAAAATGGTTTTCGATTTGAATATTTTTTTCGGTAATTATTATTTGATCGACAATTTACGTCCCGTGGACGAGTAGTACCAATACTTTGTTGTATTTTAGATGTTTAACAAGCGCCATAGGTTTTGTATGAAAGTTTGACGCAAGCCTACGTGCTTTTATGCCATTGCGCAAGCGTAACTAAACCATGCAAGAAGAGAAAATCTTATACTAAATATCAACCGTCAAATTTGAGGTTCCGAATAGAAGGAGTATTTGTACTGAAAACAATTCTTGCAACAGAACTTTGTTGAATTGATCCCTTTAATGAGAAATTGTCACTCTTATTTTAAATTTTCTAGTTCCTATGTATGAACCGAAGGAATTTTTCACATAACTTTTAACAAGGGAAGTTCTATGGGAATTTTTGATGATTATAAGGAATTATAAAAATATTTTAATCTTTCAGGGTTTATTTTATCACTCTTTGATTAAAAAATAATCTACAAACTTATCGTAATCACTGTAGTTAAAATATAACTTTGATCTTAATTAGTAACCAGAATTAAATCATATTTTATTTTCAATAGATATTCTAATAATTTATTGTAAATAGAATATATAAAAAGTCTTATTACTTGTTTGTAAATAGGAAACAAACTGTATTTTTATATGCGTCAAATATTTATATAATATATTGTAAATATTTTCGATATAGGTGCATATTTCTACATAAAAATACGTTTTCACAGGTTTATAAATACGTAACATTAAAAGCCTCGCTTCAAATATACCTAAAATGATATGTCAGACGATTAATCGAAAATCGCATAAACTCATTTTACGAAACACGATTGACAATCCTCGAAGGCATTATATTTTTTTTAACAGACAGGTGGATTTGGAGGCGAGGATTGATGAAGGCCTTGACTCGATATGGGCCAAAGAGTCATCATTATTTTAATATAAACGAGAGTGCACGTAGAAAGTTTGAACAGTTTTGTTTTGGAAATGAAATTATTTGATTATTTCACTTTCCAAAATTTAACTATGGAAAAACTAATGTTTCTAACAAACCATTTGATAGAATTATCACGGTAAAAACTATTGGGAAAAAAACATAATGATTAAAACTATAGTATCCACTCTCTAAAAGAAACCCGTTGAAATCGTTAATAATAATAATAATCGTCTACAGGCACAATACCAAAAACACACCCAAAAATATAGACATACTAAAGCTACCCCCATACGTCATCAACATACAAAAAACTGCAATTATCAAACAATGTACAATAGTCAGGAAATTTCTACAGGTACCACTTTAAACAACTACACAAACACAGCCTCACAACTACACAAACACAGCCTCACAACTACACAAACACAACCTCACAAATTGAGTACGTTCCATTGTGAAGCTAAATAAATTGCTGGATCATAACCGATATCATAATTTATGTAAATAATAATATTGTGCAAAATTATTTTCTACATAATGTGGCGAACTTATTTCCCGCAGGCGATTTCTACCAGTCAACCACACTTCTACATATTGTTTTGAATATTGCGAAATCGTACCTACATAATAAGTGTCCACTAAAACATTATTATAAGCTGTGAGTTAAAACAATTTTAAATCTGTCATTTATTTGTTTGAATGGATATTCATATACTTTTAGATTACATAATTAATTTATTCGAAGAAAATTTCTAAGAAAATTACTATTTAGTCTCTAAATTGTATATTTTGAAAATATTTTCCTCAGTACTCGGTATGTTTTTATAACTTTATTCTATTGCATGAGTTTTATGAAATTTGAATTTGTTTAATACTCTTCATATGATATTAGTTTCAGTAAAACCCTTTTTTAATAGTTTATTGTATGTAACTTAAAAAAAACTACAAGGTCTATAAAGTAGATTTTTACTTCACTCGAAAGAGAATATGAAAATCTACCGACTGAGTTTTTAAATATTTTAATTACCTAGTTTTTAAATATTTTAATTACATGCTTTTTAAAAAAATCCTCATAATTTTACCTTTTCTTCACGAAAAAAATATTGTAAATCAAAGATTACAATTTTTTTTCGTGATTACACAGATTAGGTGTTATACAATATTTTTTCGTGTTTCATATATTAGAAGATAATTTAGTGTGCATATTTGTGTTCATGCGTATGCCCAGGGTATACAAAGGCCTTAAATATATATTTCTGGTGGATTTCCACGGATTGTTTGATAACGCGTGTGTTGTAGGTACCTACTTTTTTGTAAAAGTTTCCCCTAAATTAGGCTCCGTCACTTTTACAATGTTCTAAGACGATGTTATGTTGTACACCTACGCACAAAGTATAGCTTCATAAAGATAAAGAATGTGTGTTGTTGACAAAGATATCTAACCCGCAAGTATTCCCCCGTGGAATTTGAAGAGCGCTTTGTTGTCTATGCACGGAGAGTGAGAGAGACAGAAGTAAGTTACTGTCAGGGAGATCAGTCTATCTTGAATTCACAGAATACTGTCAGTTCGATGTAAACGAAGAAGGTAGGTACATATGAGAGAAGAGTCTTATTACGGCAATATTATTTCCTGTCAATGTTTCTATCATAATATTCTACAGAGACTGATGTGATGATATCTCGGTAAAAGCGATTGTGTGCTCACAATGTTTTGAAATATTTTAATACCATTTTGAAGTTCGTTATCATCTAATGCCACTTGTTTACTCAGAAGATTTTTGAATCAATATTCGAATCACAGCGTCATACATTAACAGATGATAACTTAGATACACAGGGTGTATACGTATTTATATAACGTAGTTATATTGTAAATTATATGGAAATAACAATAAAACACAACTGATAAATTTGAAAATTGGCATACATTTGTGCCTACAGGGAAATAATTGAATTTTTACAGTTATTTGCTGACTTTACAAATTCTTAATAAGAGGATCATTCTGTTAATTGAAAAATGTTGAAACATATAAAATAAAAAGCAAGAAATGTAAGTTTCAATTGTGAACAATTCACACATACAGATATGAGGGAGAGGGAGTATTTACCCTATCGATTCTTAATGTATAAAAATATTCAGTTATTCTACCCTTAGGTACCTATTACCTAATAATTAAAACCGCCTCTTGAATTTTTATTACTATTTTTTTAAGATAAATCTATGATTTCTAAAAAACGGCAAAAGCCAAAGTCCTCTCAGTTGCCCAAACCACCGCAGTAAATACAAAGTAGAATTCTACAAACATGAATTATGCTGATGAGTAGGTTAATCGATTTTTATTTGAGAAAATAAGTATAAGCTAATATAATCATGATTCCTCAATTATACAATAATATCTTTATAAAGTTTACTCAATTTATCTGCCCACGGGAAAAAAACTTTTTTCTTAGTTATCCAAAGTATGATTTTTTTATTGCTACAAGTTAATTAATTCAGATTTTATATTGAAGAACAAAAATTTAAAAAAAAATCAGAAAGCGAGTAGTTTTAACCATCAGACTTTACTTACAAAACAGCCACAAGCAGAAATATCTTACGTTGCATCCATTTTCTTGAAAGGTTGTTGAAGAGAGCTTTTAACGCTGCACGTTTGGAATCTGTAACCTAAATATATTTCCCGAGGGAAATTATTGCTTTTAATTGTATGCACCTACTCACCTATAGATTTCGGCTCCAATTTTTTATCTCATCAAGTTATGTTTCCTATGATCATAAAGGTGTTTTCCATATGTCCATTTGATTTGATATTGCTTCTCGGGTAACTAACATATATTAATCTAATATATTAACATAATATATTAATCTAACATGAACCCAATAACAAATTTGAAGACTTGTGAGATTTATCGTCTCACAGATCCAGACTGAAAACACAATCAAAAACTGTGACTTTTAGCTCAGGAGTCAGACATCTTACCAACTGAGCCAAGACGGCCGACAATTTTTTACATATTAGATTGCTTTAAACAAAACTATTGCAAATTTCGCAAATTGTTTTGTTTTTCATAATATTCAAATACAATAAAATAGTACTATGATATTTATGAAAAAATGATTGTGTGATTTTCAATATTTCAAATTTTTCATCATAATGTAACATCTATGTATGTACACACATATTAATTCTAGATCTTGTATTGAAATCTTAATACAATTTCTCAATAATGTCGTTTTATAATATATGTATATAAGTAATATGCCTATAATTAAAATACAGTATTTTTTATGTTTAGTATAGATCAGAGTTGAATATACATAATGAAACATACGTCGAAGACAAATTGATTAGCTTGCTGGTCAAATTTGCGTATCAGGAATAATATTCATACCGTACGCGATTTGTGTCATGGAATGATATCATAGTGTAACTATTACGCGATTTACGTTTTGAAAATATATCATACCGTACGAGATTTGTTTCTCGGAAATAAATCATGCCACATACCGTAAGCAATCTGTTTATCAGAAACACATCATACCATAAGCGAATGTGTCTTGGAAGCTAGTCATACAGTATCATCTAGATTCTCTCTCTTCTCGTTAGCTTGTATGGTGGTGGGGTCCGCTCTCCTTACTGCACTCCTCCACTTTATCTTATCCTGAACATCGTCTTCAGAGACTTTACATGATCGCATGCCCTCTGCCACCAAGTCCGACCATTGTCTTTTGGAACAAACATATTCCCAAATCATCATTTTTATTAAGATCGTATTCAATATACGAGAAAAAATATGTATTCATCATAATCTCGTTATCCTTCCTTGAACAGGTGCAGAGAGCGAGCTAATTCAAAAGCAAAATTGTTTCAGATAAAAGATTTCACTACAACCAATTTTAAGTTAAGACTAGATTGAAACATCAGACCGGATTTGGGCCACATAATATTATAGGTTATGTAAATAATGGGTTCAATTACGAACACGATAAAATTTGAACTTTTGATTTAAAGTAAACAGTCACATTGTATGTTATAATACACAAGTGAGGTTCTTTTGTCATTTTAATCTTATTATACTTTTTTTTATTTTATTAAATCTTCAGAATTGCTAAACAATATTTGAAACGAACATATCATTAAAATTTTAGTGCGTTTTCAGAATCAGACCCAATGTCAATAATGAACGTCACAGACGTCAAGAAATGAATAAAAACAAAATAATTTTTATATTTCCAGAAGTATTGCTATTTTCGTTTTTCTGATGGGAACATAATATTTTCTTCTATATTCCTTCCACACGGCCATGATGTAAAGGCAGATCCAGTGCATGATGAAGGCGTCGTCGATAGATGATGGGGACAAGGTTCTCTGTGGAAATTCTCTGGATCCCAGACAACGGCAAACGTTGGATGAGTGGCTCCATCGAGAGCGGCGGCGGCGAGGCAGGTCTCCAAAGCTGATGGGTGTGAGGAGCTGCTGACTGGCTCCTGGATGAGCGTAGCTCAACCACGTCGGAACCATTTCTGACTCAGCGTCCGCCTCCTCAGGGATGCGACGGCATGCCCGCTGAATATTGTGTGATGATTACCATGGAATCCGGTGGTTTCTCCATGGCTTCAGGAGGTAGGGCCCGATCGATGTCTTCTGACATGGCCTCCGGTGTGCAAGAAACGCTTATTCGCGTTCAACAAGTGCAACACGAATCGTGCCGATTTTCAACTGTCCAATTGTCACATTTTGGAGGGTAACTTTCAGAGATTATGAGAATAATCTTGGACATTTAATTAACCTACATATTTTTATAATTTTTTTCTTGTTGTTGCCATCAATGGCGCCTGATGATTTTGGCGGTGAATTTAAAAAAAAACGAAAACGCGAACTAAAGAGGTCGCGCCATTCTCACTTGTTATAATATATTTTTAAATCTTCTTGTTTTTATATGAATTCTCGATATTATTCAAATTTATTTTATTTAAATGCAATTTTTAAAGTCACAAAACTAATAAAACTTTGAATGTTGAATAGATGCCTAGTATCCACTTGATGTATGCGGTAGGGATGGGTAAGCGGCGAAAATCGCCGATGTCGACGATTTTAAAAATGCGCCGCCTCGCCTCATCTCCCCTCTTTGTAGTTTGGTGACCTATTGTGCCATACATATCTGACCGCGCAAAAAGCATCGTCTCTCTCGTTTGATATTCAAATGACTTGCACCAGAGAGGGACGAAAGCTGTCATCTCGATTTGCCTTGATTGGTGATTTATATTATATTGTTCGCGGTCGAACTCGAGAGTGATTCCCGTACAAAGGGTAACCTCGGCTCGATGGGAATACTCAAGATATTGAAGCGCTCTTCAATCATTTTTCACGTTACATTCTGCAAACGAATGTTACTAGGCCGAATTGTGTAATGTGTACCTAATAATAATGACGTCACAAAAACTTTTCGCATTACTTGTTTTGTTTACTATTTCGGAATCCATTTTTTTTCAAGTTTTGATCGACACGGTGTATAAAGAAATCAAAATGTTTTGACCACATCGAAAGAATGATTATTTTATTTATTTACTAATAAATGACATTGACAATAGTTTTTATACAACTGACGAAACGTTTAATGAAAAATATTTTAATCAGCATAGACTATTTCCTTAATCCTTGTTTTCAAAAATGGATTTGATAATTTATTTGTTTTTTGTCTGTCTTGCTCGTAATTTGTGACGACTCCAAGCAACAAATAATAGGAGAGTTGTAAAACCCCCTAAAGATGGTATGAATACATTGTACAAGTGGCCGTTAAAGTCTGGGTGTGGAGGGGACAGAACAAAGACGAGTAGAAGTGTATGAAAGAGGTCTACATCCAGCAGTGGAGGGATGAGGGCTAGAGAAGAAGAAGAGGATGGATGATTAACAAATACGATACATTAATGAGCAAAAGTTTTGTTGTCTTGTGTATAAAATACAATAGAAAGACTGCAAGTCCTACACAAAGATCAGGAGTGCATGACCAAGACCATGACCACTCCGATCTTGGTCTTGAATTTGCTCATCACTGATTGACAACAATGATACTTACAAAATACACACGCATGGAATCTCAACAATGGTTTTACGTTCAAATAGGTACTTACTAAGATAACTGATACAGCAGAAAAATACGCATGCCTTTCATGTGAAGTGTATACCAACCTTCGTATCCACTTATCGCAATAGTAGTCAGTGAATGAATTTGATCAAGTATGCTTTTATGAAATAAAATAAAATATTGGGAGCAGAAATAATGAAAGAGTGACGATAAGGCAGGATTAAAGGGATGGAATGAGCGACAAAGTATGTTTAGTCAGAAATATGTAACTCGGTTCTTTTTAAAGTTTTTAAAGAATAATAATAATAATAATAATGACAACGTTATAATAATGATAATAAACACTTCCATGCACCGTGCGCAAATTACGTTTTTAACGAAAAAAAATCATTATCAAAGATGCATGCGTCCTCGAGGACACAAAAAATATTAAATCAATCGTACAACTTTTTTTTACAAAAGGCGAGTACACGACAACACAATAATAAAACAATGAAACAATTTTTTACAAAAAAGAGTACCTAACTCGACTCACCTTTGAATATCATGATGCAAAATATTGGGTCCTTATTTTAATTGCAACAAAAATTTTAGAAAAAAGGGGATAGGTTGTAAGAAACGAGGAAGAAGTACATTCGTATTTATGCAAATAATAACATAATAAGTCATTGTATATTTCGCTTTTGTCGTATCATATTTAATGTTTGAAAGAAATAAATTATTAAAAGGCAACAATACTTGTTTTGTTTCTAACGTGTAGTGTTCGTATTAACACACAAAAATAAAAATAAACGGGACTTAAATTTTTATGCGTTATATTTTTTTTAGAAATAATAATAATAATAAACAATTTCTTGCACCCTGCACAAGTTGCAAGTTTATTGTCATATGGCAATTTCTTCCAACTAACTAGTCTTTTCAGCCCATCGAAGCAATGTTTGCGTGAGAAATTATGTTTCAAACCCTTTTTGTGTTAAAATAAGACATGAAATATATAATCATGATAGTTAGTCATGTTTCACTAAAATGAAGGCATGTGTTTCTATTTCGATGTTTACAAACATGTTCTAAATATTAGATATTAAAAACTACAATCGAACTCCTATCAAATACTCTAGATATCTAGTACTTTAAAAAACACTTTGAATTGAGAACGCGCATGCTGAGAAAAAGCGGGAAAATGGGAAAAAGTTACGACAGTTATGCAGACACCTGTTTAACCAACGTGATAATAAAATTACTTTCTAAATTTCCCACCAGAGTTGTTACTATCACGTGCTCCTTAAGGGATGCTGTCTCTTTTATTTATTTAACATCCATAGCGCCTGCGCACTTTCAATGGTTTCTTAACACCGAGACATACATTTCGGAAGATCTTCTACTCTATAAATGGTGGAAGGTTTTCATTTTGTAAAACCATTATTTAAATATATTTACCGTCAGTTTCATCAATTGAGTGAATATTATGTAGGTTGTGATGTTCTACGACATTTTTGTGTCATAAATCTCCATAATAAATAAATACGTTAACCTAAAAAATAATATATAATTTTGATAACACAAAAAATGTCACCCGTCAATTTGACATACATTTAATTTTCACCTTAACCCTTTAGTGTCACATCATCATTTTCACAACAAAATAACGAAAATTTTATTTTATAGGTAAAAATATAATATATTTGTATAGTAAGTTACAACTATGTAAATAAGTATTTTTATAATTTTTCTTAAATAAGTCAGTGGTGCATGAATAAAAAATAAATAAAAAAATGAAAAGTTCGCTAAAAATACCTAATAATAATTATTTTAACAAATTGTTAAATATTTCTTTTAATTACTCATTGTTCAAATACACTGAAACAAAATTTAAAAATGTACATCAAAATAGACGGTGACTACAAATATTCGATTTCATCACAAATGTAATATGGAAAAATGATAATTTTAATAAATCTTGTGGAAACAGTGTGACGAGGATTCCCCAAGGAAAGCATGAAGTGCAATTTGGTAAAGAAGAAGATCTCGAAGCATCACATCCAGTCATGAAGAAGAGGAAATCTAAAAATCTACTCAGCATTTTTTCGTGGTTTTTGACAATAACGTTATGGAATTTGACATTAGCAAGGTATGGATATTTGTAATATTCTGTAACATAGGTATGATTTATTAATTTTCTAAATTAAAAATATACTGAGCTCTAATTCAATATCTTTGTTTTTTGTACCTTACGTGTATTCTCGTTCTGTTGAGTTTACCTTTATTATTTTCAATAAATTAAATATACAATAAAATATATCGATTTAAAAATGATTCCAAGGATTCGTCAAAAGGAAAGATTCTTTAAACACAGTCATAACCTACAATCAATTTAGAAAACGAGTGGGTTGTGGCCAACACTAAACTCTCCACACCATAGTAAGCGTTCATTTTTTCATCTTGAAAGGTTGTCAATCGCTAAATGCATTTTTATGAAGTATATTTCTATTAGATTCTTAAACAAATATAAGATTCCCAGAGGACAAAAGTTTTCACAATACACCATACACACAAAAACAGTATTGGGAAACCCATAGTAGGTATGTATTTTCTACATGACACCAGTAAGAAATTTTAATTAAATTGCATTACTAGCAAGATGAGATGAGACAGTGTATCAATGTTGATGAGGCGATGATGATGTCAAGATAAAAGAATGCGGTTTTCGGTTCTCACTGCCTACCCCTTGAGGAAGATAGAAGTGGAGAGTAAAAAATACACTTTTCTATAGAGACACATACAATATCAATATGAAGTTGATCACTCAATTTTCCCTTACAGAAACACAAAATCTTTTTCCGGACACAAAAAGGATAATCCGTACGCCGTTCGCCATACGCCATATGCCGTACGCCACACGCCGTACGCCGTACATACAAATACATCACGACGAATATTAGTGTGTACTCTCTACATGATACCCATTGAGAAATTGATGTAAAAAATCGTTAAATCATGACTCTCCACTATTCCATAGTGTGGAGAGTAAAAAAATAACTCTTTAGAAACCAATTTTTGTTTCTTTTAATTTACAATTTTACTCTGACAGATAATAAAAACGTATTAAATAACAATGACATTATTAATATTAATATTATTAAATAACAATAACATTGCTTTATTTTTATAAATTTACTCACCATGATTTAATTTCAACTTTTATTTTTATTTGCCAAATTGAGACAGTATATCATAATTATTATTATTATTATATAATCTGAGTAATCCTAGCCATTCAGAAAGTTGTACTACCTAATTAAGATTGCAAACGAGGTATCAAAAGATGTAGGTATTGCCATGAAATAAATCAAACTAAAAATTGATTCACGATGCGGAAGCGTACATAGTTGTCAAGAAATACAGCTGACACTTTGTCGTAAGCCCTGTAATTCCCCGATTTCTCATATGGGAAAAATATGATTTCATTTAATAGTGAATAAGTTGGATAGAAATTTATTTCCTGGGCGATATGTATGTATGTTCTGGGATCGATTTCCTTTGAAGAGACAGTTTTTCAATACGAAGCCCCCAAAATGTGTCATTTTTTTATTTGATAGTGATAAATTAATATTTTATATACTTGTTGATATGTTGTCCAAAAAGTAAGTAGTTTAAAATAAAATAATATACCTAATCAATTTAAAAAATATCTTCATTAGATCAGTAGTATTGTAATGGAACTCTTCTCAAAATATATTCGTAATCATACCCACTTTTAATTCATTATGAAAGGATTTAATTATTGACAATATTAACGTGTAATTGATTTCTACATTGTTTGATTAACACTTTGACGGCTACGGGGACACATATGTCTCAAGCCAAAAATTATGAAAAAATATACATTTAGACGGCAGTGTTTGTTATTTTATTACATAATCGTATCTGAATGTGCCTTTCATATTTTTTTATGTTGGCAACATAGCGTGACAATTTGTGTTTATGGTTATCGAAACTGACCTATCGTCTGGCGGGATAGCTATAAATTTTAAGAAAATATTTATGGGTGTGAAAGTATTTTTCAAATTTTCGAGATTTGTAATAATCGTTGCCTGGTAAGTAAATTGTTATTTTATACAATTAATTATCAATCCATTTATCCATTGATAATTCGTTATAAACAAAAAGGGACACCGGTTGTCCAGAAATACTTTTTATTGGGAATTGATTATATATTGTCCTGATCATTTATTCAAATATTCAAATATTCGTAATTCAAATTATAACAATTTTTATTTTATTTCATAAGAGACGTGCAATTCTTTTATGATAATTCTAAACATTTCCTTACACCCTATACACTGAGGAGTTCATTGTAATTTAAAAACTATAAGCGATATTTAAAAACAATAAATGAAACGTTTTAAAATACATCACAAATTACGGAATACTGAGTACTCAACAATAACCAATAAAATAAAAAGTATTTAAAATTCGTTTTCGATGCTCTTTGAGTAATATATAAAATATTTGATATATTTTGATTTGATCAGGGGCGTATGTAAGTATCAAAAACGTCAACACACCTGCCGACATTGATATTATCAAACCTCTTCTCTATGGTTTTGAAATGCCAAATCGCTTCGAGAATATATTTATTGACAGATTTTATGACGGGCATTTTGACCTTATTGATATGTTTAATGTGAGCTATGTGTCTGTTTTAATATTTATTGAAGTAGTGGTAGGTTAGTTACAAGTTACATGTAACACATAATATGATCCAACTGCCATATACACTGATTTTCGTAAGGCTTTCGACAAAGTGAGTCATTTAATTCTCTTAGCTAAACTTCAGAACATTGGAATACACGGGAATTTGTTACGTTGGTTAGAATCATACAAATCAAATAGAAGTCAACTCGTAACAATAAATGGTTTCAAGTCCCTTCCTGTATCCGTGACCTCCGGGGTACCTCAAGGATCCCACTTGGGACCACTGTTATTCAACATCTTCTTAAACGATCTTCCTCCTCTTTTAAAATGTAGATTCTTGTTGTATGTAGATGATTTAAAAAAATTTCATGCCATGAATGCATTTTTGACTGTCAAACATTACAAAAAGACCTCGACACTTTGTGGTGCTACACTAAATTTGTGGTGCATTAAAAACGAAATGGAGCTACACATTGATAAATGTCACGTAATAACATTTACTAGAAATCACAAGAAAATTGAAAATGTATATTCACTCTCTGATAAACCTCTCAAACGTGTAAATGTCATTAAAGATCCTGGAGTGACTTTTGACTCCCAACTCACTTTTCGCCCACACATTGAAAATACTATTCAAAAATCACTGAAGATGCTAGGGTTCATAACTCGACTCACTGTAAACTTCACAAATACTCAAAGCTTAAAATATTTTTTTTTTTATATAAAAAAATGAATATGTCCTTGTTAAACAAGTACATATACATCTTCCTACGTTCCCTAAAATAAGCATAAATGCATAAATGCTATAGGTGAACGAAATCGGTCGAGGCAGGATTCGAACTCGCGACCACTGGATTACTAACCCAGCGCGCTAACCGCTCTGCCATCGACCCATCTAAATAATATCTTTATAAATCATTAGTAAGAAGTGTTCTGGAATACGGGTCACCTGTATGGTGTCCACATTATAATGTATACACTGAAATGTTTGAATCTGTCCAGGAAGTTTGTAAAAATTCTGTCTTATAGAGCCGGTATAGGTCGTTACATGTTAACATATAATCAGAGATTGATTTTTTTAATATTTCTAAGCTAAGTACTCGACGAAAAGTGGCGGACGTGGCATGTTTATTTAATTTAATAAATAACGTGATTAAAATTATTATTAAGATATACTTTCTTGTATGCGATTGTCAATGTCTGTAAGTGTCCCAAATAGAATTAAACTGTGTGAAAAAAAAAACTGTCGATGGCGATAGTATGCATAGTTGAAAAATACGTACCAAAATATAAACACTTAAACACAACTTAATAAATATCTTGTTTTCTATATAAAACATGTAGTAATGTATGTCAGAATAGGATAGTATGGAGGTCAGTCTGTTTTTCCTACCCAGAATATGAAAACATGATAGTATATTTGTATGTTTGGACTTAAAGTACATACATAAATATTGTTAAAAAAGTTTGAGATGTACTACTACAATGTTAATATTTGTTATCTAAAGTAATAAAGCAATCAAAATGTTAGTGTCTGTGTGTGTGTGTGTGTGTGTGTGTGTGTGTATGTGTGTGTGTGTGTGTTTGTCTCACGCCTTCTGAAAAACCAAGAGCATCTAAAAATCTAATTTATGTGCGAACGTGTACCTGTATACCTGATGCAGTGTCACGCTAAAAATAATGCGATAAAAATGCTGAATTTTAAAAATATTTCAATAATTATTTTTTTCATACAAAATTTTCCAAGTCGTATCTGTCAAAAAAGTGTACATTTTGCACGCAAATATCTGTTAGTTTAAAAGTTAGAAGTACGTATTTACACGAAAAAAATTTACTTTCAAGTATAACTTAGCGTTTAAGTGAAAAACATGGTGAATATTTTGTATAATTATAATGTTTAACTTATTTTTAAAGTAAGCGTTTTGTACATAAATGCCGCCATTTTAATATCTTTTCATACAATATTTCATTTTCCTACCGAATGAATATGTTCTTGAAAATAATAAACCTTTGAAATAAATGTAATTATGAAATAATAAAATGAAACACAAGACATTACAGCGAGTTTTAAGACATATATTGTAAAAATGTGTTTATTATTAGTAAAGATATAGGCATAATAAAATTGCATAATTTGTATATAATATTTGATTTATCTGACAATTTTCATTTTTATGGCATCGAACAAACCAATGTATGTAGGTACCTACATATTCAAAAAAGTCTCAAACCATTTGATATTTTTAACGTATTGGAATGGTTACTATGGTAACGGAAAGATTCTGATATTCAAATAAAATTAGTTATGAATCGAATTTATTTAGAACATTGTTGTAGGTAGGTACCTACCTATTACTATTTACTTACAAATCAACAATATACTGATTTTCTATCGGAAAATTATTTTATTTGTTTATTTATGCATGTATGCGATGTACTCCTAAACCGTTTGTCCGATTTAAATGAAACTTTGGTGAATTGTCGAGCGTATGCCCGGGATGGTTTCTGAATTTAAACTTTTTTCTTATTCTTCTTCTTCTTCGTGTATTTTGTCATTTTACCTATGAAGGGGGAATATCCTGGGAAAAGAAGGTCCGACTGTCCTTCCATCTCTTCGCAGATTTCTGGATTTAAACTTTTTTCTTCTTCTTCTTCTTAATCGTGCATTTGGTCATTTTACCTATGAAGGAGGACTATCCTGGGAGAAGAAGGTCCAATTTTCCTTCCATATCTTCGCAGGTATCTGGATTTAAACTTTTTTCTTCTTCTTCTTCGTGTATTTAGTCATTTTACCTTTGAAGGTCCTTTCATCTCTTCGCGGTTCTTCCAGGATGGTTTCTGGCGACTGAAGGGACGGGATGCAATGAAGCTATGGGATGCACTAAAGGGCCTGAAGGGATGGGAAGTATAAAAGGGCCTGAAGGGACGGGAGGTACTGAAGGGCCTGATTGAAAGGGACGTAATGATGGATTGAAGGGACGGGAGGTACTGAAGGGTCTGAAGCGACGGTTCATGGAGTCTAATTCTTTTTCTTCTTAATTTTGTGTAGACTTTACAGTTTTTACACAAACTATTTCCTTTAGTCTTTTTCTTCGTTTTCTTTGTTGAATTTTATACAAAACTATTTCCTATAGATTAATCTTCTTTTTTTTATGAAGACCTTTTAGTCAGTTTTTATACAATCTATTTCCAATAGTCTAATTCTTCTATTTTGTGTATGTTTTCTTATTTTATGTAGACCATTGGGATAGTTTTTTATACAAACTATTTCTTATAGTCTTATACTTATTCTTCTCTTTTTTATTTAGACTTTTGGGTTAGTTTTAAGTCTAATAGTCTATTGTGCAGAAATATTATTAACGATATGCACACTTGATGAAAATACATATGTAAAAACGAATGGGATGTGGGATGTGACGATGTAACCTGCACTAGAATCTTTTCAATACTTTTGTTTAATCAAATTTAAACCATTTATATCATCCTATTTTGAATAATTTTCAACACCTTCATATTTGATTTCGTTGACGATATTTAAAGAATGGGGGTTGTGGCCATTACTGAACTCTTCACAACGTTTATATTAAAATTAAAAACTATTTACTATAGTTTAAGTCTTCTTCTTCTTCGTTAATGTAGACTTTTGTGTCAATTTTAAGTCTATCACTCTAATTGTGCAAAAATATAATGCACACTTGATGAAAAAATATAAAAACGAATGGGATGTGACCAACGCTAGATCTTTTCGGTACATGATTTAATCAAATTTTAACCACATTCCAACATCCAAAATTACTAAATTTTCAATAGGTACATATTACAATTTGTTTTCGATGATAATATTTAAAAATGGGGGTTGTGGCCAAACCAATCTCTTTACAACGTTGATAAATAGTCATATATTTAAAACCATTTCGCATAGTCCATGCGTGCAGAAATTGTATATTATACTTCATTCACACTTTATAGCGATATATAAAAAAGAATGGGTTGTGGCCATCACTTGAACATTTTACAATGCTTAAACTCAATCAAATTTCAAACCACTTTTCATAGTCCGATATTGCAAAATAATTGGGTGACAATATTATAAAAAAACGATTGCTTATTTCTTCACAATTTTACATTCTTGGCCAACGGCGGGACATAAAAGCTAGTCTAAAGTAATAAAGCAATCAATATGTTAGTGTGTGTGTGTGTGTGTTTGTCTCACGCCTTTTGAAAAACTAAGAGCATCTAAAAAACTAATTTATGTGCGAACATGTACCAGTATACCTGATGCAGTGTCACGCTAAAAATAATGCGATTAAAATGCTGAATTTTAAAGATATTTCAATAATTATTTTTTTCATACAAAATTTTCCAAGTCATATCTGTCAAAAAAGTGTACATTTTGCACGCAAATATCTGTTAGTTTAAAAGTTAGAAGTACGTATTTACACGAATAAAATATATTTTCAAGTATAACTTAGCTTTTAAGTGAAAAACATGGTGAATATTTTGTCTAATTATAATGTTTAACTTATTTTTAAAGTAAGCGTTTTGTACAAATGTACATATAACCCCGCCATTTTAATATCTTTTCATACGATATTTAATTTTCCTACCGAATGAATATGTTCTTTAAAATAATATACCTTTGAAATAAATCTGATTATGAAATAATAAAATGAAACATAAGACATTACAGCAAGTTTTAAGACATATATTGTAAAAGTCTGTTAATTATTAGTAAAGATATAGGCGTAATAAAATTGCATAATTTGTTAAAAATATTTGATTTAACTGACAATTTTCATTTTTATGGCATCGAACAAACCAATGTAGGTACCTACATATTCAAAAAATGTCTCCATAACATTTGATATTTTTCACATGTTGGAACATGGTTACTATGGTAACGGACACATTCTGATATTCAAATAAAATTTGTTATAAATCGAATTCGAATTAATTTAGAACATCATTGTAGGTAGGTACCTACATACCTAATACTTACTACTTAAAAACCAAGAATATACTGATTTCGTATAGGAAAATTATTAAACTATTTTAGGTTAACTACAATACACATTCAATATACCTACAAACTATTTCCTATAGTGAAATTCTTCTTTTTTCTATGTAGACCTTTGGGTGATTTTTTTTACAAACTATTTTTTGGGGTTTAAATCTTCTTCCTCTTCTTTTGTGAAGTCATTTGGGACAGTTTATAAATAAACTATTTCCTATAGTCTAATTTTTCTTTTTCTTAATTTATGTAGACCTTGGGTGAGTTTTTATACAAACTATTTCCTATAGTCTAATTCGTCTTCTTCTTCCTTTATGTAGACCTTTTGGTTAGTTTTTAAACAAACTATTTTTAAACAAACTATCCTTTAGTCTAATTCTTCGTTTTCTTATTTTATGTAGATGTTGGGTGAATTTTATATAAAATATTTCCTATAGTTCAATTCATCTTCTTCTTCTTTTATGAAGACATTTTGGTCAGTTTTTTATATAATACATTTCCTAATGTGTAATACTTCTATTTCATCTTCTATGTAGACCATTGGGTGAGTTTTTATTACAAACTATTTGTTATAGTTTTATACTTCTACTTCTTTTTTTATTTAGTCTTTTGGATTAGTTTTATGTCTAATAGTCTATTGTAACGAAATATTATAAACAACATGCATACTTGATGAAAATACATAAAAACGAATGGGATGTGACCAACACTAGAATCTTCTCATTACTTTTGTTCAATCAAATTTACACCATTTATTATATCATCATATATTGCTTAATTTTCAATAACTACATACATACATACATACATACCATCACGCCATGTCCCTCACGGGGTAGGCAGAGAGAACTGAACGCCACATTTTTCTATCTTGACACACATTCATCGCCTCATCAACATTCATACATCGTCTTATACATGTTCGTCTGTTGTTCATGCTTCTTACATTTCCATCTTTCAAAATATCGTTTACATGGTCGTGCCATCCTTTTCTTGGGCGCCCGCGACCTCTTATTCCGTTCCTGTCAGCTTTGTATATTTTCTTCGTCAGGCGTTCTTCGTTCATTCTCCCCAAGTGGCCAAACCATCTCAATGTGTTAACTTTCATTCTGTTCAATAACTACACATTTCATTTTGATGACAATATATAAAAAAAATCGGGGTTGTGTTGTGGCCATTGCTGGATCTTCACAACGTTTATATTCATATTAAAAACTATTTAACATAGCTTAAGTCTTCTTCTTCTGTAATGTAGACTTATGTGTCAGTTTTAAGTCTATCAGTTTTATTGTGCAAAAATATAATAAACTATATGCATACTTGACGAAAAATATAAAAACGAATGGGATGGGACCAACACTAGAATATTTTCAGTACTTTTGTTTAATCAATTTTTAAATCATTTCCCATCATCCAAAATTACTAAATATTTAAAACACATTATTTGCGTTCGATGACAATATATAAAAATAGGGGTTGTGGCCAAATCCAAACTCTTTACGACGTTGTCTTTTTATAATAAGTCATATTTAAAATCATTTCCCATAGTCCATGCGTGCAGAAATTGTATGTGCTTATATATAAAAGCGAATGGATTGTGGCCATCACTTTAAGATTTTACACCGCTTAAACTCAATTAAATTTCAAACTACTTTTCATACTACGGTTAAAAAAAATTATGTGTGACAATATTATGTAGGTATATAAACGATTGCTTATTCCTTCATTAATTTACATTCTTGGCCAACGGCGGGACATAAAAGCTAGTAGCAAATAAAATTATCTAGTTGAAGTATTTTGGATTTTTTCGTTATTTTTGAAAAATTTGTAAATATAGGCAGTTAAACACATAAATTTATCTTTAAAAAAATGTTTTCCATAACAAAAAATCCTTGAAAAACTCTGAAATTTTTTTTAAAGAACAAAATGAGAACAAAATTATTTGTCTTATTTATACCAATTTTCAGGGTTATATGGTTTTTGAGATATATGGAAAAATAAAGTAAAAATTTAAAACTTGATAACCCCTGACTGAAACAAAAATTCAAAATTAGTTTTGTAGGCCTATAGCTATCTATATATTCTGAAATTATGGGTTCTGTAAATTGAGCGAATCAAAAGTTATAAGGGGGGGGAACACAGACACACAGTCACACTAAATGTTCTACTCCGAATTCTGAATAAACCCATATATGGAACATATTAGCTGTGAAGCCTCTAAGGTGGTGTTTTTTAATTTCGCGTATCTTGACTTGATACGTTGTCGCTATGTTAAGAGAAATACATTCTCTTGAAAAAATTGACAGTTGGATAATTAAGCCTTTGTTACAAAAAAAACTTAATGAGTAAACACAACAAATGTATAGCTAGTTAACTGAGCAAAAAGTAACCTCTAAAGACCATAGAAATCCATTACGAATTTTCGCATTTTTTTCAAAATATTATATTTTTTTGAAGTTCAATAGATAATTCTAAATAATTGTGGCGCGATTACTAATTGCGCTACGGGGCTGCGCTACGCTCGCAGACGCCATCTTGCCCTACGCCGTATGCAGTCCAGCACCTATATAAGGAAGGCCACAGCGCTCCAAATTATTCGCTTATCATCTAGGCTCGTCTTCACGCTGCCCGACCGCTCGTCGTCGTTCAACAGTCCGCGATCTAAATTTATATTGTATTAATTAAGTATTGTTTATACCTACATATCAAATATCGATCATTAATCATCATTGTAAAACTATAGCCAATAAACGAGTAAGTTAAATTTCCTGTTGCATCTTTTAATCTGTCATCTATTTCTACCTGAGTTGCATTTAATATTTAATAATCTTTTGTATACGGTATCGCAGTTGCTTGGTCGATCAATCTGTAGCCCAGCTGTCGGGACTCTCCGAACAGACGGTATCCAGGTTCGAACCAGGCAGGTGAGATATCGTTTGGTTGTATGTAGCCAAAGGCGGACAGACAGGTTATACCTACACGTCCAACAGACCGACCTTACCACCTCATATATAGGCTTGCATATCAGCTCCGGCTGGTGTGCAAACGCTTCCAACCCAAGTGGCAACTTTGGCCACTCTGGCATACTTACTGGTGAGCCTACATACCATTCCAAATAATCAAAATGATTACATTAGCTACCAAAACCTTGTGGCCCTGAAAGGTTAAAACAACACAAACACGAAATAAAGTAAATGATACCTACATATAGGTATGTCATTAATAAAACATTCCCTAAGGTGATATACTAATGGACTCTTTATTCGCATCGATTCCTATCCATTTCTGAACTCAGATGTGTACCTAAGTATTGCTGAATAGCTAAGTTACCTATCTTGTACCTATTATATCATTTTGCAAAAGGATAAATGAAACAGAATGGCAAGTTTGTATCAAAACACTGAAACTTGGAATGAAGCCAAAATAAATACTGCATAAGAAGGTACCTTTTTCAACTGTCGATTTGTACAGGAGAATTTATTTCTATTAATAAATCGACAGTATTAACCTTTGTCCCGTGTGAGAGAATTGTATGGCGTAGTGGACTTTTTACATGCGAATAATACCAACTTAGAAGGTTTGTTGCATTTAGAATTCAGAGAAGTAGATTTTTGTTTTTTGTGCATGTGTGTCCGACCCCTTTTATAACTTTTAGTCCTACATTACTTTTATACTCAGAATTTCGATTTTTCCCGGGGTGTCAACATTTGTATTTTTACTTTATATTTCCACATATCTCAAGAACCATTAAAAATAGAACGCTGAAAATTTGTATGAATATATGATAACCTCATCCAACTAACCAGTGTTTCCAGCCCAGAGAATCAAAATTTGCGTGAGAAATGAATTTAAATAAATTTCTCCTCAGCTAGGGATCGAACCCAGAACTCTCCCACAGAGACCAAATCGCTTATCAACCGTCAGTCCTAAAGTCAAGCTTTCTTCCTATTCACATAGATTTACTTCTTCGCGGCATATCAATTATGTTTACCCTCTTGTATTTTTTCACCGCATTTTCTGTTGACATCAGAAATTTATCTAAGAAACCTTTTAAATATAGCATGGAGTATTTTGTCTTTGTTTATAATCAATGACGACTGCGAGTGCTTTGCTTGGGAGCCTATGGAGGATAAACCAATACTATACTATACTAGAACCAAACAGCAGACTCCTCTCTCTTGACAAACATTTCTCATATACTTGATTTGTCAGACGGCCATCAGTCATTCTTTGTATGTAGCCAAACCACCTTAGGGCATTTATTTTCATTCTACTCACGATATATTTTTCAATCATACATTCTCGTCTATTATTCCTTACCTTATTAATTATGTTGTGTATGTATCGTTAACTTATTAATTATGTTGTGTATGTAAATTATAAGCATACCCCGACTTTTCATATTTATCTTATATTTAAAAAAAACTATAAAACTTGTGCAATATATTTTTTACTCTCCACACTATGGAATAGTGAAGTCATGTTTTCACAATTTTTTAGCGTTTATTTACATCAATTTCTCAGCGGGTATCATGTAGAGAGTGCACGCTATGAGTTTGTGTTATGTCGATGTGTTTGTATGTATGGCGTACACCGTATTAGGTGTCTGTCGTATGTCGTACGCCGTATCCTTGTTGAGTCCTCTCTACAGCCCAAACTGTAATTCTGATCGACTTCATATTTACATCATATGTGTAAAGTGCATCGACCTAGTGCTGATTAGTTTTCCATAGACAACTTTTAATTTCTTCTCTATCATTTCATCATTTACGTTGTTTTTTTTTGTGACCTCTCCACAGCCCAAACTATGTACATATATGTCCGATTAACATATTGATATCATTTATGTAAAGTCCATAAACATAGATTTGATTTGTTTTCCATAGATATCCGTTAATTTCATCTCTGTGTTTTCATCTGTTCTTATTTTCAAAATGCTCTCACGGCCTGGAAAATCGGGGTATTTTTGTATTTTTTAACTTTTGATGCAATAAAAATACACTCTTCAAAAATGCATTTAAGAATTGTTAAAATAGAAAGAAAATAAAACTATTGTCTGCTATGTCAATGTGAAATAAATTTCATATTTTTATGAAAAATGTTTCTGTATGGGAAAATTGACTGAACAACTTCATATTGATATTGTAATGGTCTCTATAGACAAGTGTATTTATTTACTCTCCACTTCTATCTTCCTTAAGGGGTAGGCAGTGAGAACCGAGCACCGCATTCATCTATCTTGACACATATCCATCGCCTTATCAACATTGTTACACTGTCTCATACATGCTCATCTTGCTAGTAATGCAAATTTTTTACATAAATTCGTGAGTTTCGTGACATTTTTTTTATGTGTTTGGTGTATTGTGGAAACTTATGTCCTCTGGAAATCTTATATTTGTTCAAGAATCTAACAGAAATGCACTTTATAATGCATTTTGAGATTGTCAACACTTCAAGAAAAAATGTACCCTTACTATATTTGAGAGTTAGGAGTTGGCTACAACCCACCCGTTTTAAATGGAGAGCACAAAAATATCTGTTTGTTTCTTCTTATTAATTTATTTATTCACTTATTTATTTATGTATTTATTTTTTTATTTTTTTTTTATTTTTTTTTTATTATTTATTTATTTATTTATTTATTTATTAATTAATTAATTAATTTATTTATTTATTTATTTATTTAATTATTCATTTATTTATTATTTATTTATTTATTTATTTATTTATTTATTTATTAATTTATTTATTTATTTATTTATTTATTTATTTATTTATTTATTTATTTATTTATTTATTTATTTATTTATTTATTTATTTATTTATTTATTTATTTATTTATTTATTTATTTATTCATTCTTTCAATAATTTACATACTTATTTATTCATTTTATTTATTAATTTACTAATTTATTATTTACTTAATTTTTTATTTTTATTATTTATATACATAAATATTTTTTTTCTTATTTTTTTATTTATTTACTTATTTACTTATCAATCTGTGTTAAGCAAGTGCACAGTGGCTCAATATCTCAATTTTAAGCATGAAATTAAAAAAAATTAATTTCATTTTTCGCTCCATCAGAAATGTTTTACCAAAATCTGTCATTAAATTAATGTACTATCACTTTACTAATCAATAGTAGAATATGGTATTATAGGGTGGGGTGGCACTTACAGAACAAATATAGATTCAATAGTTAAAGCCCAAAAATCCGTTTTGAAAATAATATTTAATGTACCTATTCGCACACCCTCAGCCGAACTATTCAAAAAACTTGACATACTAGACATACCACAGTAATATGCTAAAAACATTTGCACTTATATCTATTTACACCTTAACGACTTTTAATCGACCCAAACTACACGTCAGACTAGACAGACTAGACAAGCAAATATATAGATACCGAGAACCAAGTCGACTTATGGTCAAAGAAATTTTCATTTCCTTGGAATAAAAATTTTCAATTTGCTTCCAATTGAATTGAGAAAACTACAAATATAAACAGCTTTAAATGTGGATTAAAGAAGTGGGTAAAAAAACAGACAATACAGTGATAAATAAACAACTTTACGTTAACATACTAGAATCTTTTCTAAATCAATATAATTATTCTGAAATTTCGTGAAAAATTTTAAGTAGTCTTTGTAGGGGATATCAACAATACACATGAAGAATAACATGATTTTATTAAATGTTCTATTAGTACCCAGTAATGGAGTTTGGTTTTCTAAAACTCCCGCATAGAGGATCTAATATAACTCCGTATATATTTATACTTTCATATGTACCTACTTTATTGTTCACTGGTATTATTAGTTGATTTATTATCATATAATTATTTTCAGCTCATCACAAAGAACATTGGTGTCGGATAGATTGGAAAATGTGACGCAAACAATATCAAGAATTCTAGAAGGTTACGACATCCGACTGAGACCAAATTTCGGAGGTAAGATTATTTTATTTCATTTATATGGGTTCATTTTTGTTCTCACGTACTTATCATTCGATGTATACTAATGAAATATACTTTTTTTAACTTTTCTACGGACAATTCTTGGTAGAACTCCATTTCAAATAATAAATAAATTTGGAATGGTAAAATAAAACCAAAGTTTTCAGTTCTACTAATTTAATGACACTGACTAGTTTCGGTCATCCAGTGACCATTTTCAAAGTGTCTTTGAAAATGGTCACTGGATGACCGAAACTAGTCAGTGTCATTAAATTAGTAGAACTGAAAACTTTGGTTTTATTTTACCATTCCAAATTTATTTATTATTTGATGAAATATACTTAATGTTTGTGTGAATACCTTTCCAATAATTACGATTCCTTATCCAAAAGTTATCGCCAGATTCTTTATCAGTCGCATATTTTTCCTTTAAATTTTACAAAATAAAATCTAATACTTCAATGAATGAACACTAATAATTTTTAAATCAACATACCCACGACCCCTGCGGCATAGCGTCATAGCGTAATGTCGTTCGACTACTGCGATGGTGTCCTGGGTTTGATCTGTAGCAGGGGATAAATTTATTTTAAATTGGTTTTGTTGATATATAAATGTTAAAAATAATGACCAGCAAATAGCGTTAGCCTTTCGCACTAGGAATGTCCTGTGTTATTACAGTTATTTGGAAGAAATTACAGTCCTGAAATAAACTCGTATTATATATGCATGAATATAAGTACTTCTTCTATGTTAGCTATTATCCCGGTGGCTTAAAGCATGTAAGTTAAAATTATTCAAAGCTTCTTATTAAATTATTCATAATTTAAGATTGGCTTTTGTCAAAAGCCTTCGTTGAATATTGCATCGACGATTGTTCAAATCCATTAATATTCATATTGTTTAGTCGTGTATCCGGTATCTTCCAAATACATATATTCAGGCTATACAAATTACTCTTTTCTTTTCACTCTTCACTACTATGAATAGTGGAGAGTCATTTTTTCACAATTTTATAACATCAATTTCTCAGCGGGTACTACGTAGAGAGTGGACACTAAAGCTTCGTCGTGATGTGTTTGTATGGCTTAAGCCGTACGCCCTATACTTTTTTGTGTCCTCTCTACAACCCATACGATTAGTTCGATTAACTTCATATTTACATCATATATAATATGTAAAGTCCATCAACTTAGAGCTGATTAGTTTTCCAAAGATATCCATTAATTTATTCTCTATGATTTCATCAGTGAAAATTTTCAAAATGCTCTCATGGTTAGGAAAATTGAGATTTTTTTTATAACGTTTGACATTTTGACTCTATATAAATACCCTATTCAAAAATGCTTTCAAGGATTTTCAAAATTGAAAGAAATAAAATCTATGGTCTGTAATATCAATGTGAAATAAAATGCATATTTGTGTTAAAATGTAAATAACTGAAGCAAAATAGCTTCTCTACGGAAAATTGAGTGATCAACTTCATATTGATATTGTATGTGTCTGTATAGACAAGTGTATTTTTTACTCTCCACTACTATCTTCCTCAAGGGGTAGGCAGTAAGAACCGAACACCGCATTCTTATATCTTGACACATATCCATCGCCTCATCAACATTGATACACTGTCTCATACATGATCATCTTGCTAGTAATGCATTTTTTACATCATTTTCTCAACAAGTATCATGTAGAAAGTGCATACGATGAGTTTTGTGACAAAATTTTTGTGTGTATGGTGAAAAATTTTGTCCTCTAGGAATCAAATATTTGTTTAAAAATCCACAAGAAGCAACTCGACGCAAGAAAGAAGACAGCTGGCACAGTAAGTCCACGTCCTATAATTTATCCGTCTCTCCAATCTGTTTTTCTTCTGCTGTTATCGCACAGCCACGAAAATAGCGGAATTCACAATATAGAATAGATATGACATGTTCATTATTTTTTTTTTATCTTAGTAACAAATATCGTAAAAGCGATCAGTGGAGAAGTGGCGTAAACCCAAAAAAGATGAACCGAGATAATCGTGTTAATTTCAGCAGAATGACTAAAGGATTTAAAGCTGAATGTATTAAAAATAAATCTTGATTAAACGTTTTCGAATTTTTATTATACGGTAGCATTTTAAGTACAGATTTAATTTTAATTTATCTCAGTAGCAAATATTTTTTTTAATGTTCATACATAATCGCCATCACGTTATATCCCTTATGGGGTTGGTAGAGAGCCAAACTCCGAATTATTCTTACATTTCTGTCATGGATTTTTTTCTCTGCGTTAAACCAATGCTACAAGTACATACATGATATGGGAGAAATGAAACAGAAGTATGTAGGTACTATAGGCATTTTTGAAACATCCTATTGTGGATAAAAGCAGGAAAAATTACATAAAAAACACATAAGTGATCACTTTACACACTTTGTGCAACATTCATCAAATAATGTATTTGTATAGTGATTTTTTCTTTGTGAGAGCTGTTAAGCTAACTCAATTCTTACCTACATCCACACCTTGAACGTGGCAACAATACTCTCGACCCTTCTCCGTAGAGAGTAAGCCACCATCAGTCTCTATATTCACCTTATGCTGTGCACATTTGCAAAGACTTAACTAACCCCGCGCCGTGCACATAAATAGGTTTAAAACGCTAACCTAACTTAACAGCTCTTACAAGGAAAAACTCACGAATGTTGCACAGCATGCGTCAAATGATTACTTAAGCCAGCCGATGACAGTTCAGAAGCCCTGTTAGAATGTCTTCTTTCTTTGCTTTTATCCACAATCTTTCTTCCTCCATCTCTATCGAGATGTAACAAAAATACCTATAGTACAAACTTACATATTTCAATGCTCCCTTTTTACATTTCCCTTATTCAGAATGCCGTTTACATGGTCGTATCATAATTTTCAAAACTGACTCCATTTCTTTTACCTTTATATTATATATTTTAGAAGTCGGCGGGACTTTAGACTGCCTCAGACTAACCTGGCAAGTACACAAAATAATGTGTAGGTATTACAATGGTTTTCATCTGTTTAATGATTTGCCAGAATCTGTGAAGGATGCATCTGGTCTTGCCGCTTTTCGTCGCCTAGGTGTTGAATAAGTACATATGAAGGAAAAGTTCTTTTAAGATATTTTTATTATTATCTTTTTTTGATTTACATAAACAATACAGAACAATAATGCAATAGTGCAACACTGGTACAATTTATTATATAATATTGGAATATGCTGGCACCGACAAAATGCTCCAAGACGACACTTAATTAAACCATGAACGTTCCTAATACGTTCTAATCTTGGCTTAATCCTAAAAAATTGTACTCTCGATCATAATCTAATCTTAACCTCCCTTAACATTAAATGATAAAAAAAGTTTTAGTCTGAAATTGTCATTAATTGTTGTATACATTGTGTGTTTCCTTTGTATTTTTGTGTAAATTGGGATATTTTCTTGTTTTTTGTTGTTTTTATATAATTCATACTGTGTAAACTTGTTATTTTTTCAACTTGTTTATTTTCTTTTTGGTTAAAATAGATGTAAGAGAATGCATTTATTTTTTACATCGAAATAAAATATACATACATACCTATGTACATATATTTTTTATACTTTTCAGCAACCGTTAACCGTGGTCTTTGGTATTAAATGTTAACTAAAACTCTGATGATTCTGATGTGAAAAATTATGTTGTTTTAGTCTATTTTTTTCATACATACATAGTTTAAGTCATAGCTGATTGGTTCTTCCATAAACCAATCAAACTAAAATTTAACAAATATGTAATTATATCTCTCTTCCACTACACTCAAATACACCAAAGGATTCTTGCGAGTTATTTATATGCGAATAAAAATCCTTAGAAGGAATAAATTTGGCTTTCGCAAAAGTTTAACAGAATTCTTACAAAAACCTAAACAAATTACAAGTTAAAAAGTTGGCAAAAACCCATATAAAACTACTATCTATATCATTGTATCGCAGCTTTAAATAATTTGTATTTTTATACTCGCAAAAGCGTCGTAATAAATTTAAAAATATGAAATTAATAAAATAATATGAAAATTATGATAAACACTAAAAAATCATAAATAACACCCAAATATACTACAAAATATAGTGTTTTTATCTTTGTGGTACATTTTAACAAAAATTAACCATATTTTTAAATTTGTTTACACCATGTATCGATTGAATTTTCGACCGGTTAGTTCCGAAACCGGTCGCAGATTCAAACGATACGTGGTGTAAACAAAGTTGAAAATATAGTTAAAACACCAAAATAGTTTCCACATACATACAGTACATCACGGCATATGCTACAATGCGAGATAACCAGCGACAAGTGCGGGTGTGTATGCCTTATAAAAGGGAGCACAAAGCATACGCGTATGCTCACACACTATAGTCTCATCTCACTTCAAAAGGGAACATTCAGAATGGGCGGTGAACCTCTTTGCTGAACAGGAATTTTAAGACATATTTAAATATCGTTCAGGGGGTTAAGTCTGGTTCGATCAGCGAAATTAAAACCCCAGTGATTACCCATATCATGGATATAATTATCGTATGGAGTTCTATGACATCTAAAGATATTGTAGAACTCCATATAATATTTTTTTTATTATTTGTTTTTATTGTTGTTTATACTAGATGTAAGAAATTGTATTTTTTTTACATCTAAATAAAATATATACAATACAATACAATTATATCCATGATATGGGTAATCACGGTGGTTTTGATTTCGCCGATTGAACCAGACTTTCCTCCCTGAACAAAATTATTTTTCGATGTTTAAAGATATCATATATAAGAAAAAGTAAGTCAGAAGTTGGAAAAAGATATAGACAATAGATACATAGGAGTCTCGAGATCGATTCTTTTGTCGAGTTGGTTTATATTTATGTAGGTACATATATGAATTATTAGTCAAAAATTATTTTATTCTTTATTTTCATGTAATATATACCAAATTTAAAATAAAGACCTAGTTATCCGTAATTGTCGTCCTGTCAAAAGGAAAATTCAATTTTTCTTGATGATGAAATAAAAACATCACTTTATGTAGGTGTTTAAAAGGTACCAAGCTATTGAAATATTAACTTATTATTTATTTTAAAACAAATTAAGAAAGTTAAGACGCAAATTGCCAAGGGTATGTATGTATGTGAATTCACCGTTGCCAAATCGATATTAGTTAAAAGTCTCTTTCACTCGGGGGTGAAATTAAATTCAATATTTACATCCCCGACACGTTTTACGTATGTAAAGCAATTGAGTGTGGAAGGAACATGGCGGATAGATAAATATTTTATCTCTATCATACATATTATCAAATATACAATTTTCTTCGTTAAAACTGAAATATAACTGTTACAATATTTTTGAACTTATACAAGTTAATTCTCGAGAATTAGCTAAGGAAAAAAGAGGAAATATTCTAAAAGTTAATTTATTTAAAGACATTTTGATACGTCCATGCATCGTCTCGTACACGCTCTTCTGTTATCATTCTTTTCTTTTTTTAAATGAATATGTCCTTTTAATTTTATTTACACTGACAGCGTTGACAGCTTGTTTTTTCTTTCTACATTTATTTAATCCTCTCCAGGACGACCGTTTCGCTTGGTGAAGGCCTTTTTAACTGGTGAAATATGGCGTGATTTTTTCATATATACTATTACATTAGATAAAATTTAAACAAAGCAAAAAAAGGATATGTCCTTATTTAACAAGTACGTATACATCTTCCTACATTCCCTAAAAAAGCATAAAACCTTGTGCTATAAGTGAACGAAATCGGTCGAGGCAGGATTCGAACTCGCGACCACTGGATTACTAGCCCAGCGCGCTAACCGCTCTGCTATCGGCCCATCTTTTGTTATTCTTACTTCTGACGTCACAAACTTTCAAAATTTGATCGTGCCAACTTTTTCATGGCTGACCTCTATTTTTCGTTCCTCTTTTATCATCCTTTTGTACTTTTTTGTCAGTGTATGTTTCTATGTATCCAAACCACCTAAGGACATTTATTTTCTTCATGACGATGCATGGACGTGAATGAAGCGAGATGTGTATGTCAAGAGAGATGAGTCTGGCGTTCGGTTCTCTCTGTCTACCCCAAATAGGTAATTTATTTATTTATACACAAAAGGCTTAGCCTGTACCGAAATGGAATATAATTTTATAATAAGAAATGCAATGAATCCAGAAATTAGTTATGATTACTTAGATTGTTATTTCGCAAGGCTAACTATTTTAATAAGCATTTGCATATTTTGGGAGGTGAATATGGATCTACCAATAAGTACTTATAATATCAGTCACTTCATATCAGGTGCATATTATATATTAACTTTCGATTTTTTTAAGAATACACAGTATACACACTGCTTTTTAATTATTAATTTGACATGATTTTTTTACTCCTCACTAACCCAAGGGGATATAGTGGGGAGTCATGATTTCGCAATTTTTAAGGTTATTTTTTTTTTGCAGATCATCAACTAATTAAATATCATGCTGAGATTGTATTCTGAAAGTTTCATCACAATGTATCTAGGTGTGTATGTGCTATGTGTTGTGTGCTATATAAGGCGTGTTTTTTTACTTTATCGATTATAGACTAAAGTAGGTACTTGTTCGATTCTTTTCAAATTTTGTAAATATGTAGGTATATTTAATACTCGCTTAGACCCCATTAGATTTTGAAGGATATCTGAATAGTGCTTCTCATTTGTTTTTACTGTCATATATTTCAAAGTGACCCCAAACTCAGGAAACTTAACCTTTAATATTTATTTTCAAATTGGTAAAAAGGCACATCACTTTCATAAAATGGCATTAAATAAATATCAAGTTTTCGTAATAAGATAATTAAATAAAAAAATATTGTAAAAACTAATTTTATTAAAATGTTGAAAATATTCCATACAAAATTTTTATACATTGTGGAGTGACTTGCGACTTGGTTGTGAGGAGTATAGCGTTGGCCACAACCCAATCGTTTAAATACCTACGTATTCAGCTATAATTCTTTACTGCTTTGTCCGATTTCGATGATTTTTTTTATTAGAAAAAAAATAATGGGTCCCTTTTAAATTTGGTCCAGATCTGATGATCAGATTCATGATAAAATCATCGACTTCTTCAATTTGCAATCTTCCATATTATGGGCTAATAATTCTCATTTTCGAATAATGTTAACTTCTATAAAAGATTATAAAATCATTTTTAAAATACTCATTCAATTTTAACTGCGATTCGGATGAGTAAAACATGTACCTACACAGAAGATATATTTGTACCTACATAGTTTGATTTCAATCAAATATTTTTGTATCTTGTTTGACTGCGATGAACATTATTTTGCTAGATGGCCATACCTATAATAATGTTGTTTTATTTTTCCAGGAGACCCTCTCTTCGTCGGTATGGACTTAACTATCGCAAGCTTTGACGCCATATCTGAAGTAAACATGGTGAGTCTTGCTACTCTTATTTATCTTCACAACATCAAGTTCCATCTTTAAAAGCTTTCCTTCCATTTAACAAACTTTTTGTCGAGAGGAATATCGACGATGCCTTTCAACGGTTTTCCAAGTAAACATCATATTTTCATAACTGAGCTTTTATTCATAGTGCAATTCAAATTTACATAGATACGTACATACATTTTAAGTTAAATTTGCACACACATACATACATATATTGAACATCTAAATTATCTCACAAATCCAGTATAAATAAATTTTCTTAATTATGTAATCTTAATAATATTATACCCTCAATATTAAACCTTTGTCTAAATGCTTAAGAGTACTACCTCAGAACAGGCGTTTAGCCTAGTTAGATATTAAATTTCAATAATTTTAATATGTATACCAATATGAAATTTACTGTACTGAAATATGTTAATAAAAAATAAAATAAATAAAAATAATGAATAATTTAATTAAATGATTTTAGAAATATATTTTATTATTTATCAAATGTTAAATGACGTTAACATATAATATATTTTTTAAACGAACTTACCATTCATACCATCACGGCATATCCAATAGTGTGGGGTAACCGGCGACAGGTGTGCGGGTGTGCATTAACTTATAAAAAGAAGCACGACACATGCATGTACACCCGCACAACGCATTCAGAATGGGTGGTGAACCTCATTGCTGAACTATGTGAGATGTTATTTTGCCTGCTGTATTTTCGATTATCCGGCTCTTATGGGTCACCTTAAAACGATGATTATAAGAAAATAGTTAAAGTACTATTCTAAGGCGGTGCCTTGCAACAAGAAAGATGATCCTTGTTGAATTATTTATATAATTTACGTGCAAACAAGCGTCTGAAGGACGGGTTTTATTGCCAAACCTTAATCTTTTCTCTCCAACCCAAAAAAAATATAAATGCTCCCATTAAACTTATTTCAATACCTAATGTTGATCAAATTTTTCAGGGGGCAAGTCTGGTCCAACCGGCGAAATCAAAACCCTCACGATTACCCATATCATGGATATAATTATTATATGAAGTTCCATAATTTCTTTAGATGTCATAGAACTCCATATGATAATTATATCCATGATATGGGTAATCACGAAGGTTTTGATTTCGCCGGTTGCACCAGATATCAAAAAGATTAAATTTTATCAAAATACTTAATACATGTATTTCATTGAATCAAGATGATGTTTTATAGTTTTTATAAAAACAATAAGATATAACCTGATTTTTTATATCACTTTGAACCGCTCATGTCTGTCGCAATTTAAAAATGTAAATAAAACACTGAAACATTTTCATTTATGAAAAGTAATTTATTCTTGTGTGCGTAGATATTATATCTAAAAAATCTAAAATTCATACCTACTATATACATTACCATAATATGTATCATTTCACTCTTTATTTGATTTTTTTTTACGTTTCATAAATATTAAAAATAACCATTTTCTTTTATCTCAGGAATATTAAAAGGTAGGTATAATCTACGCCTCGTGTACGTCATTAAAAAAAATCGATATAAATTCAGTATTATTTACACTTTTATTGCTGGAATGATCTTAATGAGTGGGCTGTTATCAACGCTATACTCCTCATCACCAAATCACTCCACTAAGTATTCAAATTTGTATGGAAAATTTACAGCATTTATTTATTTTCATGAAATGAGTTTGTTATATTATTTTTAATTTAAATATTCTGTCATGAGAACTTGTTAATTATTCAATGCCATTTTATGAAATAGTATCTGTCAAAAGTCAACAATACTACCTGTCAAAAGTTAACTACTTATTAAGATTGATCCTGTTTTTTTTGTTATGTTTCTCTAATAATTAACAGTATATATTGTATTTTTCTGTGTAATCCTTGTACAGTGAAGTTAAATGAATCATTATATATAATTTTCTCTACTATCAGTACTTTCTAGTTATGAAGATTTATGTTTGAAGTTTGTCAACTACAGTGCTAATCGGAATTATAATCAGTTGCTGTAAAAGTGTTTAATATATTTTCTGTTTACAAGAAAATAAAAACATCCCCCAACATCATTACACACCCAAGTGACATCTATTAAGAATAAACTGTATTCAACTTTCTTCCTATGTTACGGTGTACTTCCAAATTGTATGAACATAGGTGTAAATCAACAGTGTAGATACAGCCAGCTGTCGACTAGAGGTAGAGTGGTCAAGAACTCAACGCGGTATCGTTCTTGGAAGCAACGTGTGACGAGTTAAAACCAAAGCCGTCCAATCTAATTTTGTGTTTTTATTTTATATTTAACGCACCACATTACACTACCAAGATGGCAGCATCTAATAGTGTGGCGACCAGGAGTCGTCAACCGTCAGACGCTGAGGACAGGGGAAGGAGAATGAATAAACAAGAAACAATTACAATAGCTGAATTGAAATAATTACTGCTGACAACAATTTACAATCAAGATAAGAAATTTGAAGAAATAATAGACCAAAATAAAAAAATGCTGGATTCTATCAACTGCATAACTAAACAATACGAAGACATCTGCATTAAGCTGAATGAAGCAGAGAAGAATAACAGCGAGTTAACAAAAAAGAACATGGAATATGAAAAACGAATAGTTAAGCTCGAAGAATGTGTCAAATTGCAAGAGAGCCTAAATAAAAAGAACAATTATACCATAAACACTGAACATGAACAGCGTAACAGATCCCACAATGTTGAAATTAAAGGGGTTAATCAGGCTAATAACGAAAAATTACCTGAGATAATACAATCCATCGCTAAAATTTTAGGCTCTGACCTTGATCTGCGTGAGATTGATTACATCGTTCGTGTACGATCCAATTCTATCGCCACACCCAGGCCTATTATAGTCAAATTTATCCGACAAATGGCAAGGGACAATTTCCTGGCACTGATAAGAACGAAGAGAAGAACAATCACCAACAAGGATATTGGCATCGCCGGGACCCCCCGAAACATTCTTATAAATGAACACCTGACACTATACAATAAAGAGATACTTTATAAAGCCCGTTTATTCGCTAAAGACAAGAACATAAAGTATATTTGGGTGAGAAACGGTAAGGTTTTTCTGCGACGAAACGATACATCTCCAAAAATCTTGATTTCTCGGGAGCAGGATTTGGAAAAATTGAACTTGTCATAGAGTTTCTGTTAATCAATTTTGTAATTTGTAGACACTATCTAATTGTTAATAGTCATCATCTCATGTTTGTGCTCATTTTTCTGTCTCTTATATATTCCTTTCCCAACCTCGCGATCACTATACCTAATTCCAGCCCTTCTTATCCTATTTTCCTACCTAATGTACATCGACCAACTGTCTGTTATAATTAATCTCTATAATGTTGGTATCAAATTATTGATATTGACTTTTCTATGTTGTTTACAGTTAACCCCAACTCCTATTTTACCTAAGGCCATAGACGTGTCTCTATGTTTACCCGTCTTACTCGTACAAATGGTACTAGAAAACTAGATATATACTACCAAAATATAAGGGGGCTCCGAACTAAGACAAATGAGGTATACCAGAGTATACTTTGTGGAAATTGTGATGTGTACTGTCTGTCGGAAACTTGGCTGAATAACAACTTTCTAAACTCTGAACTTTTTGATCAAAGATATGTGGTTTTTAGAAGAGACAGAGACTCGTCTGTCTCAACTATGGGTGGAGGAGTTTTGATAGCTGTTAAGTCGAACCTTAATCCAGTTCAGCAATTCTCATGGTCCTCTTCGTCGGAGGACTTATGGGTATCTATCCCATTAAGCCCTGCCACAAAACTACACATATGCTGCTCATATATCGCGCCTGGCATTGATCATTCTGCATGTCTTAAAACACACTTGGATATGGTAGAAGAGATATCCTCCCTTTTCAATGACGATACAATATTGTTAATCGGTGACTATAACCTCCCCTATATCAGCTGGACGCTTGATGGCGACTCCTTGCCTACTGTCGATAACTATGTTAAAAATCCATCTAATACTCACTTCGTCAACTTTCTCTCGTTGACTGGCATGAGACAGTACTGTCTGGTACCTAATACTTCACTCAGAATATTAGATCTTGCTGTCTCAAATCATATATGTGAAGTTGTATCATCTCAATCACACCTGGTCACTCCTGATCCCCACCACAGAACGTTATCCATTACCTTGAATATGTGTATAACAAGAAATAGTCTAATGAAAAATAACTCTAGAGATGTTATTCTCTTTGATAGGGCTGATTATACGAAAATAAAAGGTGATCTATCGGCTTATGATTGTGAAAATGAACTATCTGATCTGGCTCTTGATGAAGGTGTAGATAGATTTTATGAAATATTGTCTAAAGTCATACGTGATAACATACCTATCAAAAAAATAAGATCGGGTCACTCTTTCCCTCACTGGTTCTCTGCTGGGTTAATAAATATTATTAAGGAAAAACATAAATATCACAAAAAATGGAAAAAATCTCTGAATCCCATGGATTATTTATCCTTTTCATTATTAAGAAAACGACAAAAATTGATACAAGGTTATTGTTATGAAAAGTACGTGAAGGATATTGAAAATGATATTAAACATGATCCAAAAACTCTATTTTCCTTTATAAAGACTAAGCGAAATTCAGCTGGTACACCTAAGACGATGTCACACAATAATACTACGCATACGGATCCTAAATCTATATGCAATTTATTTAACGATTTCTTTACCTCAGTACATATTCGAGATGATAACGCAATGACCAGAACTGAACATCATCTGAACGATTTTGCTTTCTCCTCTTCCATTTTTATTAATAATATTGAAATAGACACTGCACTCGTTACCAAATATGTTAAATCTATTGATGAAAATAAAGGCCCGGGTTCTGATAATATACCAGGAAAATTTATAAAAAGATGCTCTCCAATGATTTCAATACCAATGTCTATAATATTTAATAAATCCATAAAGGAGGGCTGCTTCCCCGCATTATGGAAGAAAACAATAATTACCCCAATTCATAAAACTGGTAACCCAAATGAAATAACAAATTACCGTCCTATATCAAAGCTTCCAATATTAAGTAAACTGTTGGAAAAAATAATTATTGACCAGATTCTACCTCTTCTAAATCCTCTAATCATTTCAAACCAACATGGGTTTCGGATTAAAAAATCTATAGAAACAAACTTGCTTGAGTTTACCCATAGTGTTACTAGAGCAATGCACGATAAATTACAGGTGGATACAATTTACAGTGACTTTTCTAAAGCATTCGACAAATTAAATCACAAAATTTTACTACATAAGGTCTGGAACATCGGGATTAGAGGAGATCTCTTTAGGTGGTTTAATTCATATATAAGTAACAGGTCTCAGGCTGTGGCTTTGCACGGTCACAATTCTAACTATAAACCTATTTTTTCCGGAGTACCCCTGGGCTCTCATCTGGGGCCTCTGCTATTCTTAATTTACATTAACGATATAAAATCTTGTCTTAAACATTCCAACATTCTGTTGTTCGCAGATGATGCTAAAATATTTAAAGAAATTAAAAGCCCGTCAGATTGTTTGGAGCTCCAAGATGATTTATATAGTTTACAACGTTATTGTGCGGAAAATCAATTGTTCTTAAATGTGGAAAAATGTAATTACATAACATACTCTCGAAACCGTAATAAAATATTATTTAAATATAAAATCAATTATGAAGAACTGAACTATAAATCTGAAATCAGGGATTTAGGTATAATACTGGACGAAAAACTATCTTTCACTAATCATATTGAATACATAACAACTAAAGCATATAAAACCCTCGGATTCATATTTCGAAACACGAAACCTTTTCATAACTCTGACACGCTGCGTATATTATTTAATTCATTTATAAGAAGCTTACTGGAATTTGGATCGGTTGTATGGAATCCAAATTATGAAATACATATTAACGCAATAGAAAATCTTCAAAAAAAATATATAAAGCAATTAAATTTTCGTAATAGACTACATTTCTCTAACTATTCTCAAGCTCTTAAACACCACAACACAAAACAACTGGAGACACGCAGATCAATCCATGATATTTGTTTTCTATATAAAATTATTAACGGTCTGATCGACAGCGCACCCCTTCTAAGCACACTCCGTTTTCACTGTCCACTTAGGAGAAATAGAAACCAGTCTCTCTTTTATATAGAACCTTCTAAAACTAACTATATGCTAAATTCTTATATTAATAGAGCTTGTACTGGGTACAATAGAAATTGTTTGAGCGTTCCGGAGTTGGATATGTTTGCTTCAAGTTTTTATGTATTCAAAAAAAAAATTGTGAATTTGTCGGATGTTTAATCTGTGCTCTGTTTTATTGTGCACATCTTTAACTTTTTAATTGTGCCCCTTTAACATTAACTTAAACTTAATTTTAATTTACTATTCTTCATACATTGAGACACGTGAGGCAAATCATAATATGAGTTTCTAGTGGTCAATGCTTCCCCCCACTCCCCTTCCTACCTCTCTCCTTTCCCATCCTGTCTTCATAATTGTTAATAAATGTGTATGTACTCAATATATTTAGAATACTATAATTGGCAACATAAAAATTATCTCTGTTTATCTGTATAAATCTTTATTGTAATGCTGTTGTATTCTATAAAATAAAAAAAAATAAAAAAATAAATAAATAGGTGTTCCTTTTCAGCAATTTGAAAATAAAAATATCCATGTTCAAGTTTCCTGAGCAGGATCACTTTGAATTATTTGACAGAAAAAAAAGAGCAGCACTAATATCCTTCAAAATCTAATGGGGTCTAAACGAGTATTACAATAATCGAATGACTACTTTAGCCTTTAATCGATAAAGTAGAATAATAACGCTGTACATAGCTTATAGTGCAGCACATAGTGCACAGCACAAATACATTGTGATGAAACTTTCAAAATACAATCTCAGCATGGTACTAGTTGATAATCTGCAAAAAAAATGATCTTAAATATGGCGAAATCATAACTCCCCACAATATCCCCTTGGGGTAGTGAGGAGTAAAAACAGCTCTAAAATAATACATACATATCATCACACCATGTCCCTTACGGGGTAGGCAGAGAGAACCGAACGCCACTTCCTTCTATCTTGACATACATTCATCGCCTCGACAACATTCATACATCGTCTTATACATGTTCGTCTGTTATTCACGCTTCTAACATTTTCATCTTTCAAAATACCGTTCACATGGACGTGCCATCCCTTCCTTGGGCGGCCTCGACCTTTCATTCCATTCCTGTCCGCAATGTATATTTTCTTCGTCAGGCGTTCCTCATTCATTCTCCCCATGTGGCCAAACCATCTCAATGTGTTCACTTTCATTCTATTTATAACATCTTTCTTTATCCTACATTCTTTCCTTATGTTCTCATTTCTGACCCTGTCATACATCGTTCTATTACAGATTCTTCTTAGCTCTAAAATAATTAACTTGAAAAATGAAGAAACAATTGTATTACGTACATATCAAAACACAACAATATGCAAGATTGAAATAAAACTACATAACGTCATTTTCTTCCCCGTACCCCCTCTCCGCCCCTCATACCCTCACGCTCACCGCGTCAACGAAGTTGTGTGTCATCTACGCTCTCGTAAAATTCATCTAACGGCCGTTATACCACGGAAACCAAATATTTATATATAAAATTCATTATTATACATTCAAATCAGTTATTTGTGTTAAAAGTGTAACCCATCTGTGAAGTGAATCATCAACAACTATAATTCTACAGTGATCTCTTGTACCAACAACTTAAAAGGTGAGTCTCCTTTCATTCAGTTTCCATTATTTTTCTCCTCGTCGCAATCAATTAATTAAAAAACTTGTATTTCATATTGATCGACGCAACAAATTGAATTAAAGAAGTATCAATTGATTTGAAAATCGAATTAAAAAACATAAAATAAAATGTATTGATAAACGCCTGGATATATGCAACTAATATGACCTAATCACTAATGACCAATAAATACCTATAATATATTGCATTCGATTACATTTTGTATTCAAAAACCAATAACATTAAAAAAACTCTCTAATTAAACGAATTTAAACTCATATTTGAAATACGAGGAACAACGCACTCGTTCGAGTTTCTCTATTCAAGCGTTTGTCGTTCCTAAATAAAGTTGCGAAGGACTAAATAAAAAACGATTCCTCGAAATATCCCGACATTCGTCTGAACGGATGGAAATTTGAAAAGTGAGAGAGAATGAAAACTCGATAAAAAAAAACGGAAAAAGTCGCAGAGAAATAAAATAGAATAATTTCTTTTATGGGATTGATGTGAACACAGAATACATAAACACAGATCCGCTTTGTGTTTTTATATCGAAGTACTTGCAGGTAGCCTTCGTTTTTTTACCTTTATCCGATGTTATTTAAGTTATCCTGATTTGATTTGCCGTGTTGACATTTTTGATTTCCTTCAAGTGTTTCATACGACTGTAAACTGTTTCGCAAAGCGTAACTTATTGATTTTTATTAATACAGAATTATATTATGAACATATGTACTTGTAGTGTTGTATACTTATTTTTCTATGAGACGTCCATAATATGAGTAGTAATTTGAAAATAATTCTGAGAATGAATTTCCCATACTCTGAATTATTTTCAAAATTCTTTATTTTGCTATCCATAAAACAATTTGCTATCCAAAGACATTATTTATTTAAATAAATTAATATAACCTTTAAACGAGTGACGATAAGCAAATAAAAAATAATAATAAAAAGGATACCTTTTTCAAATTTTAAAAATCGATAAAATCTTCTCCCAACTCAGGTCTCCTCGTCCTTAAATTATAGGTCCTTTTGTACTATACTATATTCGTTTGTCCTATACTATGTATCTACATATAGTTGGTTTCGTCATGGTAAGTTCCAGGAATTCTTTGGTTATCCTCTGGATGCGTTCAACATGCCCATACAGTCTCAACTGTCTTTTTTCTTTTAAAAATCGATCTAATAACAATATAAATAACGCCTGATTGAAATGTAATTTCAAAAATACATAATAAATTGTCCAATTTTATCAAAATATCAAATGAAACATTTTTAACTTGCATTATCGTCCATTTTCTATGTTCACAATGAACGCCGAGTGCTACTTAGTGACACTCTAAGCCGTTCATAATGACCGGAAACAGACGCTCGGAAGACACTCTGTGGCATTTAGATTGAACGTTGAATGTACGCACCAAACGCTCGGTAAAATTGTCGGGTGAAAAACGCTCTGATAGTATCTGTTGACTTCTATTTTATCTGTAGAACGATGACTTCTATTTGTTTCTGTGGTATATATTATGTCACTTGACATTATTTATGATGACAATATACATTCACAAAGAGGTTAATTTATAAAAAAATATCATTCAACAATTTCCAATAAAACGTCTGAGATATGCATCACTGCCCAATTATTAATGCCCAAATGGAAATATAACCAAAACGAGTGGGTTGTGGCCAACGCTAAACTCCTCACTAACAAGTCATTCTATAAAGTATTCAAATTTTGTATGGAAAATTTCCAACATTTTCATGAAATGAGTTTATTAAATTATTTTTTATTTAAATATTTTATTATGAAAACTTGACAACTCTTCAATGCCATTTTATGAAAGTGATGTGCCTTTTTACGAATTTGAAAACAAAAATTTAAAATTTTAAGTTTCCTGAGCTTGGGGTCACTTTGAAATATTTGACAGTTAAAAAAATTGAGAAGCACTATTCATATATCGTTCAAAATCTAATGGGATCTAATCGAGTATTAGGTATACATATTTGCAAAATTTGAATAGAATCGAATGAATACTTTAGTCTATAATTGATAAAGTAAAAAATGAACACGCCGTACATAGCACACACACACAGATACATTTTGATGAAACTTTCAGAATACAATCTCAGAATGATACTAGTTGATAATCTGCAAAAAAAAATACCCTTAAAAATTGCGAAATCATAACTCCCCACTATATCACCTTGTGTTAGTGAGGAGTAAAAAAGACATGTATGATAAATGACATTTGACATTTAAAACGCCCGATGCAGCGTTCAGATTGAAAGCCGCTCGTAAGCGTTCAGTGAGATTGGTGTGAAAAACGCCATAATCTGCAACTTCAGGTACGTACATTCGACGCCAGACGTCGAGCATTGAATCTGAACACAACCCGGAATACACGAATTCAGAAAATTTCGGAGCTCTAACTGGTCGAGAAGTTAGTTAAACATCGATTGCAAAATTCAAGTACAGACAGATAAAGTTAAATTAAAGAAGGGGTTGTTAAAAGATAAATAAATGTATTTTCATGGAAAATTCAGGCAGAATCAAGACTTGCGATCTTTCTTCGGATAATTTGTATGGTGGATCACTTTAAGCGCTGGTACAATTTCATTTAGTCCTGTTACCTATCAATTTCAAATTATAAAAAAAAATATTGAAATAAAAATGTAAAGTAGGGGAGACCTAGGAGGAAAGTAACAAAGGAGGAAAGTAACAAACTAAATAATTTGAAAAGTATTTGCTGTATGCGCCTAGCACTAATTTAGAATATATATATTGTCTTAACATATTACACACATCTTTAGTACTGACCGATGGTCTGAAGTCAACGGTTATGTGTGTTTCGAGGTCCTTCCGAAAAAAAATGATAAAAGTATTTTGTTGGCGCTTTGTGTTTTCTTTCATATTTTGTTAATTACAGACATTTCTATAAGACATTGTGATTTGGATCAGTGCTTGGTGAATCACTATATAAATTAAACCAAAAAAGTAAGTGTTATAGTGGATTTAAGAGTAATATAAACATATTTACATCAAATTCTGAAAAATAATAGACAGAGGAGAAAAGTAACAGTGTGTTACAACCCTCCTATATGTAGTTTCCTAATAAGTTTGTTCATTATATTTTTATGCTTTATTTAGATTTTAATAAACTAGGTGACGACCACATACTCCACAACGGGAGCGGGCGTGAATAATTGAATTGAATTATTTATATTTTCACTTTTGTTCTCTTTTCAGAATACCGAACAAGTATACGAGGAAGACTGAGCGTGGTTTTGCCAGTTCAGAAATGTATGAGCTGGCTGCAGAAGAAATTCTGCAACGCGGCCAGAGTTTTAGAGAAGCGGCACGCTCTTATAATCTTTGCCACAGACAAAAATCTACCTCATCATCTGACGAAGATGATTATTGTTGTATTATCTGCACAGTGGCTTTTAAAAACAGCCGTCCAAAAGAGCAATGGGTTCACCCATTATGTGTGCCACAATTTTTTATCTGAATAATTTTTATGAACTACTTTTAATATAAATAAATAATTTAATCATATATTATAATGTTATTGTAACAATGTTGAACTTTTATATTAAAACAATAAAATGTATTCTGTTGGTTCTAAATATTTGTATGGTGTTACAATCCTCCTCATTAGATGTTACAACCCACCTCAGGGGTAAGGTGAAAAGTAACAATGTGACGTCTGTGGTAAAACGTGTTTTTATCAGACATATAATCAGTTAATTTATAATTTTATCTTCTAATAATCTAGTTTAAATAACAACCTTTCAAATCAATATTTTCTTTTTTCGTTCAAATTAATAATTAACTCTCCATGTACTGAAATCCAAATTTTGTTACGTTTCTCCTTGGTCTCCCCTACCTATGTATTTTAAAACAAATATTGAATTTATTTCAAAATTATAAATAATTTACTAAATGTTTTTGATTCTGAATTTTTAAACATCGCGTAAATTTCTTGAATCATACAAAAAACATAGGTTGATTAAATTTATAGAGGATAGAATTCAAAGTATCAATTTAAATTAAATTAAATCTTACACTCATCTATGATTAAGTTTCGATTTACATCTCTGGCACATTTCAAACTCCCATTGAAGGACACAATGACAATCGTTGACAAACAAATCTCACAGTATCCAGCAGTAACGCAATATTTTAAGGTTGATTTTGGTAAAAAGGAAAAATTCAAATATGATGCTATTGGTTAATGAATAATAAGATAATATTGTTTGTTACTCAGTGCCTCTAATAGCTTGCACCTGTCAAAGCTGTTTTCAATGAAGGCCCGAGGCTTTTAAGCTTAACCACGAAATTAGGCTGCTGGGGAAATGTTTACTCAGAAATCACATTACTCAGAGGGCAGGGAGAATATTGAAAGGGTAGCTTTCTGTTCTAACAATCAAGTCCTGTTAAATATCGAACAGTTTTTTTGCCGCCTAATGTTTGCTAGTCTCTGTATTCGTATTAAATCAAATTACTAATTACGCTTAATTGGCGGGTTAACGATTTGTTTTTATTTATGTTTTCTGTTCTCTTTTAAAATAAAATAAAGAAATAAATTTGCGAACTAAAAGACCTTTGAGTTGTATTTGATGCAAAATTAACCTTTGCTCAACATAATAAGCATCAGTTACTATCAAATGCGGTCAACTGCTAGGCTTCACAATGCGCCTTGGAAGATACTTTTCGAACCATGTAGCATTGTAAAAAAATATTTTCACCTGTATGGTGCATACCAAATTGGAGTACGGAAGCGCAGTTTGGGCGCCCTACCAAAGAAAATATTCTCATATGTTGGAGCAAATTCAGAAGAAGTTCATGAGGTACCTGTACATGCGGATGCACGGAGTATATCTGATATACATGCACCACCCAGAACTTTTGACGTCCTGTTCTTATATGAGCCTTGAAAGTAGGTGTGATAACGCACTACTTTTGACCGATTTCAAGATTTTCAACAATCTTATTGATTGTCCAGAACTGCTAGAAAAGCTAGGGCTTTTTGTACCACCACTTTTGTAGAAGACATAATCTTCTGAAAGTCCCCCATTCTAGAACGGATGTGGTGGCCCGCAGCACTCTGTTGCGTAGGTATTATGGAAAAATTGAACTCACTCTCTGACGAGGTAGATATTTTCCATTGGAATATAGGACGCTTCAAATCGTACCTTAAACAGAGATAGCCGACATCGAACCGTATAATCACACTGTATTTGGCAGAAGCTGTCGTGTGATTACGAAAAAAAATATATGCAAATTAAAGTGATTTCGATGTCATTTTGTAGTTCGCAATTATACTTTAAATAACAAATTTATGACTTACTTGCAGTTGTTTTGTTTGTTATAAAAACATGACACATAATTCCGCTCTTTGAAATCCTTTTTATGGGTTTTAACACTGATCTATCATCTTGTAATGTGCATCCCAATGATAAATGGGTAAACTATAACATAACATACACGAAAACTAAATACATAAGTTTAGGACACACAAGCGAAAGCTGAAACCAAACTCGAATGCAATATTCTCAGACGAGATCTAATTCCAAAGTTTCTTGACTTGTTTGTACGTTATTCAGAACGAATCAATACACCGAAAAAGTGATACATACTAACATAGAAGCTTGTTACAGTTTATACAAATTGAATAGAAATCGTCTACCTTACTGGATAACATCATCTTATATATTGAAGACGCAACGTTTAAGAATCATTATTTTTAAATGTTTTCCTATACAACTCGTATTATATTCAGAATTCTTTCGAGATCTGGCTGAAATGTGAAAAACACTTATCTACCCTTAACATAAACATCTTAATGTATTCACATTTAAAAAAAAATATTGATTATTATTTTCATGTGATTATTATTGGATGTTGAGTCGTTGAGTCGAATATTTTATATGATCGCATATTTTGTATCGTTGGTTTCATTGTTTACTATACCAATTTCTCAATAGATGGCGTTAACAATAAGTTTCATTGTCTTCGATAGATGGCGATGATATTACCAACCTTATTTTCAAACGATATGTTCTCACCTTGTAACATATAAGATTTTCAAATTTGGATTGATGATTTGGATAGCATAATTTGGAAATTGAAATTCCAGAGTGTCCTTGGTCGATTCTCTGATGCCCAGTTTTAGAGTCACAGGCTTGAAGTAGGTACTCTCGCGACAATCCATGTCTGTGAATATTTTTTTGCACAGAGCTTCTAGAGCTACTTTTCATGCCATGCATTCTTTGTCATTCTTACTAGCGTTCTGCGAAGGGACCGTTTTTAGTCCCCATATGTGGAGCGGGTGGAGGTGGGCGCAGTTAGCATAATTTGGAAGGCAAAATTTGTTAATGTGATCACGATAACCGGCCGATGATAGATCGTAGGCCCTTAAACTGTTTGATTTCCTCGTTCTTCTATAAATATTTATTTTTACTTCGTCTCTACTGAGACATTAAATTTGTCAAAAAACTTATTTTTCGTATTAAAAAAATGGTAATTGGTAATAATCGACTGGCACTTTATCCTTTCAGAAGTTTAACTTTTTACTCCTCACTACCCCAAGGGGATATAGTGGGGAGTAATGAATTCGCAATATTTAAGGCTTTTTTTATTGCCGATCATCAATGCTGAGATTGTATTCTGAAAGTTTCATCATAATATATCAGTGTGTGTGTGCTGTGTAATATGTGGTATGTGCTGTGTGATATTAGCGTGTTTATTCTACTTTACCGATTATAGACTAAAGTACTTCTTGGATTAATTTCAAATTTTACAAAATTGTATATCTAATACTCGCTTAGACCCTATTAGATTTAATCGGATATCTTAATAGTGCTTCTCAATTTTTTTTAGTGTCGAATATATCAAAGTGACCCCAAGCTCAGAAAACTTGATATTTTTATTTTCAAATTGCAAAAAAGGCACACTCATTCAATGGCATTGAAGCATTGTAAAATTTTCATAGTAAAATATGTAAATCAAAAATAATTTAACAAACCCATTTCATGAAAATGCTGAGTATTTTCTATAAGTACAAAATTAGAATATATTGTGAAGTGACTTGGCCGCAACCTACTCGTTTTTCTTTATTGTCCACCTATACCTACCATAATGCCTTTTCCCTTTTTTGGATAGGCAGAGAAAATCAATCGCCAGACTCCTCTCTCTTGATATGCATTTCTTGCTTCAATATTGTTTTTACTTTCCCATCCTTTTACAAATCTAAATTTCAACGTTTTATTTTAGTCTTGTGTAATTGCATTGTCAGACGATCGTCACTCATTTTTTCTGTGTGGCCAAACTTACACAAAGAATACTGAAAAGTGCACTGTAATAACACTGTGAATTATTAAATATGTATTTAACAGTTATTTTTAACCGATTAGCAAAAACGGAGGTTATCAATTCGAGGTGATTTTTTTTATGTTCAGCGATAACTTTTTACCACGTTGTCCGATTTTTATAATTCTTTTTCATTCAAAAAGGGGGTATCTTTTGATTAGTCCAATTTCAATCTGGTCAAGATCTGACCTTTGAATCCATGAGAGAATTCTCAAAAAAATATATTTTTACCATATTATCCGATTTTGATAATTCCTTTATTTAATAGGAAGGGAATGTTTCAGAGGTGTCAAAGGTGATCTTCTTCTTCTTGTTTCTTTGTCAGTCATCTCTCCACTCCTGGATGTAGGTCTCCTCCAATGAACTCCATCTCTCTCGGTCCTATGCTTCCCCCAGCCAACCCCTTTCTGCAACCGGAATAATATCGTCAACCCATCTTTTTTGTGGTCGCCCTACTTATATTTTCCCACGGTCTTCATTTGAGTATTCTGGGTGTCCACCTGGTGCCCTGCCCACTGCCATTTCAACTTTGTAACACGGTCTGCTATGTCAACGACTTTTGTTTGTCGTCTGATTTTTTCATTTCTTATTTTATTTTACTCCAAAAATTTTCCGTTACATAGCTCGTTGCGTACATTTCATCGACTTAAATTTGCAAAGTCGTCTGCAATTAATAATAATTCTTTACCACATACTTTTTCATGATTCCTTTTTGATTGGAAAGGAATCACTTCTGGGGTCGTTCCATCTGAACTAATATAAACCACAACATTCGTTGGTGAGAATTATGAAACTGATCAAGAATTTCCACAACACTTATCGTATAGGCGAATTTTATGAAACATAATATTACAACAAAGATCCATACCATTACACCATGTCCCTCATGTGATAGGCAGTTAGAACCGAATGCCATATTTGTTCATCTTGACATGCATTCGTTTTGAAGTTAGATTTTTTAGATGAAAGATTATTGTAGAATGATGATAAATAAATATTTTTTGATTCATTTTTATTTTTTTTAAATAATACAAAACTAAAGAAACTATGTATAAATGGTGAATGAAATCGGTCGTAGCAGGATTCGCGATCACTGAATTATTATTAACCCAGCACACTAATCCCACCACTCATCTTCCATAGAGGATTTCTTTCGTGATTGATTAGAGTTTACCTTCTACAAAAGATAAAAGATTTCGAACGCAGTATTTTCTATTGTGTTTGGTATCTATATATATATAACTATTATAATATTATATCATAGCTATAGTTGTGTGTATAATCCACAATGGCATCTTTATTTAGGGCATTGTTTAGTAAGTGGGAAACTGGGTCAAACTTGTATAGTAACTGTACGCTGTGGTTGCACTACATACATACTAGTACCTACATAGCGTCCTTATTTTGCAAACTCTTTGTTTCCATATCGATCTTTTACAGTTGGTTTAATAAAGGTTTTATCCTTATCATTCGATACACATTTCAATACACGATGACCCGAAATAGTATAATGAAAAAGGTGACACGTATGTTAAATTTTAAACAGTAGTTCTTTCCTCGACCACCCGTTCTTCTTATGGGGATGATATCAGTATCCGAAAGGAAAAACCAGATAAGTCACAAAATGCTAATTTACAAGAGAGACAAAATAAAATTGTCGCAGAAGCAGATTTTTATAAAAAATGTTATTACAGTCCTTGTACAATGATTTGATTTGATTCTTATTTTTGAAGGAGACATATAAAAATCTTCACAATATGACAATATTATTTTTTAAATAACATGCAATTTGAAAAAAATTTATGACATGTACATATTTTCCTTTTGGTACATAGGGGGTTTATTTCACTTTTTTATTTGGATTACTTTATTTATGATGATGAAATCAGCTGATGACAAATCATTACTACATGAGACAGCTTATTTTTTTTATAAAAAATATTCAATTAAAAAAGCCATTCAAATGTAGTTTTTTTTTTCAATATTTTTATGACTAGATTTAATATATTTATTTATTAGTAACTTCTTGTACACATAATTTATACTGGCGTTAACGTACACTAAATATTGTAGGTATATTATGATGTGTAGGTACACTAAATATTGTGTTCTACAAAATGATGTTTCACCTCTCTGTACAATAAACTTCTTCTTCGTTTAGTAGACCTGTTGGTCTGTAATTCAAAAACTATGCCTTCTGAGATGACGAAGGCTACGTGCTCCGTCCAATGTCTTCATCTGGATCTACTTCAGCGAACGATGTCCTCTATTCCACATGTTTTTTCTTATTTCAACATTGCGACCACGACCTCGGAGAATTTTTCCAGTGATTGACCTTAGAACCTTCATTCCTATTGTCCTTAGGAGCACCCTGGTTCGTAAAGTGTCTGCTCGCGTTTCTACAGCATACCTCATGACCGGTCGCACGCAGCATGTCTTATAATATATTCTGACCTTGCTGTCAATACACATGTACATTAGACCATATGTTTTAGACATGCAGATATCGCAGATTCTTTATTGACTTGTTCACGGATTTCAGTGTTTAGGTCATTATGGCTGCAGATCTCTACTCCTTAATATTTGAAACTTATTACTTGTTCCACGGGCTTATCATCAACAGTTAACTTACACCTTGAAGGTTGTTTGGATATAGCCATGTTTAACCTATGTGATATCACGTGGAATTTGTTCAACATTGTATACAATATGCTTAATGTACTAAAATACTCCCTTGGGTGTGCGAGGATTATATTATGTATAAGGGATGACACTAAAATAGACCCTTGTTGCAAACATTATATAACTTTATGATTTCATAATCCTTTATTACAGTTTGCCTGTCACGTTTTTGATCTTTTTACATATTTTCTAAAACCTATATCAACACTTATCAATGATAAACGTAGATGTATTAGGAGAACCGCTTTCAGCCGCTGGTACTGCTCCGCCCTTAATAAAGTTTGGCGCTGTTCGCTAACACATCACATCTACATAATCACTTTAAATATAAAGTTTATTCTTCGCATCCTACATCCATACATACCATCACGCTATGTCCCTCGCAGAGTATAGGCAGAGAGAAGCGAACGCCCCATTTTTCTATCTTGGAACACATTCATCGCCTCTTCAACATTCATGCATCGTCTCATACATCATGTTCGTGTGTTTTTCACGCTTAAAAGTCGGCTCTACACTCGCGGCGTGAACGGCCGCGAAAGCCCGCGACAACCGCGAAACACGAGTGTAGATGTTGTTCACGCCTTCGCATTCGCGCTTCGCTCCATTTCCCGATCAGTGTCGGTTTTTGACCCGCGACAAAGGGTTTGCGGCGCAAAGACTGTGAAGCTTTGCGAGTGTGGAGGGACACAATTCACCCGCGGATCGCGGCGTATACACGTGAATTCACGGCGCGACTTCATACGCGAGTGTAGAGCCGACTTAACATTTTCGTTTTTCAGAATATTGTTCAAATGGTCGTTATATATTATACTTTTCTTTGTCTGCCACAACCTCATTATTCCATTCATGTCCCCAATAAATAATAAATTATTTATATAGCGCCGTTTAATGATTCAGGATAATTCCAACAAAGCTGTTTTCAGTCATTTAGAGAAAGTGCTCCTGCTTTGTGGAGACAATCTATTCCACTTTATAGGACCACTCACACTAAAGAATCGATCATAGTATGCCGTTTTGCTTGCTCTATCCAACAAAGTATATTTTGTATATATTAAGTTCAATTTATATTTTCTTCGTCAGACGTTCCTCATTCATTCTCCCCATGTGGCCAAACCATCTCAATGTATTCTCTTTCATTCTATTCATGACATCTTTCATTTTTTTGAGTCCTCATTACTTTCTTCGCATCTTATCGCTTAATAACGAACACTTTCTAGTATCTCGTGCCCTAATTTGTTTCATCTAACTAACTTCCAATAAAACAATGTCGAAGTAACATAAAATAATTTATTTGCATTACAATTCATAAATAAAATCTTATGACGATATTTACCGATTTTTATGATTACGAAATTCGATAGCTAACAAATTAGGGTTATTATGAGCAAATAATATATTTTCGGTAAACTCGGTCACATCCCGAAAAACAATGACATTTCGATGAATTTGAAAAGAAAGGTCTTTGAAACATGTAGGTATCCTCTCAATGCTAACATATGGATTGGAAACAATGACACTAACTGCCAACACAATACACAAATTGAAATAAACAGAACGAGCTATGAAACGGCAAGTGTTAAAAGTGAGCCTCCGGGATAAAATAAGAAACGAAGAAATCAGACGCCAAACAAAAGTTGTTGACATAGCAGACCCTGTTACAAAGTTGAAATGGCATTGGGCAGAACATGTTACGAGACAGGGTACCGAGAGGTGGACACCCAGAATATTAAAATGGAGACCGCAGGAAAATAAAAGACCGGTAAGGCGTCCACAAAAAAGATGGGTCGACGATATTATTCCCGTTGCGAGAAGGGGTTGGCTGAGGGAAGCACAAGACAGAGATATGGAGTTCATTGGAGGAAGCCTACACCCAGAAGTAGAGAGATGGCTGGCAAAGAAGAAGAAGAAGATATTTTAATATATGGTACTTATGGTACCTACTGACCGCCGTGGCACAGTTGGTAAGCCGTTTGGTTTCTGTAAGGGCGTCGTGGGTTCGATTCCCAGTAGAGGAGAAATCTATTTAAATTCATTTCTCACGCAAATATTGCTTCTCTGGGCTGGAAACACTGGTTAGTTGGAAGAAATTGCCATATGGCAATACAATAAACTCGCCACTTACGCAGGGTGCAAGGAAGTGTTCTTTTTTTTCTTTTACATAACATATTATATATGGTAGGTACTTTTACATATGGTACTTTAACATTATTTTTTTAGACGTGTTTGACTATTTTACTTTTATTATTAGAATACAGTAATTGATGTTTATAAGAAAGAAGTGCAATAATAGTTTATACAAATGAACCACAACGTGAGAGCTCTATAATCGATCAATCCAGCCCCTGCCTTACCCCAGACACTTGTTTATATAAATCTCACATCTCATGAAGAATGCCGAACTCCTGATTCATGCATACTCGTAGAATGCCTATAAGCTATACTGATTGACTGTTGTAAGGCGCAACATCAATATATTACAATATATTTTCTACAACAATCTTTATCACCAATGACAGGTCCGACTTTCCAGACTATTTTGCAGGGCATCATGTTTTTCATCATTTAATTGGTTCTTATGTTTTATTTATTATTTTGTTACGTTTCTCGAGCAACTAACAGATAATAAGTATATCAAAGATTAATTTAACACGCATCCAATAACAAGTTGCCACATTCTGGAGATTTATGATGTTAATGGTCTCACAGTTCCAGAGTGAAAACGCTATTAAGAACTCTCTCTCCACTGGGAATCGAACCCGGGTCCTTTGGCACAGGAAAAAAATATCTATCCAACTGTGCCGCACAGACCGACATGTGTTGGTATGAACCCGTTATTAATTAAGGAATTCTACAAATTTAAACCTGTAACGATCGAAATAATTGAGTTTGCCGACTAATATCTGAATAAGAATCGTTCCTATAAATTGATTTGTTAATGCGCTGATTCATTGTCGTATAAGAAAATATTGTTAATATTCCAACACGTGTAGAAATAATACTTTTTACGATGTTAATTTAAATAAATTGTTGTGCCATTTTAGTCAAAGCTCGTTTTCATTTTATGATATTATAGCCGCCTAGATAGTTTTTTACTTTCTCCGTGTAAATCGCAATAGAATGCCGACTATCCGGACGGATAAATCCGCTCACTACACTGAGATAAATATTTTTATTTATAAACCACCAGGGCTAATCATTAAGTTGATTTAGATTAGATTCAGAAAATCGACTAATCAGTTACAAATTTTTAAGACGATCTCATACTAAACTTTGATGTTCACGAATATTTATGATTGATTTATGTTAAAAATCAAGTTTAAGACAAGATAACAACGTATAACGTGTTTACAAAATTGACTTTGATGTACACTTATTTATTTATGTGTGTAATCATTAACAAACATCAAAAGTCTCAATCCTATGGATTGGTTTGCAGAAGAAGTCTACATCTCGCTTTCCACTTCTCTCTATCCTGTGCAGCCCTTTTCAGCTCAACATATGTGGCGCAGTTCATGTCCTCGCACACCTGGGCCAAATATTCCCGACGGGGGCGCCCCCTGTGGTTTGTCCCTTCAACCATTCCCTCCATTAGGTCATGTAGGAGTCCCTCGTGGCGCAAGATGTGCCCAATTCAGCGAGCACGTCTCTCGGAGATGGTATTGAGTAGGTGTCTGCTTTCTTCAACTTTGTTGAGAACCTCGGCATTCGTGATGTGGTCCCTCCTGGAAATTCCCAGTATTCTTCTGTAACACCACATCTCGAAATCATCAAGTCTACTTCTGTCTCTTTCGGTAAGACACCATGTCTCACAGCCATACAACAGTATGCTCCACACATATGTTTTTGTGAGTCTCTTACGGAGCTTCAAGTCTAGGTTGTTTGACTCAAGGATCTTCGACTTCTTGTTGAAAGCCAGCCTTGCCTGATGTATTCGGCTGTCAACTTCTTTCCTTGTTCTCCCATCCCAAGAGATCCTACTTCCGAGGTACACGAACTCTTTTGTGTTTTTCAATGTTTCTCCGAACATTACCACATTAATTTGCTGCTCCTCACGGCCTACAGTCATCACTTTAGTCTTATTTTTATTAATTTTCATATTAAAATCCTTGTTTAAGACATTCTCCATGACTATCAAAGCTTCTGTGAGTTCCTCTTCACTTGCAGCAACCAGTGCGATGTCGTCAGCAAATCTAATCATGTCAATCTTCTTCCCGTGAATTTTCACCCCTTCTCTATGACTCATTTTATCTCTGATTACATCTATTGCACACTGAACATACCCATTGAAAAGCACTGGAGATAGAGAGCATCCCTGTCTGACCCCTTGTCTTATTTTGGCTTCTTTTTGGTCATTTCCACATGCAATTATAGCAGCTTCATTCTTATACAACTCAAATATAATTCTCCTATCTCTGTATTTCACTCCTAAATTTCTTGTAACATTAAAGAGCTTTCTCCATTCTACCTTATCAAATGCTTTTTCTAAATCCACAAAAGCAATATATGTGTTTTGATTTCTCTTTATTCGTTTCTCTAATAACACACGTAACGACAGTATTAACAAACATACGTTCAAAATACACATATTGAAAACACAATCATAGAAAAGAAAACAATAATAAAATTAACAAAAAAAGGAAAAAAACCTATCCATATACCTCCATAATAAAACGAAAAATAAGTCAATAACACAATTCAATTTCTGTCTTCTTTCCATCCCATTAAATTGTATACATATAAATATCCAAACGCTTCCCTTTAAATTGTATACATATTAATATGCGAACCAGAAAATTACCTGGAATGAAGTCATTATAACAATATGCGAACCAGAAAATTACCAGGTATGAAGTCATTATAACAATATGCGATCCAGAAAATTACCAGGTATGAAGTCATTATACCAATATGCGAACCAGAAAATTACCAGGTATGAAGGTATTATAACAATATGCGAACCAGAAAATTACCAGGTATGAAGTCATTATAACAATATGCGAACCAGAAAATTACCTGGTATGAAGTCATTATAACAATATGCGAACCAGAAAATTACCAGGTATGAAGTCAATATAACAATATGCGAACCAGAAAATTACCTGGTATGAAGTCATTATAACAATATGCGAACCAGAAAATTACCTGGTATGAAGTCATTATAACAATATGCGAACCAGAAAATTACCTGGTATGAAGTCATTATAAAAATATGTGATAAAAATATGCGAATCATCGTCAGTCTCATGTAGATTCACCTAATTTAATGACAATACGACGACCATCATTTAGGATACAATGGATCCAAATTTTTCCAATTTCACTTATTAGGCATGTAATTTTCGCATTAATTTTTATTGATTAATTTCCAACTTTTAATGTGTTTATAATTATTCCGATTAATGTGCAAAAAATATTTAAACAATAACAAATAAATACACTTTGTAATTATGATGTACCTACACAATATATCATATTTACCTATTTTCTGATTACTAGGTAAAAAAGTTATTTATTTAGAATTACTTACTTTGTTTGAACCACGAATGAAGTTTGGTTTATCTTGGGTACCCCAATAGGAATATGGCGTGATGGAATGTATGTTAATATTAAACGCTTTGTCAACTTTGAAATATTTCAATTACATGTGGTTAATCTGTTTTTTTTTATTTGAATCATTAATGATGATTGTAAACCTGGATATTAATGATGATTGTAAACCTGGATATTAATGATGATTGTAAACCTGGATATTAATGATGATTGTAAACCTGGATATTAATGATGATTGTAAACCTGGATATTAATGATGATTGTAAACCTGGATATTAATGATGATTGTAAACCTGGATATTAATGATGATTGTAAACCTGGATATTAATGATGATTGTAAACCTGGATATTAATGATGATTGTAAACCTGGATATTAATGATGATTGTAAACCTGGATATTAATGATGATTGTAAACCTGGATATTAATGATGATTGTAAACCTGGATATTAATGATGATTGTAAACCTGGATATTAATGATGATTGTAAACCTGGATATTAATGATGATTGTAAACCTGGATATTAATGATGATTGTAAACCTGGATATTAATGATGATTGTAAACCTGGATATTAACGATGATTGTAAACCTGGATATTAATGATGATTGTAAACCTGGATATTCTTGTATTCTTATATATTATTATTCAAAGCATTGAAGAAAAACATCACAAATTTATTGAAATCTTTTTTCCATTATTTAATATTTCAAAGCCATGTAAAAGTTGAGCACATGAAATGTGGAAAATGTGCCCCAGTAAAATAACATGAAAAATAATAGTTTTCACGCAATTCTCGTTTGGAAATTCTGATTCAATTCTGAAATGGAAATGAGCTATAAAAAATATTCGTCACAAACACAACAAAGAATTTTTTAACAGATTTTTAATTATCTCAATAGAGACGAAGTTGGAATATTTATTGTAGGAGAACCGGGAGATCAAGGCACCTACAGGGCTTACGACCTGTCATCGGCTGGTTTACGTGATCACTTTATGCGCTTGTGCAACGTTCACCAATTATGCCTTTTTTAATGCCTGACTCCCGACAGGGAAAAAAATCCAATGTTTGCGCATATGCAATAATAAAAATATTCGACAACAAAGAATTGTTTTGTGGTCACAAACAATGAAGTTTTAACTATACAACTTTTTGCACATTTTGCAAGTGTAATTTGTTTTATTGAAAAATACAAAAAAGTCCCGCCATATTTATACAGGGTAGGCAAAGAGATCGGAAGCCTGCTTTTATGTTTTATCCTCGTGCAAGGTTCATGACTTATGTATGACGCACTGAAAATTATCTAAGACGCAGATTTCCGTTTAAAGCGTTTTTTTTTTCTTCGTTTTTCTCACAGTGCACACTGTAATGAAATAATTTGCCACTGTCCCAATAACTGGTTGTTCACTGTAGTCAACTGCTGTTTTATGTTGGTCTAATTTTATTGAAACCTCCGGTCTGGTCGTTGAGCACGATCGTCCCATGCCCTCAACCAAATTTCTGTCGGAACAAACAAAGGGGAAACCCCCGGCGACTTCTGCTAACAACAACATGTGATTTTACTGAGATGAATTTTTCAATTTTGTTAAACGGCTGAATGGGTTATTAGGACTACACTGTACAAATTCATAACGGACCCTTTCAGAGCAAGCGTTGAAACTAAATACCTTTTATTAATATTTGACATCTTTATATAATATTTAGGTACGTGTTTTACATGAAGTTATATTTCTTGGTGTTGAAACTGAGGTAAATCTGTACCTTCGTTAACGTTAATCAATAATTTATTAAGTCTCAGACATTATTTTCTGTACAAACTGAACATGTAGGTAAAGTCTATTTTTTTTAAGAGTGCCAAAGCTCATAGGGTGACCATGGTGTAAAAGAAAAAAATATTATGGGATTTTTTTTATCATTTCATGATATAAAACGGTTGTAACTTTCACATGCATATATCTTCAAAACCTTCAAATCTTTTCATACCTATTCTTACTCCCGGTATCATGCGGCTTTAATGGGTCTATATTATTAGGTATTTTCTGCAAATGTTAATGGGCATCTCCTGGGAAAGTAATATTTAAACAAAATATTTATTTGATACTTTTTATTAGGAAAATAAAAGAATACATTATGAAGTAATTAATCCTTATAATAATAAACAGTTACATATTATTTTACAAAATAATAAATTATATTATACAAAATATTTACATAATAGTTCATTGAGGCAAACACACATACATAAATAATATATCTATGTAACTAATACAAATAAATAATGGACACTTATTCTATACTAAGACGGTGATAACACATGTTTATAATAATAATTATACATCGATATTAAACAAAAAATAAAATACATAAGTTAGAAATAAAAAATGAAATTCTTAATTTAGAACACATGGTCACCATAAAAAATCAAACGTACGCTCACTTCGAGAGATAGATACGTACTGTCGGGTTTGTTGATGTTTGTTGTTAAGGACACCAAATGGTGTAAACCAATCAGCAACCACGATTCTACTAATACATTTACATGCGTAAATACTATGCATTTTTTTTGTTTATGTATAGAATTGGCACTTTAAAAAAATCAGACTTTACATTACATTTAATCAACATGTTATTTGATCTCGTTCATTATTTTCTTCACAAAGAAGCATTGTTTTTTATCCCTGGAAAGAATTAATTACATGTGAATCATTATTTCATATAAATGAATTAGGGAGAGACATATTTTAAATACTAGATTTCGAGAATATCCAATACTTGCAGGACGGTATTTAACCAAATATTTTACACGATGATAAAATTTGATTTCATTTAGTTTAAATAGCTGACTGCCGTGCCGTGGGTATCTAGTTGGTCTTTTTTATCCGTTTTTGTTGTGCAAAATTCAATTTCTAAAAGGGAATAAACTGATAAAAAATAAGATTAGACAATTGATCATAGATCACCTTAGAGCGCTCACCTTCTTCTATTGCACATAGAAGTAGGTGAGTGCGAAATTCTTCTCAATCCCTCTCAATGACCACCTAAGTAACGTAAACGATGAAAGGATAGCTGGAACTCCCAAGAGGGCCTGCTATAGTGGCACACTTCCTGAAAAAAACCTATGAACACAACCTAAAACTAGAAGAAAAAATTATCATAGTCATGGTGTGCACAGTTGTTTCACATATATGTAACTTCGTTCAGATACAAAGAAAGATACGACATTATAACAATTCAAAACGAATAATTTTGTCCAAAACTCGACATTTTGTAACACTTGCGGAGCAAAATGCGTTCGAAGTAATTTTTCAATAACCAGAAAAGGATTACTTTGAGCACAAAAAGTATTATCGATACATGATTTGCAGTTTATATAAAGTTATTTTGAATATGAGAGACAAGGCCCTTGAAAAGATGTTGAAAACAAAATCAAGCCAAAACTTTCAAGCAGGCACTGGTAGGTAAGGAACATCTGAAGTATAAAAACTTCATACTAAGAATAAAAACTTGTTTCGTGAAACCAATATAAAACTAGTTGCATGTAACACATGAGATCCAATTGTCGATAGCGATAGTATGTATAGTTGAAGAATATGTACCAAACTATAAACCCATAAATACAAATTATTTAATATTTTAAGGTATTTGGTTTTCTATACAACACGTGTACCTAGGTATGTATGTCAAGATAGGATAGTATGGAGGTCAGTCCTTTGATCCTACTCAGAATATGAAAACAGCATGATGGTATGTATGTATGTTTGGAGATTAGTATCAAACAATTAAGTCTTCTTAGATATTGTGTGTAGGCGACTGCCATAAAAATTGTATGAAGCAATGTCGGCACTAAATTAAATTTTTATAAAAATTGTTAAAAAAAATTTGAGATGTGCTAATACAATGCTAATATTTTTAATAGAAAATTAAATTATCTAGTTTGGGTGTTTCGGCTTTTTTTGATATTTTAAAAAAAATGGAAATAGGTATAGGCAGTTAAACTCATAAATTTATCATAAAAAAAAATGTTTGAGAATCCCTGGATTTAAAAAAAAAACTAATTTGAGATTTTGTATTTGTCTATGTTTATACTAAATTTCAGTGTTCTAGATTGTATGGTTTCTGAGATACATGGAAAAATAAACCAAAATTTCAAAAGTTTATAACCCCTGACTGAAACAAAAATTCACAATTCTGAGTATAAAAGTTTTGTAGCCCTATAACTGTCTATATATATATTCTGAAAATTTGGGCTCTGTAAATTGAGCGAATCAAAATTTATAAGGGGGGGACGGACAGACACACAGACACACACAGACACACAAAACTCACATAAAATGTTCTACTACGAATTCTGAATAAATCCATGTAAGGGAACATATATGCCGCGAGGCCTCTAGTTGGTGTCATCAGCATGCAAAAAGTCCACTACGCCATACAAAATGTTCCTTCGTACACGCATCTTGGCTTAATAATGTCGATTCATTCAGAGAATTGAATTCTCATGAACGAATCGACAGTTAGATAATATAGGTACTTAATACAGCAGGTACTAGCAGGAATATTAAAAAATCGTTTCATTTTACTATCGTAATTTTGAATAAGAAATATTTTCCACAAGATATGGATATTCCAAGAAATATAATCACTCATTTGATTTTTTTCATTTCAGGATTACACGATCACAATGTATTTGAACCAATATTGGAAAGATGAACGTCTTGCATTTAGCTCCGAAGAGGAAATCCTGACTCTTTCTGGGGATTTTGCTGAGAAAATTTGGGTGCCAGATACATTCTTTGCAAACGATAAAAACAGGTATTTATTATTTATAGTTAATGAAAAAAATAGTATTGAGTTAATTTATATTTATAAAATAATAAATGATTGGTCAAAATACTGCTTGGTTTGAAAATATATTTTTTTTCAGCACAATTTCTTAAACGATCTGTAATCACAAATCTTATTTCCAAAGAAGCTTTCAGCTTAATTGATTTTTTACAGTTTTTGAGAATTATTTCACTAACGCAATTATTAGAATGTAGACGTATTCTGTTTGCAGCTTCCTACATGATGTCACTGAGAGGAACAAATTAGTTCGTTTGAGTGGAGACGGTACCATTACATATGGTATGAGGTTTACAACAACTCTAGCATGTATGATGGACCTACACTATTACCCATTAGATGCACAGAACTGTACCGTAGAAATTGAGAGTTGTAAGTATTCATATTCAATATTATTGTAGTTTGAGGAACATGCGGTGTAGCCGATGTATTATGGAGTAAATGCATTCGTCGTTTCTCGTCTTGATTAGGTACTGCAACGTATTATCCTGGATTGCCAAAGTATCAACTCGATAGATAACAGATGGTGTTTAATGCAGCGGAAAGGCGTATTTTTGGTGCGGAAAAACGATGTCACATAACTCCACTACTAAACGAATTAAACTGGTTGAAGTGTCCAATGTGAGTTGATTACAAAATTTGTTTGACCGAGTTTAATTCTTTAAACAATCTAGCACCACAATACATTCAAGAGCTGTTTCAGAGAAAAGATCTCTCTGGGAGACATCTCACACTCAGATCGTCTGTATCATAGTGTAACAACTCCCTAAAGGAGTTAGACAGAGTCAACAAAGCGGCTTTCTATGACCGATGCTTTGGTGTGAGCGGTTCAATTAAGTGGAATGCACTGCCTCCAGATGTCCGCAGTGATCAAAGCAAGAGCACTTTCACTAAAGGACTGAAAACAGCTTTGTTACGTAACTCAGCGCATAGTTAAACTATCGACACCTTTAGAGTGATCTTGAATCATTAAACGGCGCTATATTAAATTTCCCAATGTTATTATTATTATGGAAAGAGTCAGAAACAAAATTTTAAATTATTTTTCAATAATATTCAATGAAATTTTAAATATTGTTATTTTTTTCAAAATCGATCCTAATTTTCTACGATAATTTTTTATTGAAATGATTTATATCTAACGAGGGATTTTTGAATAAAATCAATTTATTAGACATATCGTTATACCTTCTTCTTCTTCTTCTTCCTAGCCTTCCCTCCACTGCTGGATGTAGGCCTCTTCCATTTGTCTCCATTTTCCTCTATTCTGTGCCGCTTCAATCCATTTCTTTCCGGCGATCGCAACAATATCGTCGGCCCATCTCTTCTGTGGCCGACCGACACCCCTTTTGTCTTCCCATGGCCTCCACTTTAAGACTTTGGGAGTCCATTTTGAATTTGGCTGTCTGGCCACGTGTCCTGCCCATTGCCACTTCAATTTTGCGATCCGATCCATGATATCGGCGATTTTTGTTCGGCGTCTGATTTCTATATTGGTTATTTTATCCCTCAGACTTATGCCCAGCATTTGCCGCTCCATGGATCGTTGTGCACATTTTAATTTGTGGACAGTATTTATGGTCAGGGACATTGTTTCCAAACCATATATCGTTATACCTACATCATACAAACAATAAAATTCACATCAAGTAATTTCCCAGTTATTCCATTGATGTCTACATATTATTCTGATTATATTCGTAAATGAAATCATCAAACTAACTGTGTCGTATGTACCTACATACTTAATGTATTCGAAAGATGAGATACTTCTCCGATAATATCTGGTTCCTATTTTCTTATTCACGATTTGAAAATAAATTAATTAATACAAAAGATTAAAAACAAGTGTTCTTTTTTTTCAGATGGCTATACTGTATTAGATGTTGTAATGTACTGGAAGGAGACACCTGTAAGAGGAGTGGAAGAAGCTGAACTTCCACAGTTCACCATCATTGGATATGAGACTAACGACAGAAAGGTATTCAATTCAGAAAATCAGAAAATCAATCTATTCCGTTTCTTTGGAGACATGTTCATCTATGATGATCAATTTATTTTCAACAGTGTAAAAAAAATTTAAGTATGTATTAAGAAAAATGAATGTGTCCTTTTGAATGGTATATATACATCCAAATTCATTAAGCATTAAATGCTTGTGCTTTTGGCAAACGAAGTCAGCTATAAGATTGGTTTCGAACTCGCCATTACTGAATAACAAAGCAAGTGCGATGCCTGCTGTGCCACCGACATATATAATTATATGTAGATGGCGTAAAGACACTTGTAAAACATGCTAAAAACTATTTAATATACAAAAGTAATGAAGAAAATTATGAATTTTCGCCAAGAAATGGTAATTTATCAACATGGCTTCATAATAAATCACACTGTGTCTGGTTTTGAACATTTTATTTCTTGATATTTAAAGATAGTTTAATATTTTGTTGAGAGTAATTAATAATGTTGACTCTCATTCTACATCTTTAATTCCACCACCCAAACAAATAGATTTGCATTTCATTAATAATTTTGATACATTTCTACAAGAAATATAAAATGGAGAACCGAAAATCGAAAATTTCATCCATGTTTTAACAATCGGAAACTGTCACATCACAACCTGTAGGTAATTAAAATTTGATTGATTCTATACGATATCTCTTTCTACTTGGGGCTTGGTATGTATAAAGAATGAGGGTTGCGTTTTTATTTTATTTTTGGTCTGCCAATTCTCACCAATAACAACTTGGTGGCAATACTCTGTGATTACCGCCAAATTTTGGGGCCAAAGTCATGCGGTGTGACCCAATTTTTTTTGTTTATATCATGTCTATAGATTATTGACCTGTGGTTTGAAAAATTTAAATTTTGGTTACTATTTAGATTGTGTTAAAATTGATTTGCGATTTCAGGAAAAACTAGCCACTGGAATATATCAACGTCTCTCTCTAAGTTTTCGCCTGCAGAGAAATATTGGATATTTTGTATTTCAAACATACCTTCCCAGCATACTCATTGTAATGCTTTCATGGGTAAGCTTCTGGATAAATCATGAAGCTACTTCGGCAAGAGTTGCCTTGGGTAAGTCAAAATTAAATAATTTAACGGATTTTTATTCGAAACTCCCAATTTGCACAACTATCACTTTCAAAATACGGTGACATTGATGGCAATCGAAAATAATTATTGGAATTTAATGTTTTAATGATAGATATTTGAATAAATCATTTTAATAATTAAGATCAATTGATCGAATCCTAAAATGCAAAAAAAATATATTACCATGCAATCCATGCATGCGTCCATGCAAGACCAATATTGAGTTTGGATCATTTAGCTTGCCAGACCAAGGTCATATTCAGAAAAATCTGATTTAATTTTTTATCATATTCACTACACGATTCCAATGTCCACACTCAATATTCAAAATGTCGAACGTTAAATTATTGGATGGAATATTTTCAGATCTCAAACGATCATTCGTTATCTCATAAAAATAGCAAAGATAGTTATTTTTTGTTTCCCTTTGTATGTAAATTAAGGTTTTTTTATAATATTAGAGGTTGTTTTTTTTTAACTAAATACATCACACATAGTATAACAGAAAGAGGACAACCCCATGCACCAATTAATATTAAATCACACACTTGCACACAAAACTTGAACATTTGTCAATGTGATTGTATTGAAAGAATAATAGATATCAAATATTTGGGTATTTTAATTGATAAAAATCTATAGTCAACACATACCGAATTTATTAAAAATAAACTTAAAAAAGTGCTGTACCTAATAAACAACATAAGAAACATCTTCCCACGTCAGATATTGCGATCAATTTACTTTGCAATATGCCAATCGATCATTTCCTATGGATTGCTGACTTGGGGAGGTACAACAAATAATACAATAGACTCGGTTAGCAAGGCAAAAAAATGAATAATAAAAAGCAAATTGAATGTACATATAAGCTCCAAAGTAATTTTCAAGACTAGAAGTTATGACACTTCGACAATTATACGCAAGATCTGCACTTTTAAATCATTTTAAACACAACTTACCCACTATACACATTACCCAACCTCCAAGAACAACAAGATCCTCTATCACAAACACAATAAATATCCCGAAGTTACAAACTACTCATGGACAAAGACATTTTAAATACTATGCCATCAAACTACATAATTGCCTACCAACCTCACTAAAACTGCTACCACAAAACACATCGTCACAAAAATACTATAATCACACAACAGCATGGATAAATAACACCAGTTCAGATCAAATCAATAACATAATTACAACTAGTCAAATATAATTAACTTTTACATTTTTTTCTCAATAATTATTTAATGTATAATTTAATTCAAGAACTCTATACATAATGTACTATCTATGTCACACAACTGTTCAAATTAACACCTCGGCACAGGACTTCCTATTGAGGTGTTCATCGTACCCTAGCAATTACATAATTATCAATAACACATATACACACACTTATATATACACACTCACTTAACTTACTCTAGTATGTAATTGTATTTGTAACTTCCTCATTGTAATATTAATAATAAATAGATATATTATATTGTGAAAATTGCGAGATTACAAGACCTAGTCTAACATGACTGAGCAAGACCTATGAATGCAAGACTAGATTAGCCTTGCAATAGCTCTTCGCTTTTTAAATTTATGATGCATTTATAAATAAACATGATTTCAGGAATAACGACTGTCTTGACGATGACCACGATCAGTACAGGTGTCCGTAGCAGTCTCCCGAGGATATCTTACGTGAAAGCCATCGATATTTACTTGGTGATGTGCTTTGTGTTTGTGTTCGCTGCACTATTGGAGTATGCTGCAGTCAACTATACATACTGGGGAGCAAGGGCGAAAAAGAAAACCAAGTCTAAAACTAAAGATGGAGAAGACAAGAAGATTCCTAGTAATATTATTTTTAAATAAATAACATACCTATTATTAAAATAATGAATATAAGGTTATGTGATGGATAAAAGGAAGATTTATATACAAAATCTTTGTTTATGCATCGATGAAGATTGATTGCTTGTAAAAAAGAAAAAAGACATAATATGAATGTTGTGTTGAAAAATAGACTGAAGTGTTATTTTTTTAATAAAAAAATACTGTTTTATTAAACAGAAAGACCGTTTCGCCTGGTTAAGGCCTTTTCAACTGGTCTGTTTTTTCTGAAAAATTGTGTTGATAACTAGAAGAAAAACTATATTTTATAAAAATTATCAAGAAACATTAAGTTATACCAATTTTATAAAAAAAAAGTTTTTTTCAAATATGAATATACCTACTCAAATGCTAGGAGGTAAAGGTTAAAGTAGAAAGATAGCGGAAAGATAAGACCGCAGTTAAATGATGTAAGATCGTTACTAAAGTACCTACTCTCATTTATTTTAGTAAGGTATCTGACTGCTGATCCAATGGTCCCGGGTTCGATTCCCGGTGGAGACACAGTTTTTAATTGTGTATCCGTCTGGACCTGTGTGACGATTAATATCGTTTAGTCTCCAGAATGAGCCAACTTGTTGTTGAGTGCGTGTTAAATTAATATGTGACATAGTACATGTCAGTTGCCCAAGAAGCAATATGAAATATTAAATAAATCACGATGAAAATAAGTTGTTTCATAAACTACATATTTTCAACTCTTTCGAAAAATTGGTACCTAATCTGTAATCCTGAAAAACTGTCTCCGTATTTTTTTATTTCTACATAATAATAAAATTAATAAACACTTCCTTGCACCCTGCGCAAGTGGCGAGTTTATTGCCATATGGAAATTTCTTTAAACTAACAAGTGTTTCCAGACCAGAGATGCAATAATAGCGTAAGAAATGAATTTAAATAATTTCTCTGCTGGGGATCGAACCCAGGACGCCCGCACAGAAACCAAACGGCTTACCAACTGTTCCACGGCGGTCGGCCTACATACATACAACGGCCTACATCACACAATTTGGGCTAACCAGCGGTATGACACATGCATGTATGCCCACACACTAGTCTCGTCTCACCTAAAAAAACGACATTCAAAATGGGTGGTGAATCTCATTGCTGAACTTTGTGAGATATTATTGCCTAATTTGCCTGTTGTATTTTCGATTACCCGGCTTTTACAGGACACCAAAAAACAATGACGATAGAAAAAATGTGGAAACACTATTGTAAGTCGGTGCCTCCCAAAATTTTTTTACGACTGTGTTAAATTCCTTGAGAGTTAAGTATTACTACTATAATAATTATTCCTGGCAGTCTATTCAATCTTGATAATCTTCTTGTATGTTGTAAAACTATTTGTCAATATAATAAAAAAAACTATCTATTTTTAGGGAAAATTTTATCTACCACAAAAGAAGAGGGGCGAAGTCCTGGAAGTAAATCACTTCCCGACGAACGTGAGATAATAGAGCTGCAGGATGTACACCTGATGAGTCCCATAGCTCCTATCAGAGGACGAAGACCACAGAGTGCATGTAGTGATGAGCCTGGACGTTTTCCTCCAAGTTTCCGAATGGCCAGATCATCTTCTGCCTATCAACACCATCAAGGTCTGTCAAGGGTTCCGGGACTGCGGTATCGAGGAAATAGAGGTATTTGATTCATTTTATTTTGATTATATATTTTCCTTCGTGTCACGACCTTGTGAGCGGCATTGTGAAAGGAGGAATGTTTAAAACCTTGAACAGCAAACGAAAATTGAGTCATGAATGTGATTTGGTGATGTTTTCATGTCAATATATAAAAATGTGGCGTTCGATTATATTTGCCTACACGCCCTATACCGTTATGGACCCTTGTTATTTTGTAGCGTATAGATAAATGGGTGACAGGAAAATTATTCGAAAAACAATTATTCGAATGCTCAATTTTACGAAAATCAATTTTACGAATGGCAATAATTCGAATCACATTTTTTCGAAAAACAATTTTCCGAACACGCAATTATCAGAATTTACAATTGTTCGAATTTTTGTGACGTCATGTTGGTAGTATTGTGAGAGGAATAAACCATAGATTTTAATTATAATATACTAGATGTCGTAGTTAGCGAATTTTGTATGAATCGAAAACAAATGACACACTTTTTGCACGGAGTACTACATCTACATAGTATATTATGTATAAAAAAAATCTATGGAATAAACAACATGGCGACGCACCGCGCTGTCAGATATCCTAGGATTTACACCTATTTTTTAAACCTAAACCTACAAAACTTTGGTAAAAATAGGTTGGTTAGGTTTGTTTGTAGTTATAATTGCGACTGGTGTGAGCCAGTTGCATTATATATTAAAAAAGTAAGTATAATATTAAAATAAAATAACTAAATTGGTGTGAATATTAGATAAACATAAACTGGTGTACAAACTAGGCTATCCCGCGCTGTCAAACATCAGTTATTAAAAATGTGCAAACATACGTACCCAACAATAATATGTACAACAAGTAATAATAATCTTCATCGAATATATTTTACTGACAACAAATATGTCAAAGGAGGCAACATAATGACACAAAAATATATTAAATTCGGTTAATTGGTTTTCCAACAAATGTTAGTTCGAATAATTTGCTTTCGGACAATTGTCATTCTGATAACTGATTTTCGAAAAATTGTTATTCGTACAATTGCGCATTCGAACAATTGTGTTTCGAATAATTTTCATGTAATATCAGATAAATGTATATAATATATAATGCAATAACCTCAAGACTCAAAATAATTTAATAACATTTTTATACTGGCAGAAATCATCCTAATAATTGATTGGAATGTCATATAGGTAAAAAGAAGAAGAAGCGTACAGGCGGAAACAAATTGAGAAAATAATATCATCTCAACTTCAAAATGCTCTCACATTTTGTTTAATTGAATGATTTTATTTTTGTTTAAAAAAAATGTATAGAACAGAAATAAATGAGTTCCATAATTGAAGATAATTGTACCTAATACTATAATATAGAAGCACTAGCTGACCCGGCAAACGTTGTTTTGCCATATAACTTATTTCTTGTGAATAATTTGGTAATTAAATAAAAAAAATAACTTATTGTATGTATGTGGGGATGGGATCTATGAGTGAAAGAGGAATGGATCGCTGTGGACGATGACGGCCTGTAAAAATAACAAAACGGCCTCCGTGACTCAGTGGGTTGGGTATCTGACTGCTGATCCAAAGGTTCCGGGTCCGATTCCCAGTGGAGACACAGTTTTTAAAATTGTGTTTGCAGTCTGGATCTGTGAGACGATAAATATCGTAAATATCCAGAATGTGGCTTGAACCCAAACTTGTTATTTGGTGCGTGTTAAATAATTACTTGACATAGCACCTGTTAGTTGCCCGAGAAGCTACATTAAATAAAAATAAAATAAAATTAAATAAAACACCAAGCATTCATTTTCTTAATTCAATGTACCTACTTCATTAACTAAACTCACATATTCAAAGCTTGATCTCTTAAAATTAAATGTAAATTAAAAAAACCGATACATATATTTTATCTTGAATTATGTCAATTAAAAAAAAACAATATCAATCTCAAAGACCAGTGTACGATGTTTTTTGTCCGTCCGTCTTTAGCCAACACAAACAAACTGGATGGTTTGCCCATGCCACGTATAATTGTCCGTGTGAAAAGCATGGTTTGCCCAAATCTAAGCCATAAACAGACATCGTTTGGGCTTGTGACTTATCGATTGTCATTGAGAATGCCAATCTATTTGGAAATTGAACGCGTTTTAATTCAATTACCACTTCTGTGGTAATCATTGAGATTCGTGACAGCAATACGTTTTCGCCTCGGAACTTGCCATTCAAAATGCAACTATTCCATCGCCGATATCTAACAATTGTTTTGGGAATGAATCAGCGGATGGATCTTGAAGCATTTGAACGCGCATGTTTACTTTTAGCTGTACCTACTTTTTCAACATTACGCCTCAATGGCGATGATTTCAAGCAAGCATTGATCTCATCAGCGTACGTTGAACATAGTATGACGGGAAGTGTTTCTCTGATATCAGCTGAAAGAAGAGCCGCCGAATAGTTTGTCGTTGTTTTTTATATCATTCAGTGTCCTGTTCAACGCCTCAAGCGAATTTTTGTGTGCCATAGTGAATTCATCCCAGATGATAGTTCATCCCTGCTGTTCTGCCTCCATCTAATAAAGTTGCTGCAATGCCAGATGATGCAACAGTCAATGCGATGCCATTATTTGATCGTATTTCGGCGAGAATTAGCGAAATGAGAAATGTTTTGCCAGTTCCACCTGGTGCATAAAAAAAAAAGAATCCACCTTTTCCTCCCAAAACTGCCTGCATAATGCGGTCGTAAATTATTATTTGTTCATCAGTCAATAGTGAGACATTACGATTCAGTTTACCGCATGGGCCATGAATCATGTTTGTTGTAACAATATCGTACAGTGGTTGATCAGTAGACGGATCTGGAATTTCCGCAGAAATAATACAATCGATTTCCTCACTGATCGATGTACAAACTATAATAATGGCCGAAAACTGTGTAGATAGTGACAGAAAGCTTATTGTGTGAGGGAGATAGGAGGCCGCCATCTTTCTCGTCCCGACTCCTTGCTGTTTGCTGGTTGAGAGGTGACGCCTGTATAACAATCGCACTTTCTGTTTTCACTGGGTTAAATACATAAAATATCCCCACATACATATCTGAAAGAAAGATTTCAACCGTTGGCCTCTCATGGAATCCCACTTCGGTCTAGAGAAGAGAGAACCCTTGCCATCCCACCTCACGTTACAGATTATTATTCATCTTCCTTCACTATTCATGCTGCCCGGCTGTGGAACAATTTTGCATTTGATATTAGAAATGCCACATCACTTCCAATTTTCAAATCTCGTCTTAAATGCTCACTCTGCCTCTCAATTTCACTTTCCATCCCTTTTGTTCCCTCCTCATCCTCTCCCTTCCCTTTCTGATTTTCCTCTCCTTTCTGAATTTGTGTAATTTCTCACTTTTTGTTTTGCTGTCTTATACTGGTTGTGTTATTGTGTTATTATGTACATATGCCGAAACTATGTTATGTACTTTTGATCTCAGATGGTTTACTGGAAGAAATTGCCTCCAGGCAATTAGTCCGCCATTTGTACTATGTACTTTTATGTATGTACAAAAAGTGTTATATAAATTAATTAATAAAAAATTATCGTACGACCATGATTAATCAATTGCGATCTTGCAACCTGTGGATGCGTAAATAAATAAAATTATCGTACGACAGTGATTAATCAATTGCGCATCTGTGGATAAAAATAAAAATAGTAATATCGCTATTAAAAAATAGGGGTTAGTGATAAAAGAGTGCAAATTTAGAGTTTTAAGTATTTTTTAATGCAGATTCAATAAAAAAAATTAAAAAAAATTTTTGTCAAAAAACTAAAAAAAAAAATACTGGAGAGGGCCACCCCTATCACATAGGTTTATAAAAAATAGCCTACAACCTATTCTCAGACCTACCAAATAAACGCAAAAAAAAATCATAAAAATCGGTCAAGCCGTTTCGGAGGAGTTCGATAACAAACACTGTGACACGAGATTTTTATATATTAGAAGATTTATCATTTCCAATGAAAACCCCTTTTTCTTTATTAAAGGAAAAATATTTATTTCCCCTCTATCGAAAAGTTTTAGATCCACATCCAATGAAATTGTTTATAAAGTAATATTTCAATTATTTCTGACTTTTCTTTCTTTCATTAATGACATTTTTCGTACAAAAATTACAATGCCTATTCACAAGTTTTTTTTATTTATTTTTTATTTATTTTATTTATGATCATATAAACATATACATTATTTTAATATAAGATAGCCGCCTCACTAGAATAAATCTGTTCTGAAGCAGCCACCTGTACATTTGTGAAATTATTACATTACATTAAAAAACAAAAGAATAAGAAAGCTATAAAAATAAACATTAGGAATACTTACATAATTTTAAATTAAAAAATACAGTTTTAAAAGTGAAATAAATAAAAATAAACACAATATAAACAGACAACAAAAAATAATTAGTTAAGAAATTATTGTTGCAACGTTACTTTCATTTTGGGTTCTACCCACATCGAGTAGCCACTTGGTACCACGGGCTTTGAATTGAGTTAACCCTTTAAGGTCCGATGGCAATTTATTATAAATTCGAGGTGCAGTAAATACAAAAAATCTTTGCCCAAATTTAGTATTCATTTTTGGCACCAAGTAGTTACCCGATATTTTACCTCTTGTGTTATTCAAGATGGAGTATTTTTGAGGAGGTTTGTTTTTTAGAAATAGAATTAATATTGTTATTTAATAGTTATTAATTTTATGTTTTTTTACGCCTTATTGTATTTTTAATTGTAATAATAATGTTAGGCTAGGCATATTAGCAAAAAAATAGGGTCTCAGAAGCAAATTTTGCTATAGTTTTTATTTTTTCACCCTTTATGTTTTTTCGGTCGCTGAACATGAATTTCAAGTTTGCAACTTTGAACTTTGTTTTTTGGGCACATTTAGACCAAATTTTGGCACTTTTGTCAGTTTTCGGCCGATATCGCGAAAACAAAGCGTTTTTTCGGTAAATCATTCAAGACAAAATTTCCTTTATTTCTTATTCATATCGTTATTTTGTAAGATTAACCGTTTCGCCGTTAGAGCGCGCCCGAAATGGGCCATATTTTCATATGGTGAAATTAACCGAATACGCAGAAATCGCCCTTGATGTGATGCTCAACTGTTGTAACAATTTATTACATTATACCATTTATATCATTTGTATAACAGTACATTTCTCATAAATAACTTTTTTCTTTGGAAGACTTACCTATTGATTTTCAACCACCGTGCCGCGGCATTTTTGTGTGCCGCGAAATTCTTAAGGTTTGACGCCAAATTTTAGAAATGTATATAATTAATAAACGGGGCTATATTTCCATGTATGTGAAAAAGGGCAGGGACAAGGAAAAGTGGAAGAATAGGAGCCACGCCTTTTTTTAACGCATTATTTTTGCGATATAGGCCGAAAACTGAAAAAAGTGCCAAAATTTCGTGAAAAAGTGCCCAATAAACAAAGTTCTGAGAAAAATTTTTGCCCGCAAACTTCAAATTAGTAATCAGCGACCCATAAAACAAAATAAAAACTATAGAAAAATTTGCGTCTGAAAATCCTAATATGCCTAGCCTATGTTTCCAGCCCAGAGAAGCAATATTGGCATGAGAAATAAATTTAAGTAAATATCTCCTCTACCGGGGATCGAACCCAGTATGCCCGCACAGAAGCCAAACGGCTTACCAACTGTGCCATTTTTACAATATTTATTTAACAAATTTATTAGTTTTTGTATATTTTTTGAGACAAATTATATTTTACATCTAGTCTGTTAGGTTTTATGTCTTCTCGCAGCACACAACAAACACATTTTATTGTTGGTTTTGATTATAATGTATTTAAATTTAATTTATGAGGAAAAAAAAAAAAATAATAATACTATTGAATCCAAGCTAGGAATTATGTTATGATCAACTATGTATGAAGGAAATCGATTTCTCTTTATTCATTTAGTGTATGTAAACCACAGTTCACGATGGTGGTTTTATTGTATTAAGGCAATTTCTTCCAACCAATCCATGCGACGTTAATTATCTAGTAAATTTAAAACAAAGAGTATAGTATTCCTAAGAAGATAAAGACAATACTACTGTTCTTCCCCCACCACCACCCGTTCTGCTTATGGGGACTAATAACGGCCCCTTGCAAAACTCTGAAAGAACACATAAAGAACATACGAAGAGTCCGGAGAACTCTAAAACCTTGCAGACACTGCACTTAATGTGCCAAAGAGAGCTAATCATGTTGAAACAACTGGCTCACTTCTCAGTGATAGTGAAGATAATAGTGCACCGAATTTAAGACAGAAAGTCTTGAAAGCCCATAAAAATACTAAGTGACAGTCACCTGGATCAGCTGGATATCAGTGATGTGATGTGCCCTATAGCAGCTACCATGAAATAAAGAAGCTGGCGGACAACAGAAATATGTGGAGAAATACGAGTATCAGAAAAAGAAGATACTAATCCCCAAATATCTTGAAATTTTTTGGCCAGGATGGGGGTCGGTTTGCGTACACACGTGATAAAACCAACCAAGTAAAAAACCCAAATTTGTCTTCTGTGCACCCATGTGATTTTTAGAGATGTTTAGCTATCACTATAATAATATACTTTTATTCCAGGTACTGCCAGCAACCGGCCCAAGGTTCTACACGCTCTCCGGAGGGGAGCTTCTGTGTTTAAGGCATCGATGCCGAAAATCAAGGACGTGAACGTCATAGACAAATATTCCAGAGTAATATTTCCAGTTTCATTTCTAATATTCAACGCCATCTATTGGGTGTTTTACGTAATCGAGTAGAAAAACAATACAATGGTTGTCATTATTAAAAGTATCAGTCCCATGTCTCGTCAATTGTTATCATATCGCACCAAACATGTACACAGGGTTTGTAAAACTTTTCATTTGGTCCAACCAATCACCTGTACCAGTGGTCGGCAAACTCATTAGATATCAGACCCAAATATCAACAGTACCTACAACTAGGCTACAACGATTGAAATTGATAAATGCCTTGACAATTTTAGGCAGAATGGGGAACGGTTTGCACATCTACCCAGGGCCGGATAAATCATAGAACAATCAGGAACAAGAAGTCAGGGCGGTCTTAAAAAGGGCGCATAAAATTCTAAAATGTTAATCATATAAAACAAAAAAATCGCAGGTATGGCACTCGGTTCTCTTTGCGTACCCGGATAGAGGCTCGGCATGATATGTAAAAAATCCCGCTTAGTGCTACTATCGTGCTCGCCTACTTTTAACATGTTGTTTGGGCATTATATCTGATGTTGTCAAACAAAACAAATTGACTCAATTAATGTAACATTGAAAAATGTAATATTATTATGAATCTCCAATTGTGGCTATTTTTATAAATAATAATAAACAACTATATATGTAGGTCTAGGTAATATAATAAACTGATTCGTCATTTTAGACCCGATGTTATTTTACATCTATTTAAATTTAAAATTCCAAAAAATGGGGGGGGGGCGAATTCAAATATATCTAATATTCAAATATTCTAATATCTTGCTCGCCTACTTTTAACATGTTGTTTGGTCATTATATCTGATGTTGTCAAACAAAACAAAATTGACTCAAATAATGTAACATTGGAAAAATGTAATATTATTATGTATCTCCAATTGTGGCTATTTTCATAAATAATAATAAACAACTTTATATGTAGGTCTAGGTAATATTAATAAACTGATTCGTCATTTTAGACCCGATGTTATTTTACATCATTTTAAATTTAAAATTCCAAAAAAATGGGGGGGGGGCGAATTCAAATATATCTAATATTCAAATATTCTAATATCTTGCTCGCCTACTTTTAACATGTTGTTTGGGCATTATATCTGATGTTGTCAAACAAAACAAAATTGACTCAATTAATGTAACATTGGAAAAATGTAATATTATTATGAATCTCCAATTGTGGCTATTTTTATAAATAATAATAAACAACTATATATGTAGGTCTAGGTAATATTAATAAACTGATTCGTCATTTTAGACCCGATGTTATTTTACATCATTTTAAATTTAAAATTCCAAAAAAATGGGGGGGGCGAATTCAAATATATTGCTACGGGTGCAAAAACACGTTTATCCGGCCCTGCATCTACCAACCATGCTAACAGTCCAATATTTTTCTCTGAGTAACCCACGAGATTTTTCAAGGAATTTTCCGATAATTCTACATTATACTTATTTTTTATTATTTATACTTGACTTCTGCGCATGGTTTTCAATCTTAAATTATGTTGTATTTTGAACCCACACTCGAGGGGTCAAAGAGTCACGGTTTCGCGCCGACCGCTGAGTCCTAGACAAATGAAGAGAACCATGAAAGTTTCGAAATTCATTTTTAAAATAAATCTCACTTAGGATTTTACACGCTTTTAGGATTTTAAACATTTTATCGATCACGTAAATATTTTATTAATACACCTAAGATTAATTTGATTGACTACAGTCTATGTGATAAATTTGAATTTAATATGCAGAGAATGACGCGTGATTTAATATTTTAAGAACGAATATTATGACATTAAAATTTTAAAGAAATTATTATGTATTTTATCAATATTAGACCAAATTAATGATTGTATGAATTTATTGCAAGGCGTTAAGTGCATTAATGTGTACATATTAAAATTATGTAATATGAAAAATTGAACATGAATTACAAAACATGAAATTTCTTTTCATGAAAATCTTAAAATAATGGTTTAAATATCATTGTAGAATAATAAATAAGTTAGATTGAAAAATATCAAAGACTTTTCTTAATAGATTATACGTCTCTCTGATACTTTTACAAATTGATGTTTATGTATACCTAAATTATGTATATACACCATCTAGTAACAAAAAATCCAAAATATTATGATATTTATTTTAATGCGTACAAAATTGAAAAATCTTTTTGCATGCAAGCAGACATTTCATTGCCATACAGCAATTTCTTCCAACTTATCAATGTTTCCGTAAAGTTCGACAGAGTTTTATTTTTCAATTAAAAATCTTAAAGAATAAAAATATTTAGTGAAAATTTCATTCGTTTAAAAGTAAATTATTGCGATTTATTTTAAAATATAGGTACATATATCTATCCAAAGATTTCCATTTTCATTTGAAATGCTTTTTTGATGCATTTTCCATTTTAAATGATTTTTTGCTAATATCTCGATTTCATCCTTTTTTCCTAGACACTCTAAGATTAAGTTTTCAATAGTAATTTTTATTTTTTAAGATGGCTACATTAGTCCCGCGAAAATAAATAACAAAATTGTAAAAAATTAAATAATATAAGGTTGTATTCTTGTGTACTTTTTCATTGATTGACTTGACAAACCATTTTGTATTTTCAATGCATTTTGAAAATAGGTCGGTATTTTGCATTTGAAATACTTTTCTAATTACCATTTTACCTAAATACCAAGAGTTTTGGGTACCCATTTTGCACATCTCAAAAAATATTATTTTTACTTGTATGCCTTTAAATAATAAATAATCTTATATTTTCTAAAACCCACAATATTCTTGTAATTGGTGATACCAAGTAATAAGAAATATCTATAAGCGCCTAATGTTTATTACGATAGTTAATCCTAGGTGAATAACATTAAAACCTATATAATTTCTATCAAGGAAAATAACAAGTTAAATGTACCCAAGTATGAATGAAGTGTCTAAATTGTTTACTTGTGTTTATAATCAAAATGCAAAAAAAAATTAATTTTATAAATTATTTTCCTTGTACCTACATAATATTTAGCCTTACCTTGAATTTTAGAGATGTGATAATGATTACAGATTTCGTGTTTATTAATAATTGATTCCATCTAAAAACTTCATTTATCATCTCATATAAATAGTTTTATCGTATTGTTTTCACTACTATAATACGTGAAAAAGTAATCAATCAAAAAATACACACATGTAAAACGTTATTGTTTATAAATGCTCTTATAATATATTATTGTACATAAACACAAGTTCATTAACTATCGTAAAGAAACCTTATTCTGAAAATTATTAAGTACCCATATTCAAATCAAGACATATGGCTTTTTCTAAAGTTTTTATTTTAAGTCAAAGAGTCTTACTAAAAAACCTTTTTAGTACTTAATTGTAATTTGTAGTACCTATCTATGTATCAACTGTTATTTATAACATAATATAATGTATATAATTCAAATAGTAGGTATTTTATGTTTATATTTCAAAGATATTACATGAAATTACTGATTGAATTATAAAGTGTGACCAAATTTTAATAAAACGTAGTAACATAGCATCTTAGTAGTTACATTAGGTATACCGATATAAATTATTTCATATGCCTATATAATTCCTGATATATACGATGCAAAAAGCTGTGTAGAAAAAATCTTTAGTAAATAACATTTCTATGTGTGTAGGTATATACGAATTTTGTTAATCTATTTGTGAATGACAGATCAATTAAAGAAAATTGTTATAATTTAACACAATTTCTTATAGGTACATATAATAATGAAATATGTATTGTCAAAATCAGTACATTATCTTTTCTTAATATATTAAAATCTCGTGTCACTAATATATTCGTACACGCTAATATCCGAAACCGCCAAAACGATTTCAATTAAATTTTCTAAATTTATATGGTTGGTTTCGGAATGAAATGTGGGATAGTTTGGATACGATAGGTGGCTCTGTTATTGATATATATATATATATTATATATATATATATATATATATATTATATATATATATATATATATATATATATATATATATATATATATATATATATATATATATATATAATATATATATATATATATATATAATATATATATTATATATTATATATATATATATATATATATATATATATATAATATATATATATATATATATATATATATATATATATATATATAATATATATATATATATATATATATATATATATATATATATATATATATATATATATATATATATATATATATATATATATATATATATATATATATATATATATATATGTATATATATATATATATATAAATATATATATATATATATATATATATATATATATATATATATATATATATATATATATATATATATATATATATATATATATATATATATATATATATATATATATATATATATATATATATATATATATATATATATATATATATATATATATATATATATATATATATATATATGTATATATATATATATATATATATATGTATATATATATATATATATATATATATATATATATATATATATATATATATATATATATATATATATATATATATATATATATATATATATATAATATATATATATATATATATATATATATATATATATATATATATATATATATATATATATATATATATATATATATATATATATATATATATATTTGAAATACCTATATTAATTTTTTAAACGATTTTTTTAGATTTTTCATTCAAAAATATATATATCTACAAATTTTGACTTCCCTACACCTACCCTAGAATTTTTTATAGGGTATGAAAATGGTCGTTATTCATATTTAAGTTGTGAGATCTTTCAATAGATGGCTGTGTGAACAAATCTATTGACATTGTATTACGCATCTAGAGAACGATATTTTTTTTTGTAAAATACATGAAATGAGGTCTATATAAAATGTGATCTACGTAGAATCTACGGTCTATAGCAGAAAAATACATAAAATGAGGTATATATAAAATGCGATCTGTGGCAGAACTAGTACTAGCCCTAAAGCCCACTAGTAATAATGTAAAATATACAAGTATTTTGGTGTGGTGTCAAACAATACAAATTCAATCGATTTTATGACCTTCTTTGGTCTTTTGTGTTGAAATTCGAATGAAACAAAGAACCAAATAAGGAATAGAAAAAAAGATCTTTAAATTAAGTACAAATAACCTAAATTTTACATAAAATATACTAAACTTATTCTTGTTTGAAATTAAGGCGGGAAAACAAAAACTTGACGGCAGAGGGCGGGAAAATGAGAAGCGCCATTTTCTCGGAGATTACTACAGCACAGCATACAGAACTGTATATTTTGAGAAAACCATTACGATTGGCAACACCAAAATAAATTAACACTAATAAATAAATATTGAAGAAAGTTCAAAATCGTTCATTCTGAATTTCAAGAAATTTAGCCAATACGACACTGCTTGTTATTTTTTTAGGAAAAAACCTCAATAGGTATATTTAAAATTGAATGATGTTTTTTTATGATTAATTTATTTTATATAATTCAAATATAGTTTATATAAAATATTTATAAATCCAAATATATATATTTGGCTTAAATCTTAATAAACTAGGAACATATTTTAAGATAAAAGTTCGGATTTCCTGGTATGGGTATATAATGAAGAAGTTTCAAATGTATGGTTTATGTAAATTGTTGGAAGATTCTGTTATATCTTATTATATATTCTATGTACCTACCTATATTTTATACATAACACTTATTTTTGCGTTACAAATAAAGTTATAAATTTTGTTGGAAAAATTCAGTTTAAGGGGGGGACTGCTGCCAACGTACCTATTTTTCAATTTGATATACCATAATTATTTCTTATCAAATCGTTTTGAAAAAAATAATTTAGATAGTTTGGGTATTAATAAACAAAAATATACCTTAACTTTTTGATAATGTTCTGTATAAATTCTTGTAGAAAAATAATGGCATACCCCGATTTTCAACGTTCGTCACACTGAAAAAAATCTAAAGTTAGCAAAGTACCTTTTTGGCTCGGTTAAAGTCATATTGGTAGTTATTAACCAATATATGATTAAAAATAACAAAGTTGCACTTGGCTATTATCTAACAATTGAATACTGTTAACGTGTAGTTGGTTACCAATAGCAATGTAAAAAGTCATGTTGGTAATTATTGACCTATACATGATTAAAAATAACAAAGTTGCACTTGGTTATTATTTGCGAATATAATACTGTTAGAATGAAGTTGCTTACCAATAGCAATGTACTTGTTTAAATTTTACCGAGTAACAGGTACCTATACGGACATTTTGTATTTGGCATCTGTCAAATTTGACATTTTATACATAAAAATATTAATATTTCTCAAATTTGACACGATATATTAAAAAAAAATATTATATAAAGTATAATTCTCGCCAAATATGATATGTCACATTAAAAAATGATTAAGTAAAGTATAATACTCGTCAAATTAGACATGTGACACTGAAAAATAATTGAATTAAGTTGAATTAAGATGAGATATTCGTCAAAGCTTATCATTATTATTCACAAATATCTTGTGTTAATTTGCTAATATTTACATTTGAGATGTAATGTAAAGATGTTTATACTATTTTGATGTTAAAGCTGGATGAATAATAAGAGACCATAATGGGGCAATTAATGAATGTAAAGAATGTATTATGTCCAATTATGTCAAGATCATTGATTTGTCAAGATTGGTTTTGTGGTGTTTGGTTTTCTCTGCCCCAATATGGTTATTGTGTTTAGGTATGTATGTATTAGTTAATATAACTAATATAAATAACTCATAACTTCAATATTAGTTAATGTCAGTTTATAACATTCACAAATAATAAAATAAATATCTACATAAATATGTAACATTAACATACACCCATTTGAAAAGTGTGAGTCAATCGTTTGATATTGGATTGTTGTTTAATATTCATGTTGATGCCATGCTGGGGAAAGCATACAGAATATTAGGCTTTATATGTAGACTAACTATAGCCTACCCATACTATGACCATACACAAATTAAATAAATAGATAATCATTGCACTATACTCTCAGCATCATTGAATATCAACTGCTCAACTGTCTGGTCACCTCACTATGATATTAACTAAAGAATATAAGGATTTCAATGGAAATTCAGTGTGACACAATCAATTAACTTATTCTTTGGAATGAACAGCCTGTGCAGGAGGAGAGAGTTGGCCGTTCTGTTTGTGTTGCTTAAAATCATAAACGGTTAACTTTATGTCCCAACGATATTAAACAAGTTATATTTTAACACAAATCCTAGAGTAACAAGAAGAAGGGTCAATATGTTATTAGTGTTATCAATATACATATTATTAATGTTAACAATGTAGTTTGTGTTAAAACCATAAGGGCTGAATAATCCTGATAGTGAACTATGATAGTAAAAAAAAAATATTTATATTCAATGAACTTGTCTGCATACTATATATTTATCAAACCTCATTTAGACTGCAAATACATTTTCTCCATGTGAAAAAAAATAAAACAAAGTAAATATACTTATATCAAAATAGAGTAAGTATACTCTTGAGGGAATTACTTGAGAATTTTCATCGTGGATGGTTGCATATAGGTGTACAACCTAAGCAAAATACCCAAATTGACGCTCTACGCAGCCCATGTGATTTCTCAAGTTATTTGCTTATAACTGTAGGCAGTGTGATAATGTATTCATTTTCACCATACTATGCAAGTCTACTAGGACATGGCATACTATCCATAGTATGGTTGCAGATCTTTAGATAGGAACAACGCTTTTGTTATTAATACTTGCATGATAATATATTATATATAGCAGGGGTGGCCGACTTGATTAGATCCAAGATCTACTGTTTACTGAGGAAGCCCTGTGCGATCTACCAATTACATACTTCTTGAAATTTAAAATGAAACAGCATGGTTCAGTACACAATTAAGTAGTATTTTTTAAATTTTATTAAGAGGGAAAACATAAAACTGAAAATTATTCTTAGTAACTACTTGTATATTAGTGTGAGCACTGCGTCTGAGCATCTTCCGTTAGATTAGCAAAATCAGGTTTGTAGTTGGAAATTGCTAACCTTAAAGAATCCAGTGTATGAGCGTCTGTCAAGCGAGAACGGTGTTTATTTTTTGTTTGCTTTGAGTAGGAAAATGCTGACTCACATAAATATGTTGAACCAAAACACAAATGCAATATTGTTCAACACATTTCTTCAAACATGGATATTTCTCGTTGGAAACCAATGCCCAGAAATCTAGATAAATAAAGTAACGTGACAACGTGAACGTAACGTGATGGGTGCAGCAGTTGGTGATTACGTTGCGCAATCTGTTCTACGTATTTATGTATGTTTATATTTTTTGCCTTGCCACGATCGACTGGACTAATAGTCGCGATCGACAGATCGATCGCGATCAACCGGTTGGCCACCCCTGATATATAGTATTCTTTAATAAACTCAACATCTCTGCAATCTCTTCCAGCGCATTTAAGATAGCTGCTTCCTCTGGTTTCTAAATATTTTGATTGGCATGATGTGTCATTCGGATTATAAATAATATATGGATTTTTCACTCAATTGTTATTTATAAAATGTTAAAAGACTATGGGTCGCCATAGAAAGTGCTTGAAACAGTCGGGGTTGGCTGTTTCAAACTGTTGCAGCACGGATGTTTGCAGTTCCAGTGCAAAATTCTTGTTTACAAAACACTAACCGCTTGAGCAGTCGTAGCCAAAATGAGCAGTCGGATTGCGGTCGAATTTCGCCGTGTAGCTAAATTCTTAGATTAGTTGTGACAGCAATACACAACTTCTTCAATCTGACCACTACAATTGCTAGACTTTCTTTAGGAGAAATACTTTTTCTTATAACGGTGTCCGTTTCCTAATTTTTATTTCATTTTTTATTTCATAAATAAATAAAATATGAAATAATATATTTAAAAAAATAAAAAGAACAAAATAAATAAAATTAAATATGAGTCAGTTCTTCATTGACATCAGTTAAAAAGATTTTGTTGTATTTTTCTGTAATGGATACAAAAGTGTGAAATATTCAGTATTTTCAATGTTGGATGTGCCCATGTAGGTCAGTTATTTTATAGTAGAATAAATAATGTTTCCTCCTCGAAATCCATATTGCAACTGAATTAACGTTGACAGCGATTGTTGATTTTAATAAACTATAAGGCGTAGAGTAATATATTTTTTTTTAAATTAAAGAAGACAAAAATATCTAGAAAAATATGATGTGACGTTGCATTAATGCTTCAGGTTTAGTAAATAAACCTAAAAAAACATTTATTTTCCATTCAGCGCCATTGCGTAATAAAAGTTTTTTTGGTTTATTTACTTAACTTGATGCGTTAATGCAACGTCATATCATATTTTACCAGGTATTTTGTTCTTCTTTAATTTATAAAAAAAAATATTGTTCTATACCTTAAATTTTTTTAGAAATTTAAGATAAATGTCTAAAATCGGGGTATGCTTATTATTTTCCTACAAGAATATATGCAGAACATAATCAAAAAGTTAAGGTATATTTCTCTTTATTAATATCCAAACTAACTAGGTTATTTTTTTCAAAATGATTCGTTAAGGTGACGGGATAGGCTCCAAGGTACTTTTTGGAAGCTCATTACGCCTTACTCTTAAAAGTTACGTCTTCAACAAAAATATATATTATTTTCTCATTATTTGTCTATACATTGGCCCGATACACTTTTTTTAATTTTGTGTACTTTGTTCATAGTATTTTTTTTAATAATACCTGTTTTCTCAGATTTTTTATCCATAACTCAAAACTTATAAGGCTTAGAAACATAAATGTTTCTTTAAATGATAGATAATTTATAAATCTAAACATTGGCTCGATACGTATTCACACAATCTTCTTAGTTTTTTTTTTTTATATCAAATAAACCATAGTATTTTATATAACGCTCGATTCAAATTCACTAACTTGGGCGCACACGATTGTAATCTTTAAGGACGTACATTCTCATACAATAGTTTCAAATTTTGCATTTGACTCGCCTACATTGCCTTACCCTGCCCCTTAAGTAATAATGATGGTATATCAAATTGAAAAAATAGGTACGTTGGCAGCAGTCACCCTCTTAAAACAAATAGTGTTGTATTACGGGAGTTCTTTAAGAAAAATGTAACATCCTAATTGCAAGAATAGGTTCTGCTTACGGGACCTCAACTTTTTCATATATTTTTCTCAAACAACTTCCGTAATTCGAATCTATGTATTTAGTAGGAGCTAAGTTCATATTATGTCAATTAATGTGTTTAATATATATCACGATTATACAACCCTACTTAATATAATATATATTTTATTATATTGAAATATGGGTATTATTTCGATACTAGTTGCATGTAACACATGAGATCCAACTGTCGATGGCGATAGTATGTATAATTGAAGAATACGTACCAAACTATTAACACTTAAACACAAATTAATAAATAATTTTAAGATATTTTGTTTTCTATATAAAACATGTAGGTAAGTATGTTAGGATAAGATAGTATGGAGGTCAGTCTGTTTTTGACCTCCATACTATCTTATCCTGATAAGATAGTATGGAGGTCAGTCTGTTTTTGACCTCCATACTATCTTATCCTGACATAGGGGAAGGACGGGTAAGGTGGCCACCTTAAGCTTTGAATGACTACTTTTTTCAAAAATATCAACATTTTTAAACATTAAATTACGTGGGTATACTTAAAAACTAATGAAGGTTAAAAATCGAACTGTTATTTTTACTTATATCAAAAAGTTTAAGAATATTCTTAATTTAAAATTAAAATGGGAAATTGGCCACTTTACCTACCCAGGTCAGGTAAAGTGGCATACTAACAACAAGTATTAAAGTAAGTGCATTTATATATCATTTTTTTTTCATTATTTAATCTAAGAAATTAAATAAGATCCAATATCAGTCATATAATGTCAGCTGCTGCGACGTTCATTTATACGTATTTAGCATGTCTAAAATGAAATATTTTGAAAAATGACGAAAATACTACTAAAGCGGGTAAAGTGGCCTACCAGGTCACTTTACCTACACCCTAAGTGGACCACTTTACCCGTAATGGAAAACATTGAAAAAAAAATAACCAAAAATGTCAAATGAGGTTAAACGGACTTTGTTTACACTACTTTAATTAGTTCGATAGATAACCGTTATAATATTGAAATATTTTATATTTACATTCAGTACTGATATTGGATTCAAAGATTAAATAGCTCACCTTAGATCAGGACCACAGAATTCACCTTTTTTGCAATATTTTTTTTTCCCGCGAACTGAGCGTGTCGCCTGTCACTGGAACAATATGTCGTCGGCTAATGAATAGTTTATATTGGTTTAAATCTATGGCGACATCTGAATTTCTGTGTAATATTCAATGACCACTTTACCTGCCTGGGTCACTTTAGCGACCTTTCCCCTACATACCTACATGTTTTATATAGAAAACAAAATATCTTAAAATTATTTATTAATTTGTGTTTAAGTGTTAATAGATTGGTACGTATTCTTCAATTATACATACTATCGCCATCGACAGTTGGATATCATGCAACTAGTAAGTATAAAAAATATCTTTACTATCGACCGTTTCACTTAATAATTCTTTTTTTATCTTTGCATTGGTATGACTTCTTAGTGTTCTCAGATGGAAGAAACTAAACTTCGCCAGATGTGACAACACATGGATCACGCTTAGTTTGATAAATTAACTCTGCAGTAGTTGTCACAAAGCAAGAATAATATACGTTATTTTTGACATACCCCTTAAATAAATAATACGAGTTTTTAATATATTTAAAATAGTAGTGTCTATAAATTTACAGAGTGGCGAAATATTTCAAATTCTAGCAATTCCGTTGACATAATTTCGCCAGATTTTTTTAACTATACAAGCTTACCAACACAAAAACGCAAAAGAAGTTATTATGTGGAATGCATTATAATTATATATTATGAATTTTACTTATCTAAAGGTATGCTATTATATTAACTGTACAGAATGTTTAATAAAACGTACATGAATTTATTTTAAGCGTATATACCATTTTATTTCGTTTTGATAACCAAATCATAAAGTAGGCATAAGTGTTAAAATAATTAATTATACTTCAAAATATAAAAATTTATTTATATTACTCGATAATATATACTATCAAAAACAATATGAAATAATTAGACATAGAAATCGTATCACAATGTGAGAGGTTCAAAAAATTTATTCTAGCTATAAATAAAAATAACTAATTAATTTAACTTAGATCATTGTAAATATTTGTATATTCTTACTATTAAATGTTTAAAATTTACTCATTGTTTTATTTTTCACAAGGGAGATAAAATCACAGATTATACCAATTAAATAAAAATTGAACAACTTACGCGACATAATGTTAACTCTTTTTTTCTTTCCTCTTCTCCTCTATGTGTCCTGTCGGCTCCCCCCGACGTTGACGACTGTGCGGTGCGGAACAAGTAATCCACACGCCTCATTCCGGTCCACTCCCGAATGTTATGGAGCCAGGATACCAGCTTCCTGTAATATCGTGTATTTTTCGCCTCTCATTATGTGACCAAAATATGAAGTCTTACGGAACTTGACTGTCATGAACAACTGTCTGTCAGTATTAACTCTACGCAAGACTTCAACGTTGCTCACCATGTCGGTCCAGGATATCATTAGCATTCATTTTCTTTATTAATTTTATTTCCCCTTATATGTCCCATTTCTATCGTGGTACGCTTTGACCATGATCCTTGAATTGGCGAGTCTGGTTATTACATTGAAGCGACTGCCATCTGACCTTCGTAACCCTTAGAAAGGGGAACCAGACGAATTGGATCATGGCTACACATAGCTAGTGATATAAATTCGCACATAGATTTTTTTGAAAATTCAGAGGTGCGTGCCCCGCCCAGATTCGAACCGTCGACCTCACGCATGTGAAGCGACAACCTTACCGCTAGGTTATCACCACTCTTATTTTCTTTATTAATTATAAATTAATATATTTCATAAATTATTATTTTTGTACAACGTACAAGGTAGTACAACGGATGATCGACGTACCAAGAGTGCCATGGAGTGGCGACAGAGAACTGACCGCACAAACTCGGGAAAATTACATGCAAATGGATTGTTGGTTTGAAAAGAATGATGGGAGGTCAATGGTATATAGAGACGTACAAGTCAAGAAAGAAGTCCTTTGTTCAAAACTGACCGCGAATATTATGGGTTCTGCACTCAGATTTATTTAAAATGGAAATAGTTCAGTGAATATTGAATCATATTATAGATCCCAATCTCAATCATATTATGATCCCAGGATCATATACAGTAGTCTATTTAAAAATTAAGTGCCCTTAATTTGTCAAATAAGTCAAAAGATATTTCTTGGTTTATTTTTCTTTCTACCTGCACGATAAACAAGTAGTAACTTTTGCATTTGGTCCATTTTCAGAGTAATCCAGAGTAGTATATTCTGAAGTGTATTTAGTATTTTCTGTTTTACAGTGGGTTATACCTTCTCAGTATTTTCTGTTTTACAGTGGGTTATACCTTCTCAGTATTTTCTGTTTTACAGTGTGTTATACCTACTCAGTATTTTCTGTTTTACAGTGGGTTATACCCACATGGTATTATCTGTTTAACAGTGTGTTATACCTACGTAGTATTATCTGTTTTACAGTGTGTTATACCTTCGTAGTATTATCTGTTTTACAGTGTGTTATATCCACTTGGTATTATCTGTTTTACAGTGTGTTATACCTACTCAGTATTTTCTGTTTTACAATGTGTTATACCTACGTAGTATTATCTGTTTTACAGTATGTTATACCCACTTGGTATTATCTGCTTTACAGTGTGTTATACCTATTTAGTATTATCTGTTTTACAGTGTGTTATACCCACTTGGTATTATCTGTTTAACAGTGTGTTATATCTACGTAGTATTATCTGTTTTACAGTGTGTTATACCTACGTAGTATTATCTGTTTTACAGTGTGTTATATCCACTTGGTATTATCTGTTTTCCAATGTGTTATACTTACTTAGTGTTTTTCATACTGTACAATTAAAAAATATTATGAAGACGGAGATGAAGACTCTACGGCCAATCGCAAGAGTCATCATCCGAGATACAGCAAGGAGTTCGTAAACAAAAATAATCTGTGATGTTGAAGATGCTGAGCGATGGGGAATAGCGAAAAAACGCGTCTGGAGAGATCACGTGGGGAGGATAGCAACAGACGAGTATCCTGCAGGTAGTAGACACCTCAGAAAGACTCTCAGAATAATAGAAGGACAGCTGAACATCCACCTCCAAGGAGCAGGTTCAGAGAACAACAGGGCATAGTCCTAACTGACAGGAAGAAAAATACTATCATGATTAATTAGCCAAAACACGCTACCATTTATTGTTTATGCATTTATTCAAAATAAAATAATTAAGAATATAAATGGGATCCATTTTTTAAATGCATAATAAATAAGAAAGTAGAATTTTTCAATGAATTAGTATGTAGATTGATATAATATGCAATTTGTCGGTATAACAATGTGTGTGTCGCATGTCACTTCAAAGAAATATATTAATGGATTTAAATTGTAAGTTGAGCTTAAATTTCAGATAATTTAATGGGTCAATTTGCACAGAACCGAATCGTAATACATTTTTATAAAATCTTATTTGTATTACAATATTGCGACATCAACTCGAGTTGATCAATTTTAAAATATCTGAATATCTCATGGTTTTGATATATTTTTAACTGACTCACTGTGTTTTCAAGAAAAAACTAAAGATGGAATATTTATCCTCAAACACCTGATTCCGATATCCTCTCTTTGTCTTTTCCAATCCTATTTTTATATGTAATGTTTTTATTTAATAATAATAATTATAAAAATGATCACTTACCCTGCGCAAGTGGCGAGTTTATTGCTGTATGGAAATTTCATCCAACTAACCAGTGTTTCCAGCCCAGAGAAGCAATATTTGCGTGAGAAATAAATTTAAATAAATTTCTCCTCCGCTGGGAATTGAACCCAGGACGCATATTTATCTTAGCGTTTTTTTAACATGTCTACGTAGGGGACACCAGCTTTATCTTATTTTGTTTCTGTTTTTCACTGTCATTCTTTTATTGATGTACATATTAGTATAATTTTGTTATACTTTGTGATCTGGTTGGTTGGAAGAAATTATCTAGTGGCAATTAGCCCACCAGAGTGCAATATATTTGTTTATTATGTGCAAACAGATAAATAAATAAATATATACCTAACGGTATTTTTTTGACAAACTTTGCAACATCTCAAAAGATATGAAGCTGGACTATTATAGAAGAACCAGGAACTCAAGGCACCTACAGGGCTTACGACCTGTCATCGGCTGGTTTACTTGATCACTCTATGCGCTTGCGCAACGTTCACAAAATATGCCTTCTTATTGAGTACCCTTTTTTTTATTAAATTCACAATAACATATACAAAATATAAAATAAACAAATTATATAGAAAAGATGCACAGTAAGACAAAACATATTTCCCTTTACTAGAGTGCAAGCACTCGTGTGTAAAGGAGACAATTTAATACAGAATACACAAAAAATTATACATACATAATTATTAACTATACAAAAAGAAGTTAATATAATTTACATATCAGTCAAATTTAATAAGTTTAATTTATTCTTTATTTTTCTTTTAAAATCATTATGTTCAATTGCCAGTCTCAAATCTGTTTCAAGTTGGTTGAACCACACCACCCCATTGTACGTGTAGTAGTGCTGTGCAAAACTTGTATGTGTTAATGGGGTACACAGTTGACCCACTATATTATGTCTATCACTCGCCACACGTACAAAGGCATGGTGCGACCTTCCAATGTCCTTATGTATTTGAAATAGCACATTTTTTTTATAAATATTTTTAAAAGATGGCACTTGAATTCACGAAATAGTTGCAAAGTTGGGTAGTCAGATGGTTTTTTATTTATAATTTTTATTATCAACCTTTGTGTAATTTCTAGAGGCAAAATGGATGTTTTATACGCCCCCCCCCCCCATGCAACAATGCCATATTGCATTATTGAATGGGCGAAAGCGTAATACACATTTTTAAGTAATTTTAAGTTGAGAATGTTTCAAAGGTTAATAAATATGTAAATAAGCTTTCTTAATCTGTTTATAGTGTTATTTATTTGAGTTTTCTATTTAAGGTTACTGTCAATTATTACTCCTAAATATTTAATTTCATTTTTATTTGTTATATATAGACAATCGTTATTTTTACATGTCAATACTTTTGTAGAACAATTTTTTGAATGAATTTTAATATTTAATGCAATGGGAGGTATTTTCTTGTTTATGGTAAAAGGTATATAATAAGTTTTCTCAATATTCAGGGTCAATATATTATTGTCAAACCATTCTTTTAATAAATTTATATCAGTGTTAGCATTTTCTTCAAGCTCATTCCATGAATTTGCCTGAAAAACAATTGCCGTATCGTCTGCATATGAAACAAGTTTTCCTGATATTGTCAAATTAAATATATCATTTACATATAAGATGAACAAAAGAGGGCCCAAGATTGTGCCTTGAGGTATTCCAAAATCACTTGTATTCGGTACGCTTACCTTATCAGTGTAATTTTTGAAGGTTCTATATATACAAATATTTCAACGAAACAACCAAAGGTTATGAACAATTTTATGAATTCAAAGTAGTTTGAATATACTATTACTGATACTTTTCTTGTAACAACCCAGCCTTAGTAACTATATTTTTTTTAATTAATAAATTTAATTTTGTAGTACTAATTGATGAATTCTCTAAAAGAAAAAAAGCTTACCTACTCAATATTGTTTTTAATTAAAGAATGTCCTCCAAGAACTTAAACACCCTCATACATTCCCAAAACTAAGAATAAATGTTAATAAACGAAATCGGCAGGATTAGAACTCGGGACCACTAGACTACTAGCCCAGCGCAATATTATCTTGGTTTTTTTATGACTCCTGAATGTTAATTTTTGAAGTGACAAAGTTTTGCATGTTTCTGTAGGTATAATTTCCGGAAAATGACTTGAGAATTTTCGTCGTGCAATGGACAATGGAGGGGGCGGTTTTACATTTATACCGACCAATCAAAAAACGTCCGCGTGTTTTCTTACGTCCATATATGTAAATATTCAATAACCATTAAATAATATTATTTATTAATTGTGAATCATATAAAATTGTAGTCTAATTCAACCCTCTACCCCGTCCAATATCGCCATTAATCACGTTAACCGTATAATAAGCATTACGCGAATGATTACTGTCATTGCAAAGTGCATAGTGCAGGGTGTTGGGGGGTGAATTATAATAGTTGTTGACTGAACCAACCCCTCGGTGATGTTGCCGATATTGCTCCCCTATCTTCACTTTCTATACCAATTCTTTTGTCTCCGTATCCACTGGAAATTAGATATACTTACATCATATATTTTGTATTTCAGATAATGTCTGCCTATAAAATGACCCCTCTTGGAGGCAGATAAAAATGGTTTGAATCTACGCTAAATTGCTTCGTATTAATCTTTTTCTCTTTTTTTATTTCATTTTTTTTTACTCCTCTTGGAAATAACAGGTTCAATAATAATAATAATAATTTATTTATTTTTCCATAGTAAAATACATACAGGAACTTATAGTTTTTTGAACATGTAATTTATAATTTTATTTTTTTATTTTCAAGCTACATGATTGTAATTGTAATATTGGAATAAAAAATAAGAATTATACTCATAGTATCTAAGTAATGAAAAAAAGTAACCCAATTTGAAAGCAATCAACAAACAAATAAATAAGTAAAGACATTCTACCATCGAAAAAATAAAGCAACTTATAAACAAATCTTAGGTCAACAAAAAAATCAATAATATGCAATATATCAAATATGAATTAAACACGCACCCTATAACATTTTGCCACACCTTCTGGACACTTACAATATTAATTGTCTCACAGATCCAAACTGAAAACACAATTGAAACTGTGTTTTCACCGAGAATCGAACCCGGGACCTTTAGATCAGCAGTCAGATACCTTACCAACTGAGCTACGAAGCCGACATTTCGTCGATGATAAAAGGTAATTGTCATGTTTTAAACAATCTATTTATTGGCGTATCATTTTGATTTCTCAAGAGACTATTATATGAAACTCCATAGCTAATTAAGAAATAAATCTGTTTCACTATATTCCAAAAAAATCACATTTCCATTATATTGACTTATATTTCTTTCTTGTTACATTCTGAAGCATGTGTCCAATCTAGTTGGTGACTAATAAATGAAGTGGTACATAATATTGAATCATTTTCTTAACCAAAACGATTTTTCTTATTAAGAAAATGGGGGTCGCATAACAACCGGGTTGTCAACAACATTGTGTTTATATTCGCTCTGAAAAAAATATTGTTTTTTACTAAAATATAAGTGTATTTTATATTTATTGTGCACTAATTTCATTATTGTGAGTTTTATTTTGTATCCGTTCATTATCCATGAATATGGATTTGGATATTCCACCTGATCCGGGACCAAGTCCAAGTGTTAAAAAATCTGACATGTCAACGCCACCTAAACAAAACAACAAGAGACCTAACACAAATAATTCTGACATTATCCATCCGTCTAAAGCTCCAAATTTAAATAGTTCTCCGGAAAAATTGTACAATACTCATAGTGAAATTGAAAACCAATACCTGGAAAATTCGCCTGGGCCTTACATTGTTTTCGTTCAAGATATTGACTCTAGCAAGAATATTCACCCAATGAAAATTGGTAATATCCTTATTAAACATAACATCAAAAATATTTCTCCGGGTGGAGTAAAATCAGAAGGGAGAAATAAAATCTCAATTACTTTCAAATATGCTAAGAGTGCGAATCAATTCACGACAACCATTTTTTAAAAATAAATAATTTAAAGGCCTATATACCTAGATTCAAGGTGACAAAAATGGGTTTGATTCGTGGTATTTCAACAGACTTTTCGATTGACGATATTATAGAAAATTGTGCAGTACCAAACCATATTGGGAAGATTTTAAAAGCAAGACGCCTCAATTTTAAAGATAAATCATCAGGAGAAACAATGTGGAAACCATCGCAATCTGTTGTCTTAGCGTTCGAAGGACAAAATCTCCCAGAGTATGTTTACCTTTTTTATAACTCTCTGAAAGTTGAAACTTATATATTTCCAACAATACAATGTTACCGCTGTTGTCGCTTTGGTCACACGAAGATTCAGTGTCGTTCTATTATTCGCTGCTTCAAATGTGGAGATAGTCACCTTGGAGAAGTTTGCCAAGTGGTGGACTTTTTAAAGTGTATAAACTGTTCAGGATCTCATTCAGCTACAAGCCCAATGTGCCCGGAATTCGCTCGGCAAAAAAATATTAAATATTCAATGGCTACAAAAAATATATCATATCTGCAAGCATCTCAACTCTTCCCAACTTCTGTGAAAAGCTATTCTGAAGTAACTAATAACCAATTGAACAATAATCAAAGTTTTAAAAAAACAATATACACTAAAATGTCATCGGAAACTCAAAAACAGACAATTCCTCATATTAATATTAAAGAAATAAACAAGTGCATGTCGTATTCAAATGGTGAAGCTAGCCATCCTACAAATGGATGCACTGTTTTAAGCCAGTCAACTGCTTCTGCATCTAATGAAGTCCAAGAAAATATTTTCCAAGATGATACCCATTCTGTTGTATATTTAATTACGCAAATTCTTATTAGTTTAATTTCTAAATCAAATTTTAATTTACCGTCCAACGTTGCCAATCTTATCCCGCTTTTAAATTCTTTTTTAAAAAATGGTTCAAAATCACAAAACCCATAATCCTTTAAACATTTTACAGTGGAACTGTAGAAGCACAGTGAGTAATAAATCAGATATTTTATATTTATTAACGAAATATAATATTACTATTGCAGCAATCTCGGAGACTTGGTTCACTCCAGGTATTCATTATAAATTCCCTGGATTCTCTTGCATCCGCGATGATCGATCCGATTCTTATGGAGGATCCGCCGTTCTTATCAAATCTTCTCTTTTTTTTAATAAGATTAATTTAAATCCCCACCCTTCTTATCAAGTTGTTGGTATTACTTATAATAATATATCTTTCTTATCCGTCTATATTCCACCTAAAACTCATTTTGATGTAAATTATTGGAATGCAGTTATATCATCTCTCTCATCAGATTTTTATATCCTTGGCGATTTCAATGCCCATTCCACCTCATGGGGATGTTCTATTTCAGACTCAAATGGAATATCAATATTAAATTTTATTGATGATAATAATTTATTTATCATGAACGATGGGTCTCACACAAGATTGAGCAACCCTAATCAAAATCTCAGTGCAGTTGATCTTTCAATTCGTACTACTAACTTAGCATCTTCCACTGCATGGAGTATCATTTATGACTCATTATCTAGCGATCATTACCCCATTATTTTAAATTCATCTCTTTCAAATCCACGAGAACCTTTGTATACCCGTAAAAAACATGATCTGAACAAAGCAAATTGGTCAAAATTTTCTCAGTTAATAGAATCAAAATTAGATTCGATTATTCCTCTTAACTCACTTTCTGATATCTCTCAGATTCCCATTGCATTGTCCAATCTGATACATACTTTAGAAATTGCGGCCGACTCAGCCATTCCCTTATGCAAAAAATTCTCCAGGCATACCCCACAAGCTCCATGGTGGGATGAAGAATGCTCCAATATTATAAAATTAAGAAAAGAGGCTATGCATAAATATAGGAAAAACATGTCCCTAGATAATTATTTGGCGGTTAAGATGATCCAAGCGAAAGTAAAGTTATTTCTTCGTAAGAAAAAACGAAAAGGGCGGATTGACTTTTGCAATTCCCTCTCACCAGATTCTCCCATTTCATATGTCTGGGAAAAAATCCGCAGATTTAGATCGGCTTATTCTTCTAAAATTCAACATGCTTGTACGAACACCTGGATTGAGTCATTCTTAGATAGACTGGCCCCTCTTTATGCCCCTAATTTAAACGAAATTAAATATTATGCGAGCATAGAGCCTTCTTCCTCCTGGTTTTGCGCCCCTTTTACTATGGAAGAATTGTTAATTCCTCTTAAAACAGTTCACAGTAATACCCCTGGAATCGATAACATCCCTTATTCTTTTATTCAACACTCTCCCCTCAAATTCAAATCTTTCCTTTTAGATATTTATAATTTCATATTTCAATCTGGCTATATACCTAAATCCTGGAAAACTCACTTAATTCTGCCCATTCTTAAGCCTGGTAAGACCCAACAATAGGGTCTTCTTATCGCCCTATTGCTTTGTCATCATGTTTTCTAAAATTACTAGAACATTTGATTAAAAACAGAATAGACTGGTTTGTGGAAAGTAAAATGTTGCTTTCTCCAATTCAGTTTGGCTTCCGAAAATCTAAATCCTGTTTGGATAATATCAGTATTTTGACTACTGACATTCAAATTGCATATACAAAACAACAGTTTACTTTAGCTGCATTTTTGGATATAACTAGTGCATATGATAATGTTAATCTTTTTTTACTCCAAGAAAAATTGTTTAAAATTGGAATTCCTAGAAAAATATCCCAACTCATACACAATATTTTTTCAGAAAGAATAATATAAATTCTGAACTCCAACGAAGACAAACTCCGTACTATTTGGAAAGGTTTACCTCAAGGGTCAGTTTTAAGTCCCATCCTCTTTAACATATATTGCCATGACATACACATATGTGTTGAAGGCCTCTGTTCTATTCTAATGTATGCTGATGATGTTGTTTTATATCTTTCTATGAAAAATATTGATACAGCTTTAAAGAATTTTAACATTGCCCTTAAGTGTCTTAATGAATGGCTTAATATAAATGGTCTTGAACTTGCTCCGCATAAAAGTCAAGTTGTGGTCTTCTCCAAAAAACATGAAATACCTAATATATCTATCCAAATTGACCGTATACCGATTCCAATTTTTGAGACTGTTAAATTTCTTGGTATAATCCTCCATCGTAAATTATCATGGAAACCTTACATTGATTTTATTATTTCAAAATGTGAACGAAACATAAATGTTCTTCGTGCAGTTACAAAGGTGTGGTGGAGTGCTCATCCATCTACAATGAAACTTCTTTACAATACTCTCATCCGTAGTCACATGGACTACGGCAGTTTTTTATGGGATCCTCTACCAATATATCTCAAATTTAATCTTGAAAAATTACAGTCAAAATGCTTACGATTAATAATTGGTGCTATGTCCTCCTCGCCCATTAACTCTCTTCAAATTGAAAATTCTGATATGCCCCTTTCCCTCAGAAGACAACTGTTATCAGATAAATTCATTTCTAAAAGACTTCGTTTGAGTACCCACCCTCTCCCTAATAAATTGGCTACACTCTATTCAATTACTCAATCGAATAACTTTTGGAAAAATAAATCCCCCCCTCTTTTATGTAAAAGTTATTTTTCACTTTCTTCTAAAATTCCTCCGTTTACCTTTTCACCAATCCTGCCATATTATCAATTATCATATAAGGCCATAACTGTGCCTATTAATTCATTTGAAAACATAGGTTTAGACAAATCGTCACATTGTGATTCAAATAATATTAATAAAATGTTTAAAAACATAATTTCCTCACATTGGCCATCAGCTATTTGCTTATACACAGACGGTTCCAAACTCGAATCAAATGGATATTCTGGAGCTGCCATTTCTATTCCTTCACTCAATAAATCTTATAAATTTAAATTGCCACCAGAAACGTCCGTCTTTACCGCAGAATGCTTTGCTATAAAAGAAGCCCTTGTTATCTCCCAAAACTTATATTCTCCTGATATTTTAATACTAACAGATTCACTCATTGCTATTAAACTCATTAAAAATAATGTCTCCAAAGTCCCAGATAACGATTTAATATGCTCAATTAAGTCTTTATTATCATCCTTGAAAAATGACAAAAATATTTCGATTGCTTGGATCCCTGCTCATGTAGGTATTATTGGTAACGAAATTGCCGATACTGATGCTAAGTCTGCAGTTTCTTCAGGCGTTGTAGCAAAATCATTTTCTTTACCTAATTCTGATCTGATTCGCTCTTTAAAAAACTCAATATGGAATCAATGGAACTCTGATTGGCTGTCTGAAACCAAAGGATCATTTTACAAATCTATTCAAAACAATATAATTCCAAGAAGACCTTGGTACAACGATGTTAAATTTTCAAAAAAAGAAATTTCAATAATTTGTCGCATGAGAATTGGTCACTGTCTAATTGCATGTCATTTAAATAAAATTAAAATAGTCGATAGTGATGTATGTGAATGCAATACCGACATAGAAACGTTGGATCATCTGTTCTTTTCGTGCCCAATCCAGTCTTCTGGTAATCTTTACAACGAATTTAGTGAAATCTCTAGACCTTTTAATGTTGCTCACCTCCTAGCTCTCAAAAAAAATAATGTGTATCGTAAGCTAATAAAATTTATTCTTAAAAATAATATCCTTCTGTAATGTACTTTTTGATATTTTATATTTATTTTTAGTGTTAAGTGACTTTCTTTTATTTGATACTGTTCATAGTGTATGTCTTGTTTATATTTAAGTTTGAGTGTTCTGTGAATACAATTATGGCACAAATCATACAATATTGTGTGAATTGCCTAATAAATAAACAAATAAATAATGTTTAATTTCACTTTAATGAAAATGTTTTATTTTATTAAAAGTATCAATCGAGTAGCTATAATTATGTGGCACTGTCGCACAGAATTATTATGTTCTGAACGTTGGTCCAGTAGCCATACTCTTGACTTTTAAATCCGATACCAATTTCGAATTTATGCTAAGAACCTACCATTATAATGTAGAAAGGCGGTAGGTAGGTATATTTTTATCGTTGTTGAATGTACGCAGGCGGTGATAGGTATGTAGGTAAGTTCTAAGCGAAGATTCTAAATTGCGATAGGATTTGAGTAGGGCTACAGATATTTACGAAATCGACATGACCAGAAGATGTAATGTTGAAGCGATGAAGACAATTTTTAAAATCCTGTTGTAATTTATACACCGCATTATACACCGCAACACAATTACGAGAATTTTCTCATGACTCCAAAGAAAAACACGACATTCGGACAAAGACATTACTATTATTTAGCTCCAAAAATTTTTAATAAGATAAAAAGTGAAATAACGGACATACAGTTGATGAATAATTTGAAACACAAGAAAACAATAGAAACATGGATTAGAAACAAGGGCATTATATACTGCGGAAACATGATCAAGCTACAATAGTTTATATTATATTTTTATAATAGGTATATTTTATAACAAGTTTTAGTTAAATACAAGTTTAATATTTTTCTGTCAGATATAACGCAAAAAAAAAAATTTCTGCCACCTCGGTACAGGCTCAGCCTAGTGAGGTGGTATATACCAAATAATCCTATAAAAAATGTTTCATATAACTTATTTAAATTGTACTTTTTTGTAATATTTTTATTGTTTGTATATTGATATATTTTGTTTGGTTTCAATAATAAAAAAAAAAAATTTAATATATTTATATTCAGCTACAAATAGTTGCTTAAGGCGATCCAAAAAACATACATTTACGATATTGCACATTACACTAGGCATTTATCGTTCTGAATTTCTTTTATTTACAAAATTGTATTAGACTGACACGATAAATCTCCGCATTTGGAGTCACCCCCTGAAAAAGCTTGGAATGTGATCTAGTTGAACCCCTATATTTTGTGTTGAATTTGTATCAAAACACCGTATTGTTGGAGGGTGACGGAATGAGGGTATATAATATGGGATGAAATCAAATATTATTTACTTGGTTTACCATCGTCTGTTAAATAGGAACCACCATAACACTAAATATTTACACTGCTCTCAACCATGCTTATTTATTCAAAGAATTGCATGTGGTACTATTATGTTGTAGCCATATTTAACTAAAACGAATTAAAATATATTATTTTACATTTATTAACTCTTTTATGCTACATGATTGTTTTTTTCAATATTCAATACATTTCCATCGTTTCCATCTTGTAACGGCTTTGTCTACTAATAAAAATAAAATAATATAAAAAAATCACATTGTGTAAAAAGAAATAAGTTATCGAAAAAACAGATACAGATAAATTTTGAAATTGACTTAAAAAAGTCTTAAAAGTAGAAAAGGTCTTGCTAAAATTAGGGCTAAATTAGTTCATCTTTCTTTTTCTTATGTGCAATAAAATTATGGAGGTCTACATTATAAACGTTGCGCTGTCTATGTCGCTTAAATCTAAAATTCAATATTATAAATGTTTAAGAAATCTTTCAATAAAAAATCTATTGTTTCCAATAATTTCGTATGTAGACCAAATCATTTGTTTGATTTAAAATACCCATTATTATGGAATTCTACATATTCAACACCGTCAGTATTGACAAAATTAAAAAATATTATTTTATTTTTATTCAAATTGAAGCTCACAATGTACGAAGTAAAAATTAAATACAGAATATAAACTAAATACCCACTCCATACATAAATTATAGGTATGTAAGCTTAAAATATTATCGTGATTAGTAATAGGTATAATATTTTATAGGTACATGTACATATGTTATAGAAAGATTACTCTCAATTAAAGGACTAGAAGAAATATTTTACTTATTTTCTGTAAAATATGTGACCAAAGATGCTTTGTAATATAAATTACAAAAAATATCTACATAAATCAATCAACATATTACAATTATCGAACCATATAATTGCTAGTTTATATGACCTGTTTGTAAAGGAGGACGACCATGGGAGTAGGAGGTCCAGCTGTTCTTCCTTCTCTGCGGTAGCCTATCAAGGATTCCTTAATTGTTGCAGTTTTTCAACTTTCCATCTATTCCAGTTTTCGGTCCATACAAAGATAACTCAATGTATGGAAGTGACAGTAGTCATGTGACTGGCAACTGTCACTTTCATACACTGAGTTATCTTTCTTGTTTCTTTTCTTGAGCTAAATGATATGTTGTCTAGGGGGGCTGGTCTCAAAAGAAACAGAAGGCAGCAAATTATAAAAAGTGTTTTTTATGATTATTTTGTTTATTTCCGAAAAAGTTTTAATTATTTATTTATCTTCTTGTACATAATATAAAAAAAATGTAATACACACTGGCGGGCTTATTGCCATAGGGCAATTTCTTCCAACCAACAAGAGACATTTGTTATATTATATATTTGTAGACATATATAATATTTGCCAGTAAATGAATAGTAAAGATTCATCTCACACCCCCCGCCATGTGCATGTGGACATCAATAATATAATATCACATAATATATATAATTTATTACTGACATCTGCATTTAATGGAGGATTCACTTTTATGCTATCTATTGCGCCATATTTAATTGCAAGAAATCAATAAATGGAATAAAAATCAACAATCAAGAAAATAAACAAACCAATCCAAAGTACTTGATTTGAAAAATATACAATTTTTATGTATATTTTTTATTTTTTTATATACTTATTTATTTATTTATGTATTAATTTATTATTTAATTAATTTATTTATTTATTTACTTATTTATTTATTTATTTATTTATTTATTCATTATTTATTTATTTATTTATTTGTTTATTTATTTATTTGTTTATTTATTTATTTATTTATTTATATATATTTATTTATTTATTTATTTATTTATTTATTTATTTATTAACTTATTTATTTGTTTATTTATTTATTTATTTATTTATTTATTTATTTATTTATTTATTTATTTATTTATTTATTTATTTATTTATTTATTTATTTATTTATTTATTTATTTATTTATTTATTTATTTATTTATTTATTTATTTATTTATTTATTTATTTATTCATTTATTTATTTTTTTTTTATTTTTTTTATTAATTAATTTATTTATTGAGACATTCACGGCTTAAAGCCCTTTACAAAACAAATTATTAGATAACACATCATAAACTTAACCAAAGAAATAAAATTTATAAATATTCATAACATCTGTACATAACAACGTTAGTAGATAATATAAAAAATAAAAACACATAAGAAAGGTATATTAAACACGAAAGTACATATGATATTAAGAAACAAAGAATATATAAAAAAACGACCCAAATAAAATAAAGTAATTACAAAGCATGAACATAAGAATATTACTGACTGAATATATAAAAAGATGAATGGTGTGAGTAACTACTTACATACTTAGCGACACTGAATCGGTGAATGCTGCCAGATATGATAATAAACAACATTATTGAATTCAATAAAATAAAATTTAAATGTACAAAAATATATAAAAATGTAAACAAGTGACTACAGAATCATTTGTATACGTCTCGTAAATACTTGTGCTATAGGCGAATCAATAGGTCGAAGCAACTAGAGTAGGGTTTGAACTCGCCATCACGGTGTCATTAATCTAGAGCAATGCCCGCTCATCCACCGCCCCATATATTATTGAGATATAATTTTGGAATATAAAAGTTAAATAGCATGAAAACTATTTTTTTACAAATTTGTATAGAAGGTTGATCGGTCAGTATTGAGGTTACCTGCTAGTTTTTGGTGCGGATGCGGATGCGGCTGGCTAATTACTCTTCTTAACTTATGTTTAAAAAAAAATACAATTGTTAAATATATTACTTAGTTTAAATTAAAATATTTAAAAGAACCTTTAGAAGGTTTATAACTTGATACATATAAAATAGCTAATGTAAATTTGTAATGTCAACTGTTGGTTCTGTAAATCAATAAAATAAATAAATAAAACATTTACGTAGTCTTATTTTTATAAATTAACGAAAATAAAAAAAACCGAGACATGGAGAGGTGAGCGTTAATAAGGCTGATTATATTCTATAATCTTAGTATGATTATCACTATAAAACTAAAGATAAGTTTGAAAAAAATTAGCACATTTCACGTAAAAAAATCTAATTTATTCAAACAAAAACAAAATATTTTACAGGTAAGAATGATATTAAAATTTATTGCCTTTATCCAAATCTTTTCTACTCCAATCAAAATTTCATTTCAAATACTTGCGTGGTAGAAAGCAAAATCAATACGTATCAAGATTTTCATAAATGAATTTTATATTAGAAACCTCTACCTTAAAAAAAATATATGAAATATTTTTATTTTTATGAAAAATACGCCTCTATAAAAGCAAATATATTTTTACGATAAAAACTCAAACTACACCTATTTAAGAAAAATATATTTAGGTCACGCATCACTATTAATAAATTGTACCTATTAAAATATAATGGTAACTGATAAGAAACTTTAATTAAAAATTTATTATTATATTTTTCCATGTTCATGTTAAATTGAAAAACAAAAACAATGAGCTCTTGAAGGAAATAATATTGAGATGTCTTTTAAAAAAGTTCATTCCGCACCGACATTGTTAGAAAAACATGTTTGAGTCAAGAATCACAAGCTAAAATATTCATCAATGGTGTAATGAAATGCACGAATAGCCATTATGAAAATCAGTTTTCAGTTGTGATGGTTGGGGTAGGTATGCGATAGTCTGGAAAAGCATGAACCGGGGAAAAGCTCCGAGCGTGTTCAGAAACGCGTCTGGTGTCAAAATCTCCTTGAAGGTATGTTCGCGAAAGCTCGCCCTACCTACCTCAGTCTGGGCTTGGAGTTTGGCAGTGTTGGTTCGCTCCCATCCGTTTCCGCTCAGACTATTTATATTCCCCAACATACCCTGTGCAAAAGCGTTTAGATAAAAAGTGAAAAAACCTTTTTACAAACAGAGACAATATCGGAAAATGAAATTTCTCGGTTTCTCGAGATACATTTGGTATATTCTCAATTCGGTTAAAGTGTTACAAGAACATTACAATATTCTTGTCATCAAATAATAAAAAGTGGGAGGAAACGGTTATTCGTCGAACTGTGGACTAGACGAAAAAAAGGTAACTTTTTTTTATAAATGGTATCTCATGAATTATAACTTAAAATATATTTATTTCATCGTTTAATATAATAATTAAAATCGGAAATCGGTGCGTTTTAAGTTTTCGGAAATGTAGAAAAAAATATGGAGCTGGTTTAAAAATATTCCCTTTTATATCTCGTATTTAAGTAACGCCTTTTTCGTCAACTATTTGATAAATGTATGAATATTGTTATTAATCTAATATCTTGTTAAATCAAGTCTCCGTCGCATGACGTTGTACCAAAAGTATCAGTTCTTGAAAAAATAATCTATCTAAAAAATATATCTAAAGACATAAAAAAAATAATGAAAAATAAATCATTACGTGCGTACCAAAAATATTTTTTTCGTAAAGGCGCAATTTCAAGATATAAATATACCGCGTAGGTGTTTCGTGCTAAGGAATAGGGTGGGCGTCAAACCAAGTAAGGTATGGGTGTATTCGCGACTGCGCATAGATATATGAAATCGATCAAAATGTCTTAAGTAAACTTTAATTAAATCATATATGTGGTTTTTACTCATATTTTTTCTCCAATGTCCCTAATATCTTCCACATAACACCCTATAATAACACGCATAAGATTAACCCCATATAATTATAGCTTCAAAACACCAAGTCACGCAAGAAGAACGTATACTGGAAATACATATATTTCATTTTGCCTCAATCAAATTTTTCATGACAAAATTAATGTCTTAATCACACAAAATATTTGTTACCGAATAACAATATAATACCGAAATACTGGATCAAAATTGTAAAGTTATTTTTGTAATTGAAATTAATAAAATTCAAATTCATATATTATTTAAAACGTAAATTCATAAATCTTTCAAAACTGAATATAAAAAATTGATATACGTTATAAGTACGAGTATTATATGAAAAATGCAATTCATCTGGGTTGTTTAATGAATTTATTTTAAATTGCTTTCATTCATTTCAATATTATTTTAATATGTACTTGAATGGATTTCATATAAGGTGTATCACAGATATTTGTGTTTTAAAATGAATGTGTATATCACCACTAAACGATAAAATTATATAAACATAATATATATAATATTTATGACATTTATGTTTTTCCTGCCAAACTGCGTAGGTAGGTACAACATTTAGTCCTTTATCGATCGTCCTTCTCCATTTTCCCAACGAACATCTTCAACAGGTGGTTTTTGTTATTCGACATTAATATTAATTATTTGAGGGGAACTTCATAATTATAACAAAACAAATAATATTCATTTCGTTTTAATGAAGAGGGGATGAATAATGAATTATTTGGGATTAAAGTACCTACTAGTTGTCACCATGAATTGGTATGTAACTTTGGGGAGGTCAAAATAAAAGTCTTCCTTGAATATAGGATTTAAAATCTATTATTAGTTTAAAGGAGACTCCTTCATGTAATTTTAGTATTGTATTTTTAAAAATATTGATATTTTTACTGATTAACTTTTTAACATCTCAATAGAGACGAAGTTGGGATATTATAGGAGAACCAGGAATTATTAACTATTAACTATTGATGTTACTTAAATTTGGGGTTAGTTATATTATACATTTCAAATGCATGAATTTAATAACGACATATAAATTTGTGTTTTGTATCCCAGTTCTTTAAACAATTTTTTTTTTCTTTTGCAATCATCAAACTTTCAAAATACTTTAGAAAAAACAGTCAAGATGATAAAAATGAACTTTCAAATTTCAAAATACGTATATTGAAGTGATATTTTCAGAACCTCACAATATATGCGCGCACCCACACTAATTCACATTTTTTATTGTGTTCTTTTGATATTAGGTATAGTACCTACGAAAGAGGTACATGTCATATTTGTATTTTTACCTATTTCTTTTCAATAATTGTATGTATGTACTGTGTGCTGTCCTTTGTTAAATAAAATAAATAAAAAAATAAAATAAAAATGCCTAATATGTAGTACAAAAAAAGATTTTGTTATTCTTGACAAAGCCATAAAATAAAAGATAATCAACGTCCCCAATGACAATATCTTTGTGAGAAAAAATATTTACATTTCTATTCGTTGTAGGATTTCTGGAGACGATTTGATTACCTTTTTGGAGTCATGTTTCAAATATATATCAACAAAAATCAAATACATTTTGATTGCAGCCAAACAACCACAGCCACTCAAAAGACCAAAGAAGTTGGTCAATTTTCTCATACAAAGATATTTCTTGTTTTTTTTTCAGTTTTCATAATTGTTTCACATTTCAATATTTAAAATGAAAAATATAGATATTTTAATAGAACAACATACTTTATATACACAAAATTCACTATATTAGGTTTGATATAAAAGCTATAATTCTCTTTAAAAACTGAAAAAAACAAAATTTCAACGAAATAATGTTTTTAAATTAATATTTCGACATTCCATATTATTAGACCCCATAAAAATTATCAGATTTTACTGTAAAAATGCTTACGACTTTGTCGAAGGCAGTTTCCTCATAGAAATGTTTCCATTGACGACTTCTTTGATCTTAATCGTTTTTGGGGGGTAGTATATTCGGTATAAATCAATACGTGCACACCTACGTAATAAATATCTTGGATACGAGAAAAGGTGGATGAAATCCATTTGAGGTTAGCGAGTGAGTTTGTCATACGAAATATAGGGGTGGCCAGGCCATATACATGGGGTAGCTAGGGGACCACGATCTGATAGGGAAGCTATGCATCCATCATAAAATATATATTTTGCAGTGGCTTATAGCCCTTGCTCAGTTATTACAGTGGGCATGTTTAGAAATCAATACTTATAGCCCTTGCTCAGTAATTACAGTGGGCATTTTTAGAAATCAATACTTATAGCCCTTGCTCAGTTATTACAGTGGGCATGTTTAGAAATCAATACTTATAGCCCTTGCTCAGTTATTACAGTGGGCATGTTTAGAAATCAATACTTATAGCCCTTGCTCAGTTATTACAGTAGGCATGTTTAGAAATCAATACTTATAGCCCTTGCTCAGTTATTACAGTGGGCATGTTTAGAAATCAATACTTATAGCCCTTGCTCAGTTATTACAGTGGGCATGTTTAGAAATCAATACTTATAGCCCTTGCTCAGTTATTACAGTGGGCATGTTTAGAAATCAATACTTTTTTCTTCCAAATACTGCCTGAATTTCCAAATACTGCAGTTAATTTTTTGTGTTAAAATATTTATAAATTTTAACTACACAAAGAGTCGTATCATTCAATAACTTCTATGCTTTTGATCGAATGTATGATTAAATAATGTGTAGTAAAATCATCCTGCAGTGTTCCTATTTGGGGTAGGAAAAGGCAACTGAATGCGTTTATTTTAATGTGACATGTTGAGAATACATATTATGAATTTTATCGTGGTATGTTTATTCTGTATGTATGTCTAACAGGGTAGGTACAGTAAAATTTTATCGTGGTATGTTTATTCTGTATGTATGTCTAACAGGGTAGGTACAATAAAATTTTATAATGTTATGTTTATTCTGTATGTATGTCTAACAGGGTAGGTACAATAAAATTTTATCATGGTATGTTTATTCTGTATGTATGTCTAACAGGGTAGGTACAATAAAATTTTATCATACATACATACATACATACCATCACGCCATGTCCCTTACGGGGTAGGCAGAGAGAACCGAACGCCATATCTTTCTATCCTGGCACACATTCATCGCCTCGTCAACATTCATGCATCGTCTCATACATGTTCGTCTATTGTACATGCTTCTAACATTTCCGTCTTTCAGAATATCGTTCACATGGTCGTGCCATCCCTTTCTTGGGCGGCCCCGGCCTCTCAATCCATTCCTATCCGCATTGTATATTTTCTTCGTCAGGCGTTCCTCATTCATTCTACCCATGTGGCCAAACCATCTCAGTGTGTTCACTTTCATTCTATTAATGATATCTTTCTTCATCTTACATTCTTTCCTTATGTTCTCATTTCTTACCCTGTCATACATCGTTCTATTGCAGATTCTTCTTAGCGATCTCATTTCAACAGCATTTATTCTGCTTTCGTGCGACTTTATCATGGTATGTTTATTCTGTATGTATGTCTAACAGGGTAGGTACAATAAAATTTTATCACGGTATGTTTATTCTGTATGTATGTCTAACAGGGTAGGTACAATAAAATTTTATCATAGTATGTTTATTCGGTATGTATGTCTAACAGGGTAGGTACAATAAAATTTTATCATGGTATGTTTATTCTGTATGTATGTCTAACAGGGTAGAAACAATAAAATTTTGTGTATTCTGTGCAGCCCAAAATGTCAGTTTGTTTAACTTCATATTGATATCGTGATACCTATGTCTAAAGCTTTAACTTAAAACTACATATTGATATCATGATATATATGTGTCAAACGCTTTAACTAAAAATTTAATTTTTATCATGATACCTATGTGTTAAACGCTTTAACATAAAACTACATGTTGATATCATGATTCCTATATGTGTAATTCATACACAACGGTTCATTACTTCTGTTGATATCATCTCTCAAAATGCTCTCACATTCTAAATAATCGATTTTTTTCGAAAGTCTTCTTTAAAATGTAAACAATAGTTATGTACTTCATGAAATTTCATTCAGTGATTGTCAACCTTTCAAGAAAAAAATGACTGTGCACTTATTATGTGCACAGTGGAGTGTTTAGTGTTTACTACTAAACTGCATTTCACTTAAAATTGCACACTGTGGAAAAGATGGTACGATTGTCAGTCTGTCAAATAAACTAAATAATGTTGCCGGTGGGTGCGTGTTTAATTAATATTAGACATAGTACCTATTAGTTGCCCAAGAAGTACAAAATATAAATTAGTTGCCCAAAAAGTACATGATAAAATACAACGATACAAATTAGTTGCCCAAAAAGTACATGATACAATACAATTATACAAATTAGTGGCCCAAGAAGTACAATATACCATACAATGATACAAATTAGTTGCTCAAGAAACCATACAATGATACAAATTAGTTGACCAAGAAGTACATGATACAATACAATGATACAAATTTGTTGCCCAAGAAGTACGTGGTACAATACAATGATACAAATTAGTTACCCAAGAAGTACATGATAGAATACAATGATACAAATTAGTTGCCCAAGAAGTACGTGGTACAATACAATGATACAAATTAGTTGCCCAAGAAGTACATGATACAATACAATGATACAAATTTTCTATAATTATTTTAAACGAAACAAACTTATTTTTTTACGATTTGTTCAGATTTATCATATTTTTTTTAATAGAACAAATAAAAAAAAATACCTACATAATTGTAGGGAATATCCTATTTTTAATGTATGACAACTCATAGACAACACCAAATGCAATCATACCTACTGACCCCGAAGTGCTCTTTTAAATTAAATGCATTTCATCAACTCTGTTTTTTCTAGTGTAATTATTAATCTAGTGTAATTAATAAATAAATTCAAACTTTATTTTTTTAAATTCAAAAATATTTCTTAATATTCTCTGTTTGTTTTATTAATTGAAAAGAACTGGAATTACAATTATGATATTAGTTATCTGTTAAATATTTATATGTATACGTACAAACATGCCTTCAAAGTCTGTTAACCTCAAGTTGAGAGTACAATCACCCCTGGAGAATGCGAGTAGGGTTATAGGTATTATGAGGGTGAAAAACGGTGTGTCAGATTTCTTAAGAAAATTATGTTTTCTTCTTGACAACGTCTCTATCCAGCTTCCCTCGCACGTTTTCTCTTATGTACCAAGCCATCTTGTTTCAAGTACATACATAATGTACCTATATACATTGCTGCGTTATATAAGTTGAATGCTCGGAAAGTTCTGGTAATTGAATATTCTTGTGATTCACGATATAACATCTATTTACCTCCAAAATTAACAAAGAAGATCTAATTAAATTAATTTGCAAACATTAAAAAGTTCCAAAAGTAATTAAAAAAATTGCGAATATTTAGAAAAATTGAAAACAAAAAATATATTTCACTTTTATTTGAAACAAAACTTTCAAATGAAGTTACATATTTATTTGATGTATTTTCCAATAAACGACATCCCCAAATTGATAAAAAGACATTAATTGTATAAAACATAATAACCCACACATGAATAACAATGGATTTTAAAATGGCGGGGTTCAGAGGAAAAACAAGGATGAGTATGGATTTTTAGTAAAATTTAGTAGGAAAATATACTGACTTCCTTCTCTTAATTCGGAAGCAGAATGTGAATAATTCTGAAATAAATAGTAGTAAATCATATGTTTGTGTTATTTGAAAAACACTATTTAAATAAAAATCAAAAATATTTTACCTACTCTTAAATTCTAAGTACGGTACCTTAGGTATATTTTTCTCAAATAACTCCTGGAAAACGAACCTGAGGAGAAATGTAAGTTCAGAAAATATTTGGGGGAAATCTGACGATCGACCGACTTCTTCGGTTTGAAACGAAACAGCTTTCATCACGCCAACAGTCCATTAAGTTCCCTCCACAGTGGAAAATAAACACGTTGGTTGCATTTGTTACGTTTGAATAACTCTTTCATTATCATAACATTTTAGAGTCATATAGAGAAGGGTGGGGGGTGTTATATTCACCTCTGCATTAATTCATAATATAGGAGTGTGGAAAGTTTAAATGAACCATGAATATTAATTCATATCCCCAAAATTAACCTACTTACAATGCGTTCCTCAGGTTTTGACTATGTTATGAATGTGAAATGTATAATTAAAGATAATGATCGACGACCCTTGTATGTTATTATACTAGGGGAACATAGGTAATTTGTAATATCTAATATTCTTAAAACACGGAAAACCGTTTATATGCTTCATATTGTAAACATTCATTAGCAATACTTATATAACACGATTCCCCAAACACAACTTACTTAGGGTAAAAAAATAAGTACCTACCTAATTTGTTTTTCGTAGACTTTTCATTTTCAGTACTTCATTCGTGATCGCGTCTTTCGTTGATCAACACCACAATCGCTTGCTGAATATTTCGTGTATTATTATGTGAGCATATCAATAGGTACTTTTATCTTATTTTTCTGTAGCAAAATTATTACACAATTTATTTTTCTTTTGCATTTTTCAATTTTGCCATAATAATCGAAAACAAAACAATTTTACTAATTCTTATGTGTTAAAAGATTTAATCACAAATTCAACTCCTACGTGTGCTTATAATAATAATAATAATATTTTTAACAAAGTATATTATACAACCCGCTTAATATATATATATATATATATATATATATATATATATATATATATATATATATATATATATATATATATATATATATATATATATATATATATATATATATATATATATATATATATATATATATATATATATATATATATATATATATATATATATATATATATATATATATAAATATATATATATATAAATATATATATATATATATATATATATATATATATATATATATATATATATATATATATATATAATATATATATATATATATATATATATATATATATATATATATATATATATATATATATATATATATATATATATATTTATATATATATATATATATATATATATATATATATATATATATATATATATATATATATATATATATATATATATATATATATATATATATATATATATATATATATATATATATATATATATATATATATATATATATATATATATATATATATATATATATATATATATATATATATATATATATATATATATATATATATATATATATATATATATATATATATATATATATATATATATATATATATATATATATATATATATATATATATATATATATATATATATATATATATATATATATATATATATATATAATATATATATATATATATATATATATATATATATATATATATATATATATATATATATATATATATATATATATATATATATATATATATATATATATATATATATTAATTTTGTGTTAATAATGGGTTTTTTATCATATCATATCATATTAAAGATTTATCATATCTTTATTTTATCATAATAATGGTTTTAAAATAATTAACAATTGAATTTTTTATCCACAGTAACGGACATATTTTATGGACGATAAGTAGTGTGAACATTCGATGAGTGCAAAATTGATGAAATTCATCTCGATAAAACTATGTGAACAATTAGTGACTAAATCATTAATAGAAATGTGATATAATTAATAAAAAGTGCTACCAAAGACGGCTATGTATGGAACTACCGCATTGTCCGTTCTCCATCATCATGGAACTGACGCAGTGCCGAGCAGGTTCACTCCTAGCGCGGTCCTGGCTTTCATCCTTATCCTCATTGCGACCCTGTGCGATGAAGGTAAGAAAATATATTATTTATTTCTTATTGTATACATACATGGGTACCATAACGCTATTTCCTTCACAGGGGAGGCAGATAGAACATTAACGCCTCATTCTTTTATCAAGGCACGTATCCATCGTCTCATCAACATTCATGTATTCACTGATTTTTTTATCCCCACTACCCCAAGAGGTTAATGTGGGGAGTTATGAATTCACAATTTCCAAAGTTATTTTATTTTATTGCACAATATATAGTACAATGCTGAGATTGTATTCTGAAAGTTTCATCACAATGTATCTGTGTGAGTGTACAGTGTGCTATGTACGGCGTGTTTATTCTACAATATCGATAATATACCTACTAAAGCACTCATTCAATTCTTTTCAAATTATGCAATTTAATATATCTAGTACTCGCTTAGACACCATTAAATTTTGAAGGATATCCGACCAGTGCTTCTCAATTGTTTGATCCCAAGCTCTAGAAACTTAAAATTTGATATTTTTCTTTTCAAATTAGTAAGAAGGCACATCACTTTCATAAAAAGGTATTGAAATATTTTCAATTTTTCACAATAAAATATTAAAAACAAAAATATTTTAACAACACATTTCATGAAAATGTTGAAAAATTTCCATACAAAATTTAAATACTTTGTGGAAGGACTTGGTAATGAAGAGTATAGCGTTGGCCACAAATCACTCGTTTTGTAATAGTTACAAAACATCAGGTTAAAAGTTACCAAATTAAAGTGACTAAAGTACTAAACGTTGGGTTACTCTAACCAATTGCTTTAAGCACACAGCCAAACCGCACAGTTATAAAAGTTCAATTTTGGTTACTGATAACAAAAGTTTGGTTAAAAGTTAAAATATATAGATATCCTAACAGTTTTCAAAAATTTAAAAGTTGATAACCCCTGACTGAAACAAAAATTCAACATTCTGAGTATAATAGTTTTGTAGGCCTATAACTGTTTATATATTCTGAATTTTGGGCTCTGTAAATTGAGCGGATCAAAAGTCATAAGGGAGGACGGACACACAGACACACACACACACACACAATCACACACACACACACACACCCTCACACACACACACACCCTCACACACACACACACACACACACACACACACACACACACACACACACACACACAAACACACAAAACTCACATAAAATGTTCTACTCCGAATTCTGAGTAAATCCATGTATGGGAACATATATGCTGCGATGCCTCTAGTTGGTGTAATTAGCATGCAAAAAGTCCACTACGCCATACAAAATGAAAAAAATAAAAGCCAGAACGCTGAAATTTTGTACAAATATAGTTAAATATAGTATCTCGAAATGGATATTGAAAAACATTTCCATGGTTTCTCAAACTGTTTTTATTAAGAAGCAAAAAAATGGTATGACAAATTTTTGTTTTTAACTTCCTATATTTCTATAAAAAATATTAACATCGCAGCAGGACATCTCAATTTTTTTTTAACAATTTTTATAAAAATTGAATTTAGTGACGACATCGCTTCATACAATTTGTATGGCAGTCGCCTATACACAATATCTAAGAAAACTTAATAGTTTGATACTTAATCTCCAAACAAACATACATACCATCATGCTGTTTTCATATTCCGGGTAGGAAAAAAGGACTGACCTCCATACTGTCCTATCTTGACATACATACCTACATGTTTTGTATAGAAAACAAAATATCTTAAAATATTCAATAATTTGGATTTATGGGTTTAGTGTTTGATACTTATTCATCAACTATAAGTACATACTATCGCTTTCGACAGTTGGATCTCATGTGTTATATGCAGCTAGTATATACATATTCGTTTTTTTTTTGCAATAGAATTTTTTTCATTGGCCTAACCCCTTTCAGCAACCTTTGTCAAATTGTTTATTTTTCATTCATTATTCGAGGGAGTTTTCATTATTATTCACTTGAACAATAATCTTCTTGATATTGATCTCGAACCCTAAAAAAGATCCCCCTTTACAGTTTTGAACGTTGATTCTTTTAATCCATACAAAATAAAACAAATCCTAAGGATTGAAATGCAATTTCACAAATTAGTTTTGATAACGGCTTAGTATATATAGTAGAATATGAAGATTAAAACCTGTTTAATTAATAACAAATGTACAAATATGTAGGCTGGATATATGTTGGTTTATTACCAAACGCCAATAATGCAAACAATAATTTTCATAAACTTTACACCCGTTGAAGCACTATATATGTACATGTTACTATAATATTTGTTACCTTTTCTGTGTATTTTGTCATTTTTTTCGAAATAGCCACAAAATTGGAAAAACATTATAATTTTTACAAAAAATAACAAAAAAATCGTCATTCTCTAATATGGGTCGATGGCAGAACGGTTAGCGCGCTGGGCTAGTAGGTAATCCAGTGGTCGTGAGTTCGAATCCTCCCTCGACCGATTTCGTTCACCTATAGCACAAGCATTTATGCTTATTTTAGGAAACGTAGGAAGATGTATATGTTTAACTTGTTAAACAAGAACATATTCATTTAAAAAAAAAAGTTAAATTTAATTATTCATATTTACATTTAAAAAAAATACAAAATGCAGGATGACAATTAAGGATAAACTCTTCACATTCATGCAGTTTTACAAGTTTTATTTATTTGTGTTACAAATTATAGTTATAATGTAGCTCATTTTTGATTTTAACAATATTACCTATAAATATGCAAGTTTAATATTATTCAAATATTGTTATCTTAGATTGGACCTACATTTTTGCAGATTTTTATTTCTTTTGCAAGTTTTCAACGCTTTATTTTCAATCTCTCTGGGGGAAAATCCAATAAAATAATGTTAAAAAATAATTTCATCCGAGGAAAAGAACTCATTCACGGAAAAAAAAAATCATTCATTGCATTGAGACAATAGATTTTTAAAGGCTTTCTTGTAACAATGGAAGTTGTACAAATTAATAATTTCGTAGAATCACAAGATGATGTCACCTTGATTTCAAAGGTCCAAGATGAGATTTCGTAATAAATTGTGAAATGGCGAACGGGAAATTGCTTTTGCATTGTTTTTTATTGTTTCTTGTTACTAAAAACGTTTTACAATGCACAACAATAATTCATTTTTCATTTTCCGCCATTAAAATAATTGGTCGTTCTTTGGATGTACTTGGGTGTACATACTCGTCTAGTGAGGCAGTAAATTCCAAATAGGAACACAAATATACAAATAATGATTTTTCCAATATATTCCAACTGTCGATTCGTTCGCGAGAATGAAGGAAGAATTATTGAATTCTATTGAAGGAAGAGGCAGTTTAAATTAAAGATGCGTGTACGAAGGAACATTTTGTGTAGCGTAGTGGACTTTTTGCATGCTAAAAACACCAACTTGAGGCTTCGCAGCATATATGTTCCACTACATGGATTTACTCAGAATTTGGAGAAGAACATATTATGTGAGTTTTGTGTGTCTGTGTGTGTGAGGGTGTGTGTTTGTGTGTGTGTGTGTGTGTGTGTGTGTGTGTGTGTGTGTGTGTGTGTGTGTGTATGTGTGTGTGTGTGTGTATGTGTGTGTGTGTGTGTGTGTGTGTGTGTGTGTGTGTGTGTGTGTGTGTGTGAGTGTGAAGGTGTGTGTGTCCCCCTCATAACTTTTGATCCGCTCAATTTACTGAGCCCAAAATTTCAAAATATATAAACAGTTATAGGCCTACAAAACTGTTATACTCAGAATTGTGAATTTTTGATTCAGTCGGGGGTTATCAACTTTTGTTTATTTTTCCATATATCTCAGAAACTAAAAAAGCTAGAAGCCTGAAAATTGGAATAAACATAGATAAATACAAAATCTCAAATTGGTTTTTTCAAAAAAATTCCAGGGTTTCTCAAACATTTTTTAATAAGTAAAATATTTTCGTTATGATAAATTTATGAGTTTAACTGCCTATATTTCCATTTTTTATTTAAATATCGAATAAAGCCGAAACACCCCAACTAGATAATTTAATTTTCTATTAAAAATTTCAATATTGTAGAAGTACATCTCAAATTTTTTTTTAAATTTTTTAAAAAAATTGAATTTAGTGTAGACATCGCTTCATACAATTTTATGACAGTCGCCTATACACAATATCTAAGAAGACTTAATATTTTGATACTTTATCTCCAAACATGCACACAGGACCATCATGCTGTTTTCATATTCCGGGTAGGAAAAGAGGACTGACCTCCATCCTGTCCTATCTTGATATATGTACATACCAACATGTGTTAACATTTTCAATAATATGGATTTATGGGTTTATAGTTTGATTCTTATTCTTCAACTATACACACTATCGCTATCGACAGTTGTGTCTCATGTGTTACATGCAACTAGTTATATTAATAATGTCATTACATGTAACTAGTTATATTAATAATGTCATTACATGTAACTAGTTATATTAATAATGTCATTACATGTAACTAGTTATATTAATAATGTCATTACATGTAACTAGTTATATTAATAATGTCATTACATGTAACTAGTTATATTAATAATGTCATTACATGTAACTAGTTATATTAATAATGTCATTACATGTAACTAGTTATATTAATAATGTCATTACATGTAACTAGTTATATTAATAATGTCATTACATGTAACTAGTTATATTTATAATGTCATTACATGTAACTAGTTATATTAATAATGTCATTACATGTAACTAGTTATATTAATAATGTCATTACATGTAACTAGTTATATTAATAATGTCATTACATGTAACTAGTTATATTAATAATGTCATTACATGTAACTAGTTATATTAATAATGTCATTACATGTAACTAGTTATATTAATAATGTCATTACATGTAACTAGTTATATTAATAATGTCATTACATGTAACTAGTTATATTAATAATGTCATTACATGTAACTAGTTATATTAATAATGTCATTACATGTAACTAGTTATATTAATAATGTCATTACATATAACTAGTTATATTAATAATGTCATTACATGTAACTAGTTATATTAATAATGTCATTACATGTAACTAGTTATATTAATAATGTCATTACAATTTGTAAAAATAATGTAAAACAAATCATATTGTTACACTTTAGGAAACTCATGATTTATATGTTCAAAGAAACCTCAAACATCAATATAATTATACATACATACATACCTACATACCATCACGCCATATCCCTTACGGGGTAAGCAGAGAGAACCGAGCGCCATACTCCTCTATTTTTGCATACATTCCTTCTTATATTTCCTTCTTTCAAAATAACATTCACATGGTCATGCCATCCCTTTCTGGGGCGGCCCCTGATATTCACTCCATCTCATACACCCATGTATATTTTTTTGGTCAGTCGTTCATCATTCATTCTTTCAATATGTCCAAACCACCTCAAGGAATTCACATTCATTTTACTTATAATACTCTTCTTCATCTTGCGTTCCCTCCTTATGTCCTCATTTTTATCATCATATATCGTTCTATTACATACTCTTCTTAGTGATCTCATTTCCACAGCATTTATTCTTCTTTCATGCGTCTTTTGCCACGTCCATGTTTCACTGGCATACATCAAAGTGGGCACTACAATTGCATTATGTACGGCAATTTTGGCTTCCTTTGAGATGCTTGGATCGGACATTACTCTTCTTTCAATGTTTTTATCAGGTCTTTCATTCCGTTCAACATACTCCCCAAGTATAAATATTCCTCTACTTGTTCTAGCCATTCGTTCTCTACTTTTATTCTACACGGAGTTATACTTTCAGTTTTTTCGAATACAAATATCTTAGATTTACTCACATTCATTCTCAGTCCGTTCTGCAAGCATACTTCATACACTTTATTCTATATAATTAAATTGTTAAATAATAAAGACTTCCTTGCACCAACATTTTTTTTTTTATATTAACAAAAAATATTAGGTATTATTAAGGCCCTTTTATACTCTGGGTACACGGATGTACACAAAAATATACGCTAAATTACCTTCTATTGTATGAAACAAGAAGCAATATTATATATCACCTAATATGTGATATACAAATTTTTCTCCTAAAGAAAAGGTAAATTTTAGAGTTTTTTTTTTCAAATAGCAAGATATTAAAAAAGAGTAGATTTTCAAATTCTCTTTCGATTAAAGTAAAAATCTACTTCATAGGCCTTGTAATTTTTCAGTTACTTACGATAAATAAATAGTGTTTTTACAAAAACTAAATTTACAAGAAAAGTATAAAACAAATTCAAATTTCAAAAAACTCATGCAATAGAATAAAGAAGTAAATATAAACTGTTTTTATTTCAAAGACGTATCTTTTGAGGGTACCTACTGGGGAAATTATTTTCAAAATGTAGGTACTATACAGAGTATACAGCTTACAACAAGGAAACTTATAACAGGTTTTCACATTTTAAGCATATGAAAAGAAATTATTTAAAAGAAAAAAGGGTAGATGGAAAGGTGGTGGAGAAAGAGAGTAGAGAGTGGTTTGAGGATAGGATGAAGGCGGGAGATGGGTATTTGACATCAAAATTACTCACATTTATGTTTGAAAAATATCCTTACATTTATGTTGGAAAAAGTCCAATTTTAAGTCAAATATGATTAAGGAAAATATTGTAGTTTGAGCAAATTCTTCGAATCAATTCGTTCTTACCAATATTAGTTCGAAAAGGTGTAATTGAAAATGTATCATATTGTTAACCCAGATAAAAGATATTAAAGTATTTTCATTCAAATCGATGTCTATAGTTGAATATAAATTATATTTATTTTTCAAAGGTGCGTAGAAAGCAGATTGTAGGTCGACATAACGAAGAAATAAAAGTATGTTTACAAAAAGATATTATCATGACGAAAGCAATTTATAAAATCGTCTTCGGAATGAATATCGCAGCAGCTCGTAGGGAAAATCCTCCCAACAAATCTACCGGATTCATACACAATATATAGGTAGGTGCCCTAGATAGAGTCACAACTACGAAAGCTATCGGATAGGTCCGTGGAGGCTGCGGCGACGCGGCGCTGTGAAAAAAGTATCAGATCATTCCCTTCGTCTCTCACATTTGACATTGTACAGTCAAATAACATTTTATAATCGAGTTTGAGGTGTGCTTGCCGAGTCTTGGACGTGCGGTAGAGATAAGGTTGCCTATTGATCGGCCGCGCAGGCGCGTCGCTCGTTCATTCAGTCTTTTCTCGAGTAAGGAAACTGGACGGAGAGAGACGAGGTGTGGTGAGGAGAGAGGAAGAAGAAGGGGAATGGGCGGGACAAATAGCATACGTAGCTACAAAATAATATCTTTCTATTCTTGTTATCGTCCAGCGATTCTCAACCCTTGCTCAAAATATCATTTTACTAATCTTAGTTTGCCGATCGACTATTCTTGATGGAAATCCATAGTATGAAGATATGTTTATTTTATTTTTTTCCGTAATTACGCGACAGCTGCTGCCAATTACAGTGTGATATGGGGTTCGATGACGGCTATCTCTGTTTAAGGTACGATTTGAAGCGCCCTATATTCCAAGGGAAAATATAGTCCGAGAGTGAGATTAATTTTTCCATAATACGCACCAGAATGCTGCGGGCCACTACATCCGTTCTAGAATGGGGACGTTCAGAAGATTATGTCCTCTACCCCTTAGGAAACATAACAGTTTTTTTTTCAAAATACATAATATACCTAGATATTACCTACATTATTTTATTCAAGAAGAGAAAATCAATTATTTATTATTTTAATTTACTAATTAACTTCATGTACAGTACTGTGTACAATGGCGGGTTTATTGCCATAGGGCAATTTCTTACGACCAACAAAAGCAACGTGAGGCCAAAAATAGTGTTGCGGTAGGTACATTAAATTTATAACAAAAAACACACCGCCCAGTTGGTATGCCGTTTCGCTTCTGTGCTGGCGTCTTGGATTCGATCCCCAGCAGAGGAGAAATTATTTAAATTCATTTCTCACGCAAATATTGCTTCTCTGGGTTGGAAACACTGGTTAGTTGGAAGAAATTGCCATACGGCAATAAACTCGCCACTTGCGATATATTGCTTCTCTGGGCTGGAAACACTGATATTAGTTCTATTTTGTTTTAATTGAATATCGACGCGTTTCGTGTAAGGTACATCGTCAAATAATTAGTCTTGTAGAGTATTATTTAATTTATATACATAATTTTTATACATATTTTAAATCACTTCTTGAGAAATTAATTTTTCTCAAAGGATAAAATAGCTACCGACAACGTTCAATAAAAATGTAGAATAAAAACATAGTCTGCCTTCGTGACTCAGTTGGTAAGCTAGTTGACTCTTGAGTCAAAGGTCCCGAGTTCGATTCCGGTGGAGACACAGTTTTACTTTTGTATTCAGCCTAGATCTGTGAGACGATAAACATCAAAAGCCTCCAGAAAGTGGTAACTTACTATTGGGTCCGTGTTAAAATTTATTTGACATAGTAGTATAGTACCTAGGTTAGTTACTGAATAAATACAAATAAATACATAGTGTTTTACTTATATTGATTCACTAACACATCTAATATTCACTAAACATGCGTCCAATAACAAATTGTCAAATTGTGGAGACTTAGATGTCAATTGCTTCATAAATCCAGAATGAAGTTACAGTGAAAAACTGTGCCTACTACAAATCGAAATCAGGAATCAGATAATATCTATTTACTATTATTATTGTTATTTTTCATATTGTGCTAGATTCAGAGATGTGTTTATGGAATGATCTCCTAAGATAACCAACTCCAACTATCTCGCCACCATTTTGCTGGTCCTTCGATAACCCATTGTCATGTGGTTTTTATGAAAACATGTAGAAAATCTCCTTTTTTTCATTTTTCCACGTGGTCGCACCAGAGTCGTAATTTCTTCCTGCTCTACCTCACGATGTTGTCTGTTGCATGGATTGTTTCTTTAAGTAGCTAATTTCAGTCAAAGAATAATCGTTTGATGTTAGTGATGATTCAGTATAGCCGAGGCGGGTAAAATATTTAAGCTAATTTTACTTAGAGTTGGAGAGGTTCTTAAATTTATTAATTTTCTTCACATATCCTTAAATTTATTCGTAAAAGCATGAGCATATTATCAGCATACATGCACTTATATTTATCGCCAAACATCTAGAAAAATCACGTGGGTGTGTTGAAGACAAATTTGAGTTTTTTGCTTGCCTGGTTTGATCACGTGTCTGCGCAAATCGTTCCCTATATTTCTAGTATCATTACATCAAGCATTCATATCTGCCTATATAAAGTTTTTAGTTTTACTATGATTTCTAAATATTACAGCCGTAGCTTATAATTTTACTTTTTTAAATAGCATTACTTCAATCTTTAGTCAATCAATTTCCCCATTGATAGTTTATTATTTCTCAATAGAAACGAAGAATACGTTTTTCGATAAAAGCTAAAAACTCCCAACTTCACGACTTGCCATAAACTAATATACCTACACAGTTGATTTAGTGCTCGCTAAACGATCATGTTTTTAATTTTTATAAGTTGCGACGTAATCACAGAATATTTATTTTACACCACTTGAATAAATTATCATTTCATTTTTTTTTATTTATTTATATATATGAGTTACATTCAATACATGTTATAAAAAAACAACTAATTAATGTTTCCTTTCCTAATTTAAGCTGGAAGCATGTGTTTAGGAAAGCAGCAGCTCTTTGCTTACACAAAAAAAACTTAAATAAAATAAATAATTAATTAACAATTATAAAAAAACAAACATTTCAAAACCAAGAGCAATACAAAAAGAATTTACATATCAAATCAAGAAAAAATAAAAATATCATCAAAACCATAACACATTCAAAAATGAATATAATCTACAAACTGAAGTTGATAATTTGAGACAGAACTAAAAGATTCTCATTACATCTTATTTGTAGCCTGTATACGTGAAGAGTTTACTACCGAATGGCAATATCTTAGCGTTTCTAACCTAGAGAACCAATTATCATTCAATGAATTATTTTCATACATTTTGAAAAATAAATCTACAGTGCCAATAATTTTCATTTGTGATTTTCAATATTTCTTTATATTTATTTCTTTGGATATATTGGATATGCGGACCTTGTAGCTACGGAGAGCAACTTCAGGGTTTTCGAGACTTTCTGTCTTAAATACGGTGCACTCTTTTCTTCACTATCAGTGAACGGTGAGCCAGTTGTTTCTACATAATAAACACTTTTTGGCACTTAAAGTACAGTGTCTGCAAGGTTTTAGAGTTTTCTGGACTCTTCTTGTATTCTTTATGTGTTCTTTCAAGTGGTCGTTATTAGTCTCCATACGCAGAACGGGTGGTGGTGGAGAAAGAACAGATGATTTTCAGTTTCAAAATCATTTAAAATTATTTTATTTATTTATTTATTAAACTTCATGTACATTAAAATGTGTACAATAGCGGGTTTATTATCTTACGACCAATACAAAATTATACTTATATAAAATTTGAGAAACAATATGAAGTATTGATTGCAAAAACCACTGAATTGGACAATGCATTACAGGTGAATGCTTAAAACCCACTTCTTTATCCAATCGTTCGGAAAAAAACTCATTAAACTGTCTCCAAAAATAGATTAAAACACAAGGTGAGGTGAGGTGGCTCGAAATGTCGCTGAGTTTGCGTATCAAGAAAATGAAGTAGAAAAAAAAGATTCACGTAACATCCCAGCGGTCAATGAAAATTACGTTCGTAATTGAAAATCTGTTGTTTCGAAATAGACATTGGCATCAATGGTAATGGTACAGACAACTCAATGAATGGTAATGGTACAAGCGATTCAATGAATACATAATCATATGCTGGACCATAATAATCGATTTCAGCGAATACCTACTCACAAAGAGCTGATTATGACGGAATTACCTAACTAATTCAATTTTCATCTGTCATTTCCAGGAATCAATATTTTATAATATAAAACTAGCTGAATATTCGCAACACCTTTCTCTTTATCTTATTTAAATGTCATTTTAAAAATAACTTTGAAAAATATAACATTGTTTCATAACTTGTAATATAATATGAACCCGTCATATTAAAAATTTGTTTGTTTCCTCTTGATGTTTTTTTTATGAATTTGCTTAATTATTTTTAATCATAATGAAGTTTGTTCTTTTTTCAATAAACTTGTAGCTACCCGTTTACTAAAAACAATTGTTCAGCCAATTTACGAGCAATCAAAATGAAAATTCCCGATGGTAAAAAACGCATTTTCGTTACCTATTGTACTTTTTTTTGTTTTTCACCATTTATTTATTTATTTAAGCATGAAAAACAAACTAGAAGCCCAGTGATTTCATGCATTAACGAACATATGTATAGTATGGAATGATTGGACGGTTAAATTATCATCCACACCCCCACACGTGAACGCACGTACCTACATAGATTTCATCTAGTCATAAATTCAGCATTCTTACACAAAGATTATTTATTTTAGAAATTATTCTCTGCAGGAACAACAATAAAATGGAAAAAAAATACATTTGTAAAACAAAAAGCATTGTGACGGCAATTAGTAGGTACATGTTATTAAAGTACTCTTAAACAATGCCCGTAATTGTGTAAATATATCGACATTTTCATATTGGTAATGTACATAGTTTGTTGTATAGTCTGAGTGTCTGTGGTAGAGGAGAATAGAAACCCAGGTTTGTATTGTAATGTGAGATGCTAAAAATGTTTAGTAATCTGGAGCATGCTCTTATAGGTATATTTATCTTTACAAGTTCGAGCAAATTGAGGGGCACTTAAGTCATAGTGAATAATGTTGGGAATAGTGATTAAATCTGTTATATTTCTTCTATTTGATAGTGATTGGATTTTGAAATAATTTTATCAATCATTGTACGTTTCGAGTTGATCTGAGACTCCAGTACGATAGGCAAGGATTCGTGCGAATCTTCTCTGTATGCTTTCAACTAACTCTTCCTGCGTGTATCTGATAGTTGGGGCACCAAACTACTGAGCAGTATTCGAGAGCACTTCTGACAAATGTTTTGTACAAAGATATCGATAAAATAGGGAACTGAAATTTTTTTGATGACCTCAGTATAAATCCTAGAACCTTTGAAGACTTTTTAGATGTATTATCTATACGAATATTATATTTTAATTTGAAGTCTAAGGTTACACCGAGATCATCGATTGAATATACCAACTTTAATTAAGAACTAAGAAGAACAAACTAAGAACAGTTCTGAATATTTTAAGTCATCGGCAAATAATGTGTATTTGGAATAATTTATACAGAGTGTGATGTCGTTTATGAATATGAGGAATAACAAAGGTCCAAGATGAGATCCCTGAGGCATACCTGATGTCGTTACGTAAGAATCGCCACTTTGACTGCCAAAAACCACTCTCTGAGTTCTACCTATCAAATAACTTCGAAACCATTCGATCTGATGCCGTCCACACTGTAGCCCCTCAGATTCTCAATAAGTAGATGCAAATTTAACTTGTCAAATGCGGTCTTTACGGCGTCAACTTAAATCCTACGGTCAACGTGCTCACTAATATAGTGTGTATATTCTAGAAGATTTGTGATAGTTGAACGTTTTGGGAGGAAACCGTGTTGATGTATAGGGCTTCATACATTAATGATGGTACAGGGCTTTTACACGATGGTACAGGGCTTCATACATTAATGACTCAAATATTGCCGAAGCAGTCTAATTTCGAGAGTGGTCTGTAATCAGGTGCATTGCTTTTATTTTCTGTTTTGAAAATGGATGTTATAAAAGAATTCTTCCATTTAGACGGAAAAGTTCCTAGATTGAGGGATTTTGGGAAGAGTATTTGTAAAGGTGTTGACAAAAATTCTTGGCGCATTCTTTTACAAAGATGAGCGAACAAATTTTTATTAGTTTTTTTATCTGTTTCTTAATATTGTATATGTCAATTTATCTAGTTCGTTGTTATGTAACTTGTAGAGTTTGAGGAATTTATTTTATTCTTTAATTGGTACTATCAAAGGTTTAGAGTGCCATTTCGGATGACCCTTTTTTGCACATGATGTGGGAATATGACGCGAAAATTAGCATCTGATTTGTTGTAGAATTTGTCTACACATGAGTCAATTGGTCCTTCATTCAAAAAAGACCAGTCAGTTTCAGAAAGAATACCATTCAACAGCTCAAAGTCGGCTTTGTGAAAGTTTGGTCTTTGCTATTGATAGTACGTTTGAGTTTTATGTTAATATGGATTTCTAGAGCCGGATGATTAAAGTCTTCTCTTGACAAAGGTGAGGCTGAATAACAAACATTAACATCTGAGATGTCATTCAAAATTAGATCCAAGAACTTCATTTGACTGTTTTTGATATTGTTGAATTGAGCTATAGATTACAAAGCTGCAATGTATCGATTAAATCAACAGTACGTTTATTTGAATTTATTGATGTAGGGCTTATATTAACAGAATCACATTCTGATCACGTGATGTTTGATCTGTTGAAATCGCCCAAGGCAATAGTGAAATCACAGCAAGCAGAAACATTCGTTCTTCAAGTTCTCAAGAAAGGAGTCGTATACGGATACATCATCCGAGGGTGATAAGTACACTGTGCATATTTTGATTTTCATACATTTTTGACCTAAGCGTAGTTCTAGTTGGACCCTGAGAGCTATCCTTTCAAATTGGGAAATTCTTCTATGCTTTAATGACTTTTTAGAGTAATAATAACACCTTCACCATCCTTTTGGTTGCATGTTGTCTGTTGCGCCTGTACACCTCATAGCGATCGTCAAATAACTCACCATCGTGCTCTGAGTCACTGAGCCAACTTCTGTTATTGCAATTATATCGAAGTCATTGCACAAAACATTGAGGTAAAATTCATTTCAAAATCCATAGTCAAATAGCTGCCGATTCGGTTCAATTTTCCACATTGCACTCGATAAACCATTCTCAAGCAGTCCAAATATGGTGTCCACATCATACACAGCACTGATAAACATCTATCAGTAAAATAGGTGTTCAGTCGTATCTACCGTACGTTACTATATTTTATATAGAAAATACACAACAATAACAAAAAAACATCATAGCTTTCCGTGTATCCCGCTTAGCCATCAAGTTTTACATTAGAAAAATTCAAACTTTTGATATTTTTAACACAGTTATTCGAGGTGAGGATAAAAGATAAAACTCACAGATTTTTGTTTTGGGCAAATATGCAGTCAAATTATCCACTGTTCCAGATTTTCTTTCATTCAAAGATTAAAATATATGTATGTCAAAGATTTTCTTAGACAATTCATCAAACTTGGGATTGCTTATCCGTATTCGGCATCGAATAATTGACTCACATATTGCGATGCAAGTCTCACGATTTCAATAAATGTTATGAAAGTTATCATCCAATTACAATACTATTAATCAAATACGGGTAGTAAAATTTGTGCATCAATAGATTGCAGAAAAAATCCTAATTGACTTCATATAGTATTTTAATTGTCAATATTAACTTATGTTGAATTTTCAGGTGCTGGAGAGTCAATGGGCTCTATTGTCGTCGCCCCCACGGAGCCCCCTGTGCAAAAGGGCGCTGCTAGAGTCATGTATGGCTCTGGAGCCCTGAGGAGCGGCGCTCCACCACCGCCGCCTCCTCTCATGCCTCAGCCGCTGCCTCCGCCCACGCAGCCGCCCCCACGCATGCGAACCCACGGCACACACGATCTGCCGCCGCCAGTATTCGAGCTGCCGGACCACCAGCTGCCACCCGAATACGAACTTCCCAACACCAGAAATAATGTTCGTCTCCCTAACGGCATGGTCTACACTGGAGGCCACGCCCCACCAGTCGGCATGGGAAGAATTGGCGAGCGAGGTGGAATATACGGTGGTCGCGACCACATCATCGTTCCTGGTAAAAGTAGAGGAATGAATCCTGGGATAAACCCAATCCATAGACAGGAGCATGTGGCGTACGGTATGAATCCTAATAGAGCCTCTGTGGTGCACGGGCGTGTGATAGATCATCCGATGGGAGGAAGAGGATCCAGATTGATGCAGGGTGAAGAAGAAGATCTCCTAGAGGATAATGGTGATGGCGACGGAGACGGTGAAGGTGGATGTCGCGCAGCGTGTGGCAGAGGAGAGTTCGAATGTTCCAGCAGTTGCGCCTGTATTAGGCTAGAACACAGGTGTGACGGGGACGCTGACTGTGCTGGGGGAGAAGACGAGGCTGACTGCAGACCTGGACCTGCGAGGGCACCCTGCCTGGAAGCAGCCGGTAGACTGCGGTGTCCACGCTCCGCCCTCTGCATATCCAGAGATTGGCTTTGCGATGGAGACGATGACTGTGGAGATTTTTCCGACGAAACTCATTGTGGTTAGATATTTATGCTATCTTAGTTCATAACAATCAAAAATTAAATTAAGACTATATAAGTATGTTTGAAAATGCTTCAAATAATTCATGCTTATTTGTATTTTGATAGATACATCTCGAACAGAGAATCGAAGTTTTTACAACTTATAGACATATTTACTGACTGAAACCAAGTCAATCATTGAATCAAGAAAAAGTAAATCGTGCATTATGACTGGTTTGATGCTTTTATTACAATCGACACATTATAAATACTCTCTTGAATCTGCCTGATAATTCGTTTGTTTCTTTACCAGGGATCTCAGCAAATTGCAGCGTTGACCAGTTTGAATGCGCCAATGGCCTCTGTGTCCACAGGTCTTGGCTGTGTGATGATGATAACGATTGTAAAGATAACTCAGATGAACTCAACTGTACTAAGACTGAGTAAGTATTCTATTATCTTAATGTTTATATTATAAATTGTCTTATTTTGATAATCGGATAAATATTGATACACTACAACGACAACATACTCGAAGAACTAATTATGTTCCTGAAACTCATTGAAACTCCTAGTCATTGCTTAGAGTTTGGAACCAAGATATCATTTCCAACACTTCTCACTGACTGACTGACAACCAAGCATTTCTAACTGACAACCAAGCATTGGTTGTGTTTTTTTTCTTTTAATCTCCAGCATTTCGGTATAGACTTTTCGTTAATTTTCGTCAGTAATATTTACAAACCGTCCACTCGTATAGTACCGTTTTGTAATATTTATGTTCATGTAATGATCCCATTAGATGTTATTTGCAATACTTCGGCTCTTTTTAAACAGTAATTCTTCTATGTTAATCCAATTCTTATGCGTATTGAGAAATAAAATATTACAATAAACTTGTCACTCAAGACATATCGCCAAATTTTTCATGGAAACTCGCGCTTATTCAATAAGCCTGATGTATTTTTTTTTTAATATTGTTCGATCATCTTACCATCCCCTGTCTATCCTTGGAATTATCCCACGGCAACAAAATCAGCAACTACCAAAGTAAAATGACTTAGTAATCCAACAAACAATTGAATACAAAAATACAGTGTTCATTAATATTTTTTTTTTTTTTCAAATGTTTTAAGATATATAAGTCAAACAGATGTATTAAAAATATTTTATTGAAACTAAACCGAAACATATTCTGATTTATCAGTAGAAAGGAAGAAAATAAAAGAAAAAGCTCAATTAAAAAAACGTTTTCTATAAAAATAGTGTAAGACGGTAATTATACATAAAGTTTGTAGCGTTTGTAATATGTTTGGCAAAAAAAAACTAAAAACTCATTCACTGGAAAATGAACAATGGCTTTTACAAAACTATACATTACTTTGCAAAACAATAAATCTCTTACATTAAATATCAATTTTTAGAGAAAAATAATAATATACAAAATTCCTTTATATTGTTCATAGCCGTGACCAATAAAGGCATAGAATGCGATGATTTATGACAACTATTTAAGAAAACTTTTATGAAATAGCGTAAAAGAATAATAATTTCGCTATTGACCATTTCAACTTGGCTAAAAGCTTCCAGGATTTTCGTCTTTGTGTTGTAATCGAACGAAATATTGTTTTAAAAATACATAAGAATGGGTTAGTTTCTTTTTATAAGACTGACTCCCATAACACAGATCGCTGATCTTTCGAAACAACAGAATAAGATTCTTCACTTTATGCCTTTGTTGAAAGGAATGTCACAAAAACTGATATTAAATATTACGCTATATTAAAACAAGTGTATTGTTGCCAACACTAAACTCTCTAATACATAGTAAGTGTGCATATTTTCTTCTTGAAAGGTTGACAATCCCCAAATGCATTTTTATAAACTACATTTCTATTAGATTCCTAAACAAATATTAATTTTACAGAGAACAAAAATTTTCATAATACAATATATGTACACACTAAAACTCATAATAGGCACTCTCTACATGATACCTGTTAAAAAATTGATGTAAAAAGAATTGCTTTAACAATAAACGATCATGTATGAGACGATGCATAATGTTAGTGATATGATGTATACGTGTCAAGATAGAAGAGTGCAGATGAATGAATAACATCTTAAGATATTATAATATAATGTTATATTATAACTCCATAAGATATGTAATTATATCCATGAAATAAACATGGATGGTTTTGATTCCGCCGGTTGACCAGACTTGCCCCCAGAACTCAGGAACCATACAGGATTACCGGATTAGGCTATTATAGACTCGGAGTTTTACTCTTCGCGATATGAACTCTGGAGACAGGAATTTTCCCATTGCTGCTGCTGCTCTTGTGCCACTCTGAATTTGAGACATTGTCTCAACGCTTATCTCATTGGTGTTAGTGAGAATGCTACCCATATACTAAAACACCTTATAATAGTGTGGTTGTCAGTGGGAATAGGATAGAAAAAGTAGACAAGTTCACGTATCTGGGTCGGTTAGTGAAAAATAAAATCATTGAAGCTAAGTATTTCGGTGATTGAGAATAACAATACAGAAAAACCCTCCCGCCAGCTTAAAACTCATAAATTGAAAAATCAAAGCAAAAAATCGTATTCCTAGTAATTGAAAGTAATGGTTTAGATAACTAGATAATACGGGAATATAAAGCAGGTCCAGGGTAAATATTGCATTGAAATTAATTCTACCTACTCGTATCTGACCTAATTAATTAAAGAACAGCTAAAATTGCAGCTCACAATACAGTAGTTGTTCCGAATCATATGTAGGTACTGTTGCAACTAAGTCTTATAGCAGCAGAATAAAACGCTAGAATATTTGGATCCTCATAAATTGAACTAGCAGTATAGTCTAAAATGAAGTCATTATTAATTGATTTAATGATTTATTTAATTTTATTTTTATTGGTTGATAGAGAGTTATAAAGCCTACACAATTTATAAAACAGACAATGTACATTGCTTTATTAGCGAACTAGTTAAAACTCCATGCATTAGTCGGGATAATTAATATTGATACAAAAAAAATACAAATATAAGACAGGTGATTAAATCAAAGTACCTACTAGGAAAGTTAGGAGGAGACAGCTGTCCTTAATGCACTGAGAGATCTCGCAGAGATGTTGGAATGTATATGTAATAAATGAACAAATGTAGGTAGGTATCTACTATCATGAGTCGTTATTAATTGTGGAAAAAGAAGGAAAAATTGCAATACAATAATGCATGTGAGTGGGAAAAGGAATCAGATATGAATGAAAGAGTTGGATGAAATGAATGTTACAAATAAAATTAAATAAATGGCCTAGTTAATTGATATTTACTGTCTTCATAACACTGCTTTCAATGGGGTAGGTAGAGAGAAACAAGGAAACATTCCTATCTGATCTGGTTCATGCATTGTTTCGTGTTCGTTCCTGCATTTTATTATTATACCGATATTTTGAAAAATTCAGTCTTTTGCTAGATTTTTTCAATCAACATTAAACGAATGTACCTACTTAGATCAAATATATAAAAAATAACATTTTATATCAATAATTTCATAACGCTACTAGCTCAGAGCCAAAATTATATTATTTTAAGAATAAAATAGTTTACATATCGAAGAAGGCTAATATTTTTCCAATACGTATAGTTTTTCATACAACCTACAAAATTGTGGTAAGTACCTAAACATCTCACTTGGTAAATTACACGAATACCTCAGCAGTATTTCAATTTCGATTGTGTCCAAGTTGAAATAAAACGGAAAAAATGCGTATGAAGCAATGTCGCATGACCGTGGTTCGTTGTTATGATCGTCGGATTCGTGTGGGAAGAGCGTTGGAAAGAATAAGGAGGTTGGTATAGGGTATGCGAGGGAGAAAAGAGGATAAAGGATGGAAGAGGTTTGTGGCATGAGAGGGATAGAAGAGTATACAAGAGACAGATTCGGGAGAGAGAACATCGTGTGGGCGTACCATCCCCTCAATAACAATTCCCCTTCTCTCCTTCACATACCCCCTCACCCATCTATTCATCAACCGCTTCGATGACTGTTTTTCGACAAACAACTACCTACAGAGAATAAATTGCTTTCACAGATACACGCACAAGAAAATTCATCATTTTAATGCAAAAGAATGACTATTAAGATTTGAATTCATCGAACAAAGATTGTTCGAAAAAAATATTTAATTGTAAACACTTTCTTACATCCTATGTAAGTGGCGAATTGATTCCCAAATTGTATTTCTTCCAACGAACCATAGTGTTTCCATCACAGAGAAGCAATAATCGCATAAAAAGAATTCTTAATAAATTTTCCTCTTCTGGGAATTAAACCCGAGACTTACCACTATTCCAAGGCATTTAAAAAACGGTTTGTTTTAGAAATACTTGAATATAATATTTTTTGTTAAGCAATTCACCCTGCAAAGAGTGATTTATGTACCATAATTATTATTTATTCTGAACATCGTCAAAATCACGCCACTATTCAACACTTATATCAAATTTAAATAATAATGGTTTTATATCTATTCGTATACTATAGACGAATACTACTGTGATAAGAAATTAAAAAAACTCAACAAGTAATAAATACCATGTAGGTTTTTAAAAATTACAGAAAAAGTATTAAAACGTGTTCTTTTTATTAAATGAATAATCTAAGGTTTTTATCGTATTATATTTTCTGTGTAATTTTAACACGTAGGCCACTTAATTTACTTATTTTCGAATCCTGTATATTTAATTTTTTGTAGTGCATAAAAACCTTTTAAAATAAATTTCTGTAGAAAATTATGAACCCACTATATCAATCTGGAATTCTCTTGAAAATATTACAGTTTCCATATCAATATTTTAGAACATTTAATAAGCTCGACAGTAAAATTAAGCAAATCGAAAATAGTAATGCTTTTAAAACTAAAATAAAGGAATGGCTCTTAATATAAGGCAGACACTATGCAGAGGTGATTTTTCACCCATAGCTTTCGACCCCATACTCTGCTCTATTTATATTAGAGCAATTTTTTTGTATAATTTTTTTCTTTGTTAATATATTTTTTTTTTGTTTCCATTGTTGTTTGTGATATTATCACTTTTTAATACGATTGATGTTGGGATCAAGTAATACAGTGTTACTATCTCGAGATGCATTGGCCCCAGCACAGGTTTTTTACCTAGTGGGGCATTGCAGATTCAATAATTGTTGTAATGTCATCAATGTTTGTGTGTGTGAATAAATAAATATGAGACAAAATGAAATTCATCCAACCGTTATTTTACAAATTATTTAATTAAAGTCAAAGACTGTTTTGCACCAACTTCACCGGATTAAAATAATAACAATCAATTGTAAACACAATTTAATATTATTATTTACTGAATAGTCTCATCTTCAAAATATTAATATATTTATTAAAGGTAATTATATCAAAATATCAAGACACTTTAAATAGATATTTCATCGTCAGACACAATGATACGAACAAAAATGGTATAAACAATATTGTTTAGTAAATATTTTTGTATAAGAAATCATTCGAACTAAGGAAAGCTTTCGCCCACACTGGTATTTAAGCTGTCCCAGCTTAACCGAGGCCATCGGATATAATCATTTCAATAAGGGAAATTGATAACTCAATTTCATACATATTATATACAAAGTATGTAAAATCACTGCCAAAGATTTCCATACATTGTATATTGTATATATGAACCATGTATTGTATATATGAACCATGTATTATATTGTATCATAGAATTATTTAAATAGAATTGAGGGATTGCAGAGGAAATTCGTGAGAAATCTCAACTTTCTGACGAACCAGAGTTTTGATGATTATAAGCTCGCTGCTCGACATTATGTAATACTAATAGCCACACTAGTGAGTAGAAGAACAGAGATAGACATGATATATTTGTTTAAGATTATAAATGGAGATGTCGATTCTGTGAATCTACTCGAGCTGGTACTTATCTATCAACTGCCCACAGCGCGTTACTCGTGCTAACTATTTGTTCAGGTTGCCCCACTGCACGACCAACTATCTCGTTTATGCAGCGCAGTTATTCGCTGTATAGTATGTTATTCGGTGGCCATATTCCAACTGTCGATTCGTTTAAATCTCAGGCAGTTTAAATCCTAGATACGCGAGAATTGTATGCAGGGGTCTACCTTTTTCACGGCTTTTCCAACTTTGAAGTCAAAAAACACCAACTTAAAGGCTTCGCAGCATACATGTTCCATATACGGATTTACTCAGAATTCCGAGTAGAACATTTCGTGTGTCTGTGTGTGTGTGTGTGTGTGTGTGTGTGTGTGTGTGTGTGTGTGTGTGTGTGTGTGTGTGTGTGTGTGTGTGTGTGTGTGTGTGTGTGTGTGTGTGTGTGTGTGTGTTACTTTTGATCTGCTCAATTTACAGAGCTCAAAATTTCAAAATATACAAATAATTATAGGCCTACTTAGAATTTTGAATTTTGGTTTCAATCAGGGTTATCAACTTTTGAATTTTTACTTTATTTTTCCATGTATCTCAAAAATCATATAAGCTAGAACCCTGTAAATTGGTATAAATATAGACAAATACAATTCTTGCGAGCCTTGTGGGACTAAGACTGACTAAGACAGCATATATACTAGCTGCAAGACCAAAACCAGGCTTTACAAGACTAAGTGCGATCAATCGCAAAATTTTATATGATGATTTATTTTCAATTAAAAAGTAAGTACTATCGACATATTATATGGGACCTCCGCAGCTCCCTATCGTGGGCAGACAGCATCCATCCGCCTCCAGCATCTCGTCTTATATCATCAGACTACCTTGTTTGAGGCCTTCCGACACTTCTTTTGCCCATTCTAGGTCTCCATCCTAGCACTTTCTTAGTCCACCTGGAATCTGTGGTTCGGGCGACAGCTCCACTTCTGCTTGCCAACCTTTTGGACAACGTCGATTATTTTGATTTTCTCTCTAATCAACCCAAGTTAGTTTTTATATCTCTTAACGAAATAACCAGCATTCTCCTTTCCATGGATCTTTGTGTTACTGCTAAAGTAGGTATGTAGCATTTTGTTTGTAAACACAAGAGTTTCACAGCCATATGTTATTATCGGGAGAACGCAAGCGTCAAAGACTTTCTTTTTACCAAACGCGGCCCATGCTAGACCTCTTCTTCTTTCAATTTCTACCTCTTTATTTTCTTTTCTTTATTGTGTCCAAAATAAACATAAATTTCAACATTTTCAGGCATAAAAGTAACTATGTAAACTAAACTATTGTACACAGATTAAAAAAGTGAATTGAAGTCATCATGATATCCATATACATATTGTGTATGTAGGTAGGTATCTTGTGATTTTCATTTGTTAAATGCACAAATCAGAAATAGTATCTCTTGGGAATACTGAACTGACAGAGCATAGATGTGACCACATCCATGCTCCGTCAGTCATATCTTTATTCAGTCGAGTCTCAGATCGAATCAATACGGCACAAAATTTATAAAACAATCAGGATTCAAGTACGAAAGAGAAAAGAAAAAGAATAATTATATAAAATATATATCCGTAAAATCCTTACTTTAAAATGGTAATAAATTGGTGTTTTTGACATATTTCCTTGTAATTACTGAATTATAAAAGAAAAATTCAATTTCGAACACTGAGTATGCAGGACCAAGACCACATCTGTAAATGCAAGACCAAGACATACGCAAGACCACTGGTTAGTCACTGTGAGTTTCGTCGTGATGTGTTTGTATGTATGGCGTTCGGCGTACGCAATTATCCTTTTTGTGTCCTCTCTACAGCCCAAACTATAAATCCGATCGACTTCATATTGATATCATATATGTAAAGTCCATAAACTTGAGCCGATTAGTTTTCCATAGATATTCGTTAATTTATTCTCTATGATTTTATCTGTCCAAATTTTCAAAATGCTCTTGTAATGTTCCGGGTTATTTGATTTAAACACCGTAGGTACATGTATTAATTGTTTATTTTCCGAATTAAGACAGAAGAGATGAATATTATATTATAATTACGTGCTTACTCTAAAGCTTACACTAAATGATTGACATAGAATAGATATCAATTTAGCTTTTATTGTAAATTGATATCAGAGAACTTTTATCTTGTTTCTTCAAGTACAAGGGGTCGATAGCTTTAAACATGTTATGAAATTAATATTTCTATCATAATTGATACTCTGGTACTTCTTAATCTATCATCATAAATACTTCATTTTTAATAAGTAAACAAGATAAAATTTCTCTCAGTATATTCTGTTGATAATATAGTATGTACTTGATAACATTAATAGACACAAGTGTTATATTTTTATCTATCAGTGGATGTATTATTATGTAAGTATTTCTTAAAAATATTCTTTATCAAGTCAGATTATATTATCATCCCTAAATGTGTGACAAACAAAACGATTAAAATGTCAGTATTAAATTATATGAAACGACTAAAGATTAAAAGTAACATTTTTTCTTATCTATTGATACACAATTTCTTCTAGAATATGTTTTGGAATATTATTTATCTTAATGACTATTTAGATAATATTCCCAACTGTAAGACAATAAATCCATAATACTCTCACGGTCTGGAAAATCGAGGTATTTTTATACTGTTTAAAATTTTGAAACAATAAAAATACACTCATCAAAAATGCATTCAAATATTGTGATATCAATGTGAAATAAATTTCATATTTGTATGAAAAATGTTTATAACCGAAATAAAATAGCTTCTGTTTGGGAACATTAAATGATCAACTTCATATTGATATTGTATGTGCCTCTATAGACAAGTGTATTTTTTACTCTCCACTTGTATCTTCCTCAAGGGGAAGGCAGTGAGAACTGAACACCGCATTCTTCTATCTTGACACATATACATACATCGCCTCATCAACATTGATACACTGTCTCATACGTGCTCATCTTGCTAGTAATGCAATTTTACTTAAAATTTCTCAACAGGTATCATGTATAAAATAGATACTATGATTTTTGTGACAATGTTTTTGTGTGTATGGTGTATTGTGAAAACTTTTGTCCTCTGGGAATCTTATATTTGTTTAAGAATCTAATAGAAATGTACTTCATAAAAATGCATTTAGAGATTGTCGACATTTCAAGATGAAAAAATGAACGCTTACTATGGTGTGGAGAGTTTAGTGTTGGCCACAACCCACTCGTTTTATTTATCATTATACTTACCTAGTAAAAAAATAATTAGAGAAAAAAGTTTAAATAGGATCTGGAAATATGTAGGAATAGACTTGAAAGAAGTCGCCATAAGATAACGTGATTAATATAATGCATGGACGTCAAAGGCATTCAATTCTTCTACCTATCCCAAATAGGGATATGTAGAAGAAGCTATGTTATATATTTATGAACATTTCAGTGTAATTTCCATCAATATGGTAGGTATAATGTATCGCGTCTAGAAGCTTGCTGTAAAAGAAAAAGTGGTAAAAATATCCGGTATGTGATATGAGGACCGAGTACTGAGTACAGAACACCAAGCAGGTATGTGGTGGAAGAGAGATGGCTATAGAGACAGATCGATAGAGCCTCCCCACACCTCCCGCAACCCCTCAGACTCCCACAGGAGAAAAGGCTAGATTTCCATAGCAACCTGGACCGGCTGAAAATAGGAGTTCGCCCTGTAAAGATATCATTAAATGCACGCTAAAATGTTCAAAATACAAACACATCATTTTATTTATTACACCTTGAAACCACAAATAATGAGTATTTAAGCATTGTACGGTTGCAATCTAACACCGCTCCGCAGCGCACTACTATACAGAATCTGTTGTCATTCGTCATGAGGAAGAAACAGTCGAATTTTTGAAGAGGGGATATAAACCTAAACACCGCAATTTAAAATCAAATTTATTTATTTATCTTTACAGGTAACAAAATACAAAATTTTCGACCTCACTAGGGCTGGCCTGTATTGAGATCAATAATTTAACATAAAATAGTAAAGACAGTATATAACAAAAGTTGAACAAAAAAGAAACATAAATTAACAAAATACAATTTACAAAAAAAAATCAGCTCAGAATATTATAATAAACCATGCCGCATTTATACACAGTTATAACAGTGCATTTCTGAAAAAAAATCTATACCTAAGTATTTTCAATATTTCTCTAGTGAATGATCGTCACACAATTTAAAAATTCAGCATAAATTTCCTTACATAAAATATTCAAATATCGAAAACGTCCGGTCTTTATTATAGAAAAATATTGTGGAAAATTACTATTATAGTTTTTTTATTTACTAATTTTAAAATGGATTTCCACTCTGTTAACACAAAAACTCTAGAATCATTATTGAAATATCCATCTAACAGCATTTTTTAAAAATTACTTCTTAACTATGACATGTGTCGTAGAGAAATAAATCTTTTATGTGCTTCAAGAGCGCTTAAAATCAAAGTGAATGACCGATAAAGTTTTTTATTTTAAGTCAGGTCAAATCAACAAATTTTAGGTTTCCGATAATTTAAATTATCAATAAACCATTTTAACGCTAGCGATAGTAACCCTTACAAACACGTAACTTCATAGTGTATTAGGCGGTTTTAATATAATATCATGTTTTCGGTCATTCAAACCCCGAGCTATTTAATACGACCAGTTTCAAAACGACCGCTTCTTTTTCAGGACAGATGACAACTTTATCATCCGTCATTTTGATGACCAAAGCATCTTCTTGAGGAAGAAGCGGTGATATAAAATAACTCCTTAATGGTTTGAACAAAATGAGTAAATAAAACATACATACAATTACACTGTGTCTCTGATGGGGTCGGCAGAGAGAGCCGAATATCACACGAACGTGGTGCATAAAGAATTCATCTCTTCATGCATAACTTTTTTCTTTCACATTGTGCCATTTTTTGCATCTTATTCAGCCTAATCTAATTCCAAAGCAAAAAAATCTCTTTCATAATAATAACACAAAATCTACGATCAATTCTATAATGATCTGCACTGTGTTGGCAACACTTATTTCGATCAAGGTAACTATAAAATCAAACATTGCTAATAAAAAAAAAAACAAATGCTAGTTGATTTCAATTTCTCCTCGAAATTGATTATCTACTTCCCCAGACTTGTTGAAAAAAAAAAATACTTTCACTGTCCGAGCAGAAAAAATCAGATATTCTAACACTTTTTATATTCCTAAGTATAATAACAACTATACTCAGAATGCTTTTGTGTACCGTGCTCGCACTGTGTCATCCTCATCATCATCATCATTAGCCCTACAGCCCGTTGTAGGCCTTGGCCTCCTTCAGAATCCGTCGCCATTCCTCCCTGCACTCTGCGGCTCAGTGCTCGTATATCAGCCTCCACATCATCCAGCCATCTCATTTTTGGTCTGCCTCTGCTTCTTCTTCCGTCTGGTGTGGTGTTTAAAACCTTGTTGGGAGTACGATCATCACTCATTCTGTGGACATGGCCAAACCATTGCAGTCTTCTTATTTTATAATGAACTCTACAATGTTAGGTTCGCCATACAGTGCCTCTAATTCGTGGTTGAATCGTCTCCTCCACACTCCATTTTCGTTGACAGGACCAAATATCTTTCTGAGGACTTTCCTTTCAAATATCAGAAGTATGTTTTCATCTCTTTTGGTCATTACCCAGCATTCGGCGCCATATGCAATGACTGGACGGAAGAGCGTTTTATAAAAGGTTGTTTTGGTTTTTCTACCGAGCAATTTTGACCTCAGATGTTTATACAGTCCATTATAGCATCTGTTTTCTAGTGATAGCTGTTCTCTAATTTCGGTACTGTAGTTATTATCGTGGGTGATTTCAGTACCCAAGTATTTGAAGGAGTTGACGCTTGCACTGTGTACAATGCTTTTATTGAATACGCTCGACATCTCTGCGAGCTCTCTCAGTGTGTTTAGGGACAACTGTATCCTCCTATCTTTTCTAGTACTTTGATTTCATCAGCTGTCTTATTTAAGTGTTTTTTTTAATGCACTAGTAAATTAATGATCCATTATTAGTATTTTTTTGTAATCAATATTAATAATAAATGGAATTTTCACTGGTCCACTTATAAAGCAATAGGTACACATTGTCTGTTTTATAAATTGTGTAGATTGTATAACTCTCCATTGAAATAAAATAAAATAAAAATGTATGATTTGGAAATCGAGCCCACAGGAGTGGTGGCACAGGAGTTAATCGACTTACCACTAGTAAAAAGTCGATCAGCAAATCAATATGAATTGTTTCAAAAACTGTGATATATCTTCGTGTCGACGGAGATTCCCGAATGCGTAGTCGGATGCATTTGATATATTGAATGAACAGCGATTCATTCTTTGGCCCAGGCCGATACCGTAAACATCGTGTATTATTAATTTGTATATATTTGCGTGCATTATTTCGAGTATCATATATTTTATATTGTGAATTGTAATTATAATTGGTATGTGAATAAAGTCTATTACTCACATTCATAACATATAAATTGTTCATAACATATAATGTCCATAAATAATTGTTAGGCTAGCGAGCAGTTGCTTTGCACACCGTTACTCATGACGTCCCTGATGGAAAACCTCCAAATGTAGCAAAAACGCTTTTGAGTGGGCGCGTATCCCGGCGAAACGCTTGTAAACCCACACTGAAGACAAAATTCACCAGGAGGCACAGCGTAAAAAAGGATACATCATTTGTATTAACATAACGATCGACGATAAATTAATCAAACGACATTTTATGATTTTTGATACGAGATAATTTTTTTTATAAATAATTCCAAAAAAATAAAATTCATTTAAGTAATTTTTATTATTATAAAAATTCAAAATGTAAAGAATCATTGCGTACATATTGCGCAGTTTATATATGTTTTATTATAAAGACTGAATATGTCCTCGTTTCAAGTACATATACATCCTCATATATTCCCTAAACTAAATATAAATGCTTGTACTATAGGTGAACGAAATCGGTCGTGGCAGGATTCGAACTCGCGTCCACTGGATTATAAACCCATCATGTTAACCGCTCTGCCACCGCCCATTATGTGTTTAACATATATTATAAATATTTTCAGTTGTTGAAATATTTTAAACAATTTTATTTATCATAATTCACTTCGTTCAAACAAATTCGTGATGAAACACAGAAAAAATAATAATAAAATAAACAGTATTCCGTTTCAAGAATAAAGATTCTAATTACTTTATAGGTACGACCCAACGTTTTCATCAAGGTGTCTCGGCATTATCAAGGTCTAAAACTGATAATCTGTGCATCGTCGTGTAAACAGAAAAAATCCATTACGTCTATTGGTCGTTTCCACCAAACACAGTGTCTGTAAATGGAAGACATGATTTATAATAAATAGTCTTTCTTAGAAAATATCAAAAAAATAACGTTTTACACATGTTAAAATAGCACTCTTCCGTACCTACTTTGAAGACTGTTATCGGCCAAAGCCACCACTGCTCGGTGCTCGGGGTTCATAGTAGCCATTCGTTGTTCCTTGTAGTATCCTTCCACAGAAAAAGTTTAAAGTTTAATATAAAGTTTTATAAATTGAAATAGTAGTAAGTAGGTATTGTTTTACTGTTTGCTTGTTCCTTTTAGTTTTGCTATGAAAATTACAAAGTAATATTTGATGTTCCTTTTCTCCTCGTGTTTCGAATCTACCCGCCAATGATAATGAAAGAAAAAGAAATAATGAATAAATAAAATAAATAAAAAAAATGTTTAGGTACCTATTACTACTTTTTATAATATAAATGAAAACATGTTACTTAGGCATGAAATTGTATATGTATCATTTTTGTTTTTATTATTATTATGTATGCTTTCCGAACAAAATAAAATAAAATAAATATCACCAAATATCTTGAACCAGGCTTCCGGGTGCGCAGAGCGCAAATTTGTGCAAATCGCCCCCCTTCTCAGCGAAATAACTCAAGATATATTTTTTTTTTATTTATTTATTATACAATACATACGTTTACAAATATTTGGTTACATATATCAACATATTAATATTTCCTTTCCTAATTTAACCTAGAAGCTTGTGTTTAGGAAAATGGCATATAATGGCATAGAAGAGATATATTTATATATTATGGCGACAACTATGTATGTATGTCTACTTACGTTGTGTGATATACACGTTGCGTTCCCAGGAAACATCGCTGTCACTCGTACTCAATCTGAATAAATTTAAAACGTTTCTATTTGTATAATATTATAATATACTAGAATAATCTTTGTTTTTTTACAGATGCACTACAAATGAGTTTCGTTGTGCAGACGGAAAATGCGTATCTTTAGCGTGGCGCTGCGACAGAGAAAACGATTGCGACGATGGATCTGACGAAGCCGAATGTCGTAAGTTATCCATATTATTTTATTATTAAATTTACAAATTGTAAGTACTATAATCCAATACTTAATCCAGTATGGATCCGTACATCTTCAATATTTATTGAAAAAGCCGATTGGCTCATAACAATATTTTATTGGTAACTTTGTAATATGGTACCTACCTAGTTGTTCATGTACATCATTGATTTTTTTCTGTTCTTGAAATATATAATAATTTAATCTGAATTCGAGTCTACTAATTCATCAGCGACCTTCGGGTCTGAAATCAAACTTGAGCAGGGAGGCAATTCTGGTCCAACCGGCGAAATCAAGACCCTCGTGACTACCCATATCATGGATATAATTATCATATGGAGTTCTATGACATCTAAAGATATTATAGAACTCCATATAATAATTATATCCATGATATGGGTAATCGTGAGGGTTTTGATTTCGCCGGTTGGACCAGACTTACCCCCCAGATCTAACATGAAGTAGGTACCATTTATGTTACTACGATGACAGTATTTTTTTAGGAAAGTAAAGAACATATTGAAGAAAGATAAAATATATGAAAAAATTCAAACAAAATCTGAAAATACACCTACAATTGATCTAAATTTGGTGTATGGTTTGTTATTATAATATATTGACCGAATTAATTCCAATTTTTCTTTTCTTTTATTTGATTGACTTGTTGCTAAATTTTTAGTTTAATTTTTGTATAACTTGTTAACATACTTACTTTCAAAAAAATGAATGTAAAAATAAAATTATACGCATATTAGTAACTGATAAATTTGTATTATTGCAGCTGTGGATCCACCGACATGCAGTGAAGACGAGTTTCAATGTTCCAATCGTAAATGCATCCGCAAGGACTTCCGATGCGATGGTGACAATGATTGTGAAGATTGGAGTGATGAGGATGGCTGTCCAATGGTCAAAGGAAAATGCAACTCGGGAGAATTTAAGTAAATACATTGTTCATTCAATTTACTTCAACACTTCTTTTGTCAAACATTTCTTTGCATTAATTTACTTCAACACTTCTTTTGTCAAACATTTCATTGCATTAATTTACTTCAACACTTCTTTTGTCAAACATTTCATTACATTAATTTACTTCAACACTTCTTTTGTCAAACATTTCATTGCATTAATTTACTTCAACACTTCTTTTGTCAAACATTTCATTGCATTAATTTTGATATTTTTTTATTAAAGGTGCAATGACGGAAAATGCCTACCTTCCATTTGGAAGTGTGACAAAGAACGTGATTGCGATGGGGGAGAAGACGAAGAAGGCTGTGGACCAACCAACTATAGAACCTGCACTCCTGATGAATACACGTGTCATGATGGAAAATGTATACTGGTAAGAATCTTTCGTATCAAGCGAAGCCTGTATGAGGATTGAAAACTCTATTACAGGATGGTTCTCCATTAATAAGGGAGTGAAGCAAGGGTGTATATTATCACCGTAACTGGAAGGTGTGACTGTGTATGAGCTAATGTATGCAGATGACAAAGTACTAATGGTAGAAAGTGTGGATGACTTGGTAAAAATAGTGTTCGATGGATGCATGCAAAAAGGACTGAGAAAGAATGCAACTAAACCTAAAGTAATGGTATTTGAGAAGAGCGAAAGACGAGCAAGATACGAGTGGAGAAAGTACAATTAGATCAAGTTGATGAATATGATACAATTTTTTGTATCCAATAATGGGCGTTTTTACATTTAAAGTTATGTTAGACCGATCAATATTTTTTTTACCATCATACACATATAAGATCAACAATTCACTGCTCACGGAAGACCTGGATTGGAATATTTAAATAAAACCACTATGCAATGTTAACGATGGATATTTTATAAGAATGAAAATCAATTAGTTCCTCTATAAGATTGCAATCAATTATTAGTGATGAAATATACGTAGGTGTGTAGACAAATTAAAACTGACTTTATAAATATTCCACAACTATGAGAAAAAGAAATCACAAGATGGAATGAATGTTAAAATGGCAAGTGAGCAAGTATGAAAGTACAGAAATAGTAATGTGCACCAAGACATCTCTGCCCACCCAATCAAGAATGCGACTTACTTCATTAATTGTGTTACTTATATAAAATCTAGACAATTCTAGTCATTGAAGGATTATTTGCAAAAATAAATAAGTTGTCCACAACACTACTACATGTACAATGGGGTGGTGTTTATTTCAAGTTGAAACAAATTTATGACTTAACTGAATTCAATAACTTAAAATAACATATTTATTTATTTATTTTAATTTATATTTATTACAACACATATTCAAAAACCACAATTACAAGATACAGAAAAAGATACATAAGAAAAAAAAATTCTTTTGAAATTGTTACATTCAGTTGCCAGTCTTAGATCTGTTTGGAGTTGATTGAACCACACCACCGCATTGTACATGTAGTAGTGTTGTGCAAAGCTTGTATGTGTAAACGAGGTGAAAAATTGACCCACTATATTTTGTCTTATACTCTCTACACGTACAAATTCATGGCGTGACTTTCCTAATTCTTTATGTATTTGAAATAGCACATTTTTCTAATAAATATTTTTGAAAGACGGCACTTGAAAATTATGAAATAGTTCAGTAATCAGATAATTTTTCAGTGTAATTTATATCATCAATCTTTGTGTAATTTCTAGAGGACAAAGATTGATGATAGACACCTCCATAAAACTGATGTTGACACGATAAGTAGTCTCTTTAAAACTCAGACCAATTCATACATACTCCATAGTATATTCTATTTTTTAACAAAATATATCGTATTTCTAGTTGACATGGGTATGCGATGGAGTCCCCGACTGCTCAAATGGTGATGACGAAACTAAATGCGAGGTATCATGTGAAGAAGGCCAATTCATGTGCAAAGCGCACACAAACAACACTGTGAGCACAGCTTTTAGATCTTGCGTTAATCGCAAACACATTTGTGATGGACAAAAGGACTGCCCCCTCGGTGATGATGAAGACAACTGCCCTCAGAAGAGGGATTGCGATTCAGAAAGCAAATGTGAACAACTCTGCATAACAACAGCATCTGGAAAACTAGCTTGTGCTTGTAACCCAGGATACCTCTTGTCTGATGATGGCTTTGGGTAAAAAAAATCTATTTCATACATTTCTGTGGCTTCCAATATCACTCAACTTAACCAATCTTTTTCGTCTGCTTACATTTAATGTTTCCCTTTGTGATTAATTATTTTTTCAACAAAGAAATAATCAAACATATCTTACAATACTCCATACTAATGTGGTCTTTCACCAAAGCTAAATTTTGTTGTGAACAAGATTATGAACTGAATTTACTAGTAGCTCATAATCTTGTTCATAATAAAAAAATCAAGTATCAAAAATGTGTACTGATTTTTACAATCAATTAATTTTTCTTTACATCTTAGTAAAAGTCTAAATAACCACTATGACTTACCTCTATGTCATGATGGTTATAGACATTTCAGATATCCCTGTAACTATTCATTACAAAAAATAAATTTTTCTTTGATTAAATCACATGCACCACAAGCAACTAAACCATATTACTTAATTCTATTGTATTTTTAAAATTGCATTGAACATCATTAGGGAAAGAAGCTTATTATAACGAAATACCTACAAATGTGAAAATTTTCTTTATTAAATTAAAACTAAGAAATTAAATAATCAATTAATATGAATTGCATTATTTCAGATGTCGAGATATTGATGAATGCATGTATGAACAAGATCCAGTTTGTTCACAAACATGCAGCAATACCATTGGGTCTTTCACATGTGGTTGTATGACTGGATATATCTTAAGACCAGATTTGAGAACGTGCAAAGCCCTAGGAGCATCTCCAACTCTTCTCTTTACCAATAGAGCTGAAGTGCGCCAGGTATTGTACAATCTATAGGATTTTTTTATTTCACTTTCTGATGATCAACATGAGTTTGATTCCGATTTACAAATAATTAATTTTATTTTAGGTATCTCTCAACAGTGAAAAGTACACCTCCATTTTGAAGGGTCTGCATAATGCTGTTGCCTTGGATTATCATTATAAAAAGGGTTTGATATTTTGGGCCGAAGTCATGTTGGATTCTATTAGGGTTGCCTTTGTCAATGGCACAAATATAAATGGTATGTTTATTTTTGATCAATATATTTTATAAAAAAAATCGTCATATTTAATTTGATTCATAAATACATTATGGAACTAATATGATTGAATTGTTTTTGCAGATGTCATCAAATGGGGTCTGAACTCACCAGCAGGTGTTTCTGTTGATTGGATTCATAATCTTCTATTCTGGACAGACTCTGGAACTAGACGTGTAGAAGTAGCAACGTTAGATGGTCGTCACAGAGCAGTAATAGCTGCCTGTGACCTGGATAAGCCAAGAGCCATTGCTGTACATCCTGGAGATGCAATTGTTTTCTGGACAGACTGGGGTAAATAAAAATCTATAAATTAGACTATTTCATAGATTGATAAAAATATTACAAGATATTTAACAAAAAAATATTTTATAGGTCCAAGTCCAAAGATTGAAAGGTCTGATATGGATGGTTCCAATAGAAAGAGCATTGTAACTGAATCTATATTTTGGCCAAATGGTTTAACTTTGGACTACACAACAAGTCGAGTATACTGGGCTGATGCAAAGCACCATGTTATTGAAAGTTCACATTTTGATGGCAGTGACAGAAAAAAGGTACGTCTTTATTTTTATCAGAAATAGACATTCAAAAACAATGATTTTTCAAAAACGTGACATCATTATTGATAAATTTTATTATTATAGGTTGTGAGTAAAGGATTACCGCATCCATATGCCATTACTATTTTCGAAGATGCAATATTTTGGACAGACTGGCATACAAAAAGCATATCAACTGTCAATAAGAAAACTGGAGTTGGATTTCAGACAGTTCACAGTGGTTTGAGTTTCCCAATGGACATTCATAGGTACCTATGTAAAAATTGTGTAAATTGATATGCCATAAATAACTTTTGAGATTATATGTTTTTAAATCACAGTTTCATAGCTCACATAAATATTCATCATGTCAAATTAAATTTTCAGTTTCCACTCTCAAAGGCAGCCTCCTTATAACAACCATTGTGGAACTAACAATGGAGGATGCTCACACATGTGTCTTCCTAATAGAGCTTCATACTCTTGTCACTGTCCTTTGGGAAATACAATTGGATCTGATGGGTTTGTTTTCATTTTAGATATTTTAATTGGTTACATACTATATAAACATTGTATAAACACTAATATTTTAATTAAACGTTTTAGACGAACGTGCGAGGACACAACAGAGAAACTTTTGCTATTTGCTAGAAAACGTGAGATAAGAATAAAGTATTTGGAGTCCCGTAAACCGGAAACCAATATTGACATGGTATATTTTCATCAATACTTATTTGTCAAATATTTACATTTTGATGTCTATACACATTATCTTCTTAAGACTTAACTACAATATTATATTTTTCTTAGGTAATTCCTTTGAATGGAGTAAAATCTGTTTTCTCATTGGCATGGGATCAAGTTACCAATTCCATATTTTGGACAGATGTTGAAAAATATACAATCAATCGAGCTTCACTGAACGGTAGTCAGCAAGGCATCGTTGTCAGCACAAGCATATGTATGTATTTTTGAACCAAATTTATATCCATTACAAGTCAATTATTTTATATTATGTGTAAATTAATAACCATATTTCTTTCTCTTTTGTAGCAAATGCAACAGGCTTAGCATACGATTGGATAACAGATAAACTGTATTGGACTGACGAAGGAACAAAACGAATCGAAGCATGCACCGTTGATGGAAGAATGAGAACTGTCCTTATTTGGGATTTGATAGATAAACCCAGGGATATAGTTGTTGACCCTCTAGGTAATAACTATTGAAAAATATATTTTTTCATATTGTCTATATTATGTATTTGTTTTTTACAATAGATTCACATTTAAAATTTATACATAATTGATTTTACTTTTAGGAGGGTTAATGTTTTGGTCAGACTGGGGCAAAATTCCAAGCATCAGTAGTGCTTTCATGGATGGTTCTAACAGGAAAAAGATCATTCATACTGGAATAATTGCTCCTCAAAGCTTGGCAATAGATTATGCGCGGAGTAGAATATATTGGGCTGATACGGGAGCACAACGCATTGAGCATGCCAAATTTGATGGAACAGATCGGGTTATTATAATTGGTAAGGAAAAATATTATTTCTGTAGAATTGATCAACGTCAAAGATATCACAAATTATTGATGAATAAAAATTAAGATTAGTATGTAATCACTTCTTTTTCTTATCAATATAAACCAATCACACAATTTGGTGACTATTTTGTAAATTACACATGTAACTGAGTTTTATTTCAATCTTTAAAATGATCATGAACTGTATTCTAGATCTGGATGAGCCTCATCCTGTCGGATTAGATATATTTGGCGAAGAACTCTTTTGGACAGACTGGAAAACCAAATCAATTCATTCTGCAAACAAAGTGACCGGCAAAGGACAGAAAACTTTGTTCACAAATTCCATGGTATTGAATGATATTCAAGTTTTCCACAAAGAAAGAAAAATGGGTATCAATAGATGTGGTAAAAATAATGGTGGATGTTCTCATCTCTGTCTTCTGAAACCAAATGGATATTCATGCAGATGTCCTATTGGAGTTAAACTAGGGGTAAGATAATAAATAACAAATCACTTGAATGTACACTATAATATTTTCCATTCCCAAGTAAAAAAATATTGTTTTGCTGGATCTAGTACTAGTTGTATACCTTCATGACTAGTTGTTTATTTTTTAATAAACAAGAATTATTTTTTAACTAAACCATAGGCTGGCTTCTCTCAGAGAAGAAGACATAACTCTTCATTTACTATTTGTATTCACATGTGCAACTGAATGGTTTAAAATAAGTTGTAAATTAGCCTGACGAGGGAGCAGTTAGCTCAAAATTGGTTCCGAGGTTTACAAAAAAGTACAATGTAATTGTACAATGTAAATTAATTTACATGTAATTTTCAGGATGATAAGAGTTAAATACAAAAATTAAATTAATTTAACATGTAATTTTGAGGATGATAAGAGTTAAATACAAAAATTAAATTAATTTAACATGTAATTTTGAGGATGATAAGAGTTAAATACAAAAATTAAATTAATTTAACATGTAATTTTCAGGATGATAAGAGTTAAATACAAAAATTAAATTAATTTAACATGTAATTTTCAGGATGATAAGAGTTAAATACAAAAATTAAATTAATTTAACATGTAATTTTCAGGATGATAAGAGTGAAATACAATAATTAAATTAATTTAACATGTAATTTTGAGGATGATAAGAGTTAAATACAAAAATTAAATTAATTTAACATGTAATTTTGAGGATGATAAGAGTTAAATACAAAAATTAAATTAATTTAACGTGTAATTTTTAGGATGATAAGAGGACTTGTGCAAATGGCCCAACAAACTTTTTGATATTTGCCCACAGAATTGACATAAGGCAAATATCTTTGGACGTTCCATACATTATTGATGTGGTATTACCTTTACCCAGGTTGAAGAATGCTTTGGCTGTGGATGTGGACCGTAAAACTGGTACAAAATTTATAATATGTATAGTATATTTTTTTATATGTACTTACAAAACATCAATTTTTCCTACCATATGGACTTAAACAATGTTTTATAGTTAACATTATATTTAATAGTAAATTGAATAATAATTTATATTCTAATTTCTATATTTCTTATAGGTGAGATTTATTGGACAGACACAGCTGAGGACATAATACACAAAGCTACTCCGGATGGAAAGAAAATATCAGCTGTAATAACTAATGGTCTTCAAACTGCAGATGGTATTGTAATAGATTCTACAGGAAGAAAGGTAATAATGAAGTCCATAATAATTCACTGTCTACAAATGGCTGTATTTATTTAAAATGGCCGTCTATATTCATTTAAAATGGCTGTCTATATTCATTTAAAATGGCTGTCTATATTCATTTATATGGCTGTCTATTCATTTTAATGGCTGTCTATATTCATTTAAAATGGCTGTCATATATTTTTATTAAAAAATAATTTAATTTCAGATCTACTGGACAGATGCAGGAAGAAACAGTATAGAGGTTGCAGAATTGAACGGATCAAATAGACGACTTCTCATTTGGTCAGGATTAGGTAATATACGTTTTATTAACATGAGAATTCTGTAATGTGTCGACTCCACCAAAGAATCTAGTAATTTTGAATCTTGAAAAATCTTCCATGGAAGAGTAAAATATGAGATTACCATTAGTTTGATTTGGATTGAATGTTATAAACTATCAATGAATCTCAAAAACATTCCAAACATCAATTATGATGATTAGGTATATAGTCTAGAAACTTATGAAAAGAACAATCAATATCCCCAATACAAGCACAATGTTTGCATTTTAATGTTATATTTCTTGTTTCAAGATTCTCCCCGAGCAATAACTCTACACTATCACAAAGGGTTGATGTATTGGTCTGATTGGGGAACACATGCAAGAATAGAACAAGCAGATATGGATGGCCAAAATAGGTAATACATAATTATTAAAATGATATTTAAAATACACTTTAAATATAAAGAAAACAAAAAACCTCTCCAAAAATTATTTGAATCTAAGCTAATAAATTGTATAATTTATTCTGTTATTATACTAAACAACTAAGTAATTCAATTGTAAATTTTTGTGAATTATTTTCAGAAAAATAATAATTGGTGACAATTTGATTTGGCCCAATGGACTTGCCATTGATCGTCCAGCTGGTCGATTGTATTGGAACGATGCTAAGCGATTAAACATTGAATCATCTGATTTGAATGGAAAGGACAGAAGAGTTGTGTTAAAGGATGTGCCATATCCTTATGGACTGGTTGTCGTTGGATCCCACGTTTATTGGACTGACTGGAAAACGGAAGCTTTACACCGAGCTGATAAGAAAACGGGAAATGAGAGAACTATTATTAGAGATAAACTAGAAGGATTAATGGATGTTCGATCAATTCAGGTCAGTATAAATGATTTATCCAAAATTATATAAATATAAGTTATGATGAAATAATAATATACACTTCTTTTTGTACTTTGCGCAAGTGGCGAGTTTATTGCCATATGACAATTTCTTCCAACTAACCAGTGTTTCCAGCCAAGAGAAGTGCAATATTTGCATGAGAAATTATACATACATACCATCACGGAATATCCCAAAATGTGGGGTAACCAGCGATAGGTGTGTGGGTGTGCATAACCTTATAAAAGAAAGCAGAAACACATGCGCGTATGCCCACACAATAGTCTCGTCTCACCTAAAAAGGCAACATTTCCGATTACCCGGCCCTTACGGGACACCAAAAAACGATGATAATAGAAAAAAGAAAGCACTATTATCCGGCTTAGAATAGTGAAAGCACTATTCTAAACCGGAGCCTCACAGCAAAAATTAATTTAGTTAGGTCAATGGCAGAGCGGTTAGCGTGCTGGGCTAATAATCCAGTGGTCGCGAGTACGAATCCTGCCTCGACTGATTTTGTTATAGACAAGCATTTATGCTTAATTTAGGGAATGTACAAAGATGTTTAACAAGGACATATTAATTTTTAACTAAAAAAAAATAAAAAATAATAATTTTCTCCTCTGCTAAAGATGTAACGTAGGAATTGAATGATATATTCATTGTATTGTATATTTAACATTAACTCGGGTTGTTTGAAAGAAATTGCCATTTGGTCATATGCCCGCCAGTGTACAAATTGTATGTAGAAGAAGTTAAAATGAAAATGTTATTTACACAAGTTATAATTTATTCATGACCATCTTCTTACAGGCGGATAACATTGCGGAAAATGCATGCGGAAGGAACAATGGTGGATGTTCACATTTATGTCTGCGTTCACCAGTTGGCTACACTTGTGCTTGTCCTACTGGGACTCTGTTTGTAAGCCGTCCATTGAATTCCACAAACGTATCAATCACAGAATGTCAACCGCATCCTTCCAACTACCTAGTATTTGCTACAAGAAGTACACTTGCGAGGGTGTCCTTGGATACACCGGAACTATGGGACGTCACTCTGCCAGTGTCTGATATTAAAAATGCAATCGCAGTCGACTTCAGTTGGGAAAAGAAACTTATTTTCTATTCTGACGTCAATGCAAATGTCATCAAGTAAGTTAAATATTATCATTTTTCAAATTATTAGTTTCGATTAACATTTTATGGATATGAATTTAACTTTTTGTGATATTTTCAGGAGTGTCAACATGTTGGATAATTCAGATACAAGAACTATAATAGCTGACAATCTAGAAACACCAAATGGTCTTGGGATTGATTGGATTGCTAACAATATATACTGGACTGACAACGATCATAAGGTTTTTATCACATCAATTTACATCTATATTAATAAAATAACATTCATGATAATCATTCAAATACATGTTATTGATTTTTTCCCTCAGGTGTTAGAAGTTGCCAGAATTGATGGAACATGCAGAAAGAAACTAATAAAAGAAAAGCTTGACGAACCAAGAGCATTGGCTGTATTTCCACGTAAAGGGTGAATAAAATAATTCCATATATTTATATTAAATTGCAACATTAATACAATAAAGTAACATAAATACAATAATTCTTTCATACATATTCAATCTTTTGAATTTACGTAATAATAGGTTCACTACATCTTCAATAAACCATTTTTTTTTACATTGTGGTATCATTTTGCAATTAATTAAATGAAATAAAACACAACTTTGTGTACACCACTACATACATAACTTTTATTCAATTGAATAAAAATTCCTCTACGTGTTATGAGAACAAAGTTTCCTTCCTCAGGAGGATACAAAGTATACTAAAATAAAAATACAATATATAGACTTAAAGTAAACATAATGGGTGGTGTGTAGACTGGGTTAAACTATTTTTTTAGAGTGGGGGGTGCAATGAAGTTATTGTTTGATTAATTTTTGTATTGGGAAAATATTTAATATAGGGTTATTAGGGAATTATGTTTGATTATTAATTATATTATTTCTCATATTTACGTTTTTTCTTTTTTCACTATGCATTTCTTTAAAATGTATTTATACTTCTGTTTACTCATCTAATATATTATAGGTATATTTATTGGACTGATTGGGGCGATGTACCAAGAATTGAACGTGCAATGCTCGATGGTTCAGCTCGGAAAATTATTATAAATACTGACTTGGGTTTCCCCAACGGCTTGGCTTTGGATTACAAAGCTAAAAGACTGTACTGGGCTGATGCTCTTAAGGATAGAATTGAAACAGCAGATTTACATGGAGGAAACAGAGTGCAATTGGTTCCTGAAGCAACTCATCCATTTGGATTGACACAGGTATATTATAAATTGATACAATAAATTAAGCTCGACAGCCCTGGGTGGGCCTTGGCTGAATCTAGGAGTCTCCTCCATTCCCGTCTATCCGTTGCTTTCGTTCTCTAATTTCTAATATCTACTGCGGAGGCATCGGCATCAACATTGTCCATCCATCGAGTCCTTGGTCTCCTTCGACCTTGTAGCACAAAGAGTGTGAGGTGTTTTGTGGGATTGTCGTCGTCCATTCGGATTATGTGACCAGCCCATCTCAAGCGCCCTATCTTGATGGAACTGATCACATCGAACTATCCGTAGGTCTCATATAGCTCCCTGTTGTATCAACGACGCCAACCATTATTCTCTTTTACTGGCCTATAGATCATTCGAAGGATCCTTCTCTCAAAAGCCGATATGGATCCTTTAGTTTGCTTAGTCATCACCCAGGTTTTAGAAGCATACGTGAGGATCGGCTTGATGAGTGTTTTGTACAGGAGGATCTTTGTGTTTCTCCTAACCAGTTTTGACTTTAACTGCTTTTGTAGGGCGTAGTAGCATCAGTTAGCAGCTATAACTCTTCTTTTAACTTCTTCTCCTGTGTCATCGTCGTTGGTCACTGTAGACCCAAGGTATGTGAACTCCTTTATCACTTTCAAATTGTAGTTTCCGACTGAATATCTGTGGAGCTGAGTTATGAGCTTTAGAAGCGATCATTAATATAGTTTTATCTTCATTTATGCTAAGTCCCATCATCCTAGCTCTTTCCTCCAATGGTAAAAATGCCTCATGGGTGGCCTGGAATGATCTTCCGATGATCATGATTCTGCTTGTGTATACTGAGAACCTCAAAAACAGAATATTAGAGAAAACCTTGTAGATCATGTTTAGCAGGGTATATAAATGAATAAAATAATAATTTTATATATATAGTTTTTACATTCCAATTGATCTCCTTTTTTATGCAGCAATAAAACAACGATTCAATCACCTTCTATTCATACAACACTTTCTGAAACCTGTGAACTTGTTTCATATTTTGTGTTTGCCAACATAATGACATATTAAGTAATCACTGATTCTCTATACATTGGATTCTTTCTTGTTTTTGTTGGGTCGGCGTTACAGAAATTCACCATATTTGAATCATATCCCAAACAATTCTTTGCATCCCACGCAAGTGGCAATTTTATAGTACAGTTATTAATTTCAACCCCTTAGATACCTATCTACCTGAATGTAACAAGGTTCAATTCTCTCTCAAGTTCAAGTCTCTTAAATTAAATAAATTTGTAAAACATAAGGTATTTAAGAATTTGATAGACTGACTGGTATGGTTGAATTAGGTTGGGTTAATCTAAAAAAAAATAATAGGTTTTGAAGGTTTTTAAATGCGTTCCAACCCAACCGTAATTACAATGCATCGCAAAATAACCAATTATCTGGTAAGGTCTCAGTATTCCACGCTTCCAATATCATTTGGTAAATCAACTCAGTAAAAGGTTCCAGTGCGTGCTTGTACAATTCACTAGGTATGGTGTCTTCTCCAGGGGCTTTGTTGTTCTTCAACTTTTTAATGGCTAATTTAACTTCTGTTAGTGTGGGTTCGGATATGTCGGTGTCATTAGGTAATTCTTTTTTTAAGAGTTTGCCTTCTTCCTGTTGAGTGTTTCTATTGAGCAATTTGTTGAAGTGTTCCACCCATCTCTCTAGAACCTTCTCGTTATCACTAACAATGAGCCCTTCTTTGTTTCTGCATGCTGTTGTTTTGGGTTTGATGACTTCCCTGAGTGAGTTTTTTTGTTGGTAGAGTTCTCGAGTTTTATTCTGTTGATGTAATTCTTCTATTCTTTGGGTCTCTATCTTTTTATATTCACACTTCTTTCTTTTGTGTATCCTTTTCTCCTCTCGTCGCAGCATTTGGTAGGCTTCGGTTGCTGCTCTAGTAGAGCGTTTATTTACCATAGTGTTTAGGTTCTTATTTCTGGTGTGATATCCTAAGGTGTACTCAGCAGTTTTTATAAATGAGTTCTCTGCACTGCTTCTACTTTTCATTTAGGGTTGTGTTATTTTGCATAACGCTTATTCTTCAGTTTGTCAGTATTAAATTTCTCCACTCTTGTTTGTTTACCTTTCTTGGCATTCAATATGCATGCTCAGAGTTAAGCTATCACAAGAGATAGTGATAGCTTAACTCCGAGCTTTACTCCGTCCCACCTATAACCATACCTTTAGCTGCTGCAAATGACACTAAGCGGGTTCCATTCTCATTGCATTCATTATGTAGACTATGAGTACCAATAGCGGGGTGATATGCAGACTCGGTTCCAACTTTCACATTGAAATTTCCTATTACTTTTATAACATCACAATATCTTTGAATAAATTATTATGTGTATTTTTACAGTTTGGTGATCACATTTATTGGACAGATTGGTTTAAAAAATCGGTAATGAGAGCACACAAAACAACCGGCAAAAATGTGACAGCAATCAAAACCGATTTGGAAGTTGTTATGGAAATCAAAGCTGTTTCAGCTGAAAGACAAAAGGGTTGGAATCCATGCAGAGAGAACAATGGTGGATGCACTCATCTGTGCTTATTCAATGGAAATAATTACACTTGCGCTTGTCCAGATATTCCCGATAGGAAACAATGTTTACTTGGTAAAAATATCTTATTAAACTTAATAAAATTAAGCTGAACTGATTTAATTATATTTACTCACACAACTGCTTCTTTTCTCTTTTGAATTTTTCTTCGATGGTGCTACAGCCCAATCAATAATCAAATTACATACTCAAAATTATGTCAATAATCATATCCATATCACTTGCAATTTCAGTACCATCACATTGGGTTTCAATGGTTCGACCTGGATCTGATGTATCTCCAGATGAATATGATCAAGAAAAAGAATATGATGAAAGGTTCATGGTATCTGAAATCTTCAATCAAAGCATTTCCGTGAAACCGCCAATGAGGAAGGATAGTGTACCTTTGGCTATTTTTCTTACCACAATGTTTTTCATGACATCTTTATTTTTGATGTTGATTATAGGAATATTCTGTAAGTAAAATATATTCTATTACAAAATATAAATTTTTAATGAGTTGTTAATAAAAACAATTTTTAATAGGTGTGTCATTGATAAATATATTAGTAGAGATTTGTCAAATATCCATATTTGTATCAGAGACTATAAACAAATGAAGTATTTATGGGACAGTGAAGGTCTGTATCCATATCCATGGATCTAGACACTGACACTCCGTATCAGGATCCACAGATAAGGATTTTTAACGATCCAGCACAAACTCTAAGATGAATCAATTACAACAATTTAGCATTGAGAAATAATACATTAATATATTCTTTTTTTTTAGTATTATTTCATAAAAAACAACAATCATCTAAGAAAGAATACAGTGCAAGAGGTCGTCGTGTAATATCATTCCCAAATCCAAATTACAACTGCAATACAGATACAAATGGAAGTAATATTGCAAATCCGGATCGAAGGAGAAACAATCGCTTCCAGATATTCAAATATGATCGTTCTCAGGTATTATTCCATTTTTTAAAGAAAAATTAATGTCTTTGTACAAGTACTTATACATTCTCATAGATTCACTACATTAAGCAAAAATGCTTGTGCTAGTAGAACGAAATGGGTAGAGTTCGAACTTTCTATCACTGGATTACTAATAAACATATTAACATCAATAATTTAGAACAAGGCTTAACAAACTTTTGAGACAAAGTGCCAGAATCAGGAGTTCAAAGTGAACGGCAGACCATAGAAGTAAAATATTCCTCATTACACTTCATTTAAAATCTCAATTATGAAATTTTACAAATATGATTGGTTGGAAGAATTTGCCTTGTGGCAATAAACCCGCCATTGTACACAGTATTGTACATGAAGTTTAACATATTTATTATTTGTTTTCTAAGAATTTATAAATCAAAAATGAGAACCTTACTTTGAAAATTTTTCAATATTCCGTTGGTTATTTATTCCCATAAAATAAAATTCCGATCAATGAGAAATTTTCGTTTACTTTGAATAATTAACTGATAATTTTCTAAAAGATAATTATAAAATAAACACAATAAAACCAAATGCGCGTTTGTAAATATATTTCAAGAAACATATTTATATTTGCAAGACATTGTGAAGAACATACAATATGTCTATTTAGTTTGGAACGATGATAAATTTGCTATCCTATGTTTTGTGTGCAAATGCTTCAATGTCTATATAAATATTTCAGGAACGTGTGACAAATGTGTACTCCCCAGAAGGAACAAGTCTAATACCAGCACCATCTAACACTCACACACCAAGTTCATCTCACTGCACAGTAACACCAGACTCACATCCTTCTCCACAGCACGATGGTTTCGACTCCATAGCTCTAAACCCCATAGGATGAGCGCTACATATGGAACCATGCTGGATTCGCTGATCCAAATAGTCAAATTAATGTACCTACGTCGTAATCGCACCGTTTCTATATTACAGAAAAACTGTGTAGAACAATAAAACTTAGAACTGTCCATTTGGTGTGAGTAGAGTAGGATTGCTAAAGTTAAGTTGTCAGTAAAATCTTTGACCGAGATGTACAAGTCTTGAATTATCATAGACGACAACAATTTATATAGTGACAGGATAAACTGAAATAATGAATGAAAAATATATATTAGAATGTAAATAAAGCACACTGTATATGTATGAAATCCGATCGAACATTCTAACAGTTGTTTCTGGGATAGTTGTTAAGAGTTGTGCATTTTATTATTAATGATAGAGGTAATGATATTTTAAATAGGAACATATTCATGTATCTGCATATTTAGGTACCTACATGTATTTAAAATATACAAATACATGAATAAGTACATATATGAATTCATAAAAACATTGTGATTATTAAAAAAAAAGTATTTTCTAACAGTGAAAAATAAATCAAACTGGCAGCTATAATTTTTGTTCTCAAATAGATTCCCGAATTGACTACACAACTTGATGTCAAAGAGACTAGGAGTTGTATTATCTGAATTATTTATAAATGTTTGTGTAAATAGTGTTAAACATAAGAGATTGTTACTTGTATGTAATTAGGAACAGGGTTTACATATTTTTACTGATGAAGATTCATTTTAATGATATTCTTCAAAGAGTGATGAATCAAAGATTTCTGCTGAGAAATATTGACATGTTGATTGTAGCTAAATAATGAAATACTTTATGGTTATACATAGTTCATATTGTGTAGATTAAGGAAAGTAACTAAATTAAACTTATTAAGGTAATATCATAAATTTACATCATCTCTCATTAATTTTTGCACAACAATGTGAACTTAGACAGCAATTTATTTATTTGATTCAAGGTACCTAATAATAACTCTCATATTGAACAAAATGTCAGGGAAATTGTTTACATATTATAAAACAGAAATTATAGAATCTTATACATATCACAAATTGTTGATTTATTCATTCAATTTTTGTTTTGTCATGTTTAATATGTTAAATAATTGTGGATATACATTAAGTTTATATGTAATTAGTATAGGAAACAGATGGATGATATTTTAAAACTTAAACATTAAAATTAATGTATTATTTTTTATAACATTATTATTTAACTATTATTAACTGACTTTGTTTAATTACATTAATAAAACACTTCCAATTTGCTGGACAACTATAAACCGATTGCTGTATTATATTATTTCAAAATATTGTTACAATAATTTCTGAATATAGATATTATTTTGTAAAAAAAAATGTAATGCACGAATTTGACATCAATTTTATATTAACATATCTAGGAACTCTTCTTGTGTAAGAATTATTTTAATATTATATAAACAATTACCAATTAAGGTGTAATAATAATTAGATGGTTAGAAAATGTACACAAAATGTCTACAACCAACTTGATGAAAATACAATTTGATTTATCTAGGTACACATAAAAAAATGATAAGATAAAATGTAATATTGTTGAACTCTATTATAACTTCATATATTGAACATTTTGAAATTATTCAAAATATAAATTTACTTCAGACAGAAATAATGTAAAAAGTTTTTTTATAAAAATCATAATACCTGATAATCGGAAAAAAGAAACTAAATAAAATAATAATTTGATAGAAAAAAAATATGATTGTTAAGTGTAGCACAAAATATTATATAAGTGAATATAGAAAATTGATGAAAAATGGAATACCAATCCACGATATAATAGATTCATAGATGCATAGATACATGTTAAATATATTTAAAAAAAGAGCAATGAGTTTGAAAGAATATTATTGTAAACATGTATCAGAAGTATAGCTCTCAAGAATATTTTAGTGGGATGTTTTGTCAAAAAAAATCTACTACTTAATAATAATTATCCCGATTGATAGGAACAAAATGAAGATATTACTGACCGAACTGTTAATGCACAGAGTATTTTATATATAAAATAAAGTTAAAAGTTATGAATGTGGATAACTAAATAACCATTTTTTCTTTTAAATTCAACAAAAACTATAAACTTATTTATGATAGGATTACTGAAATAAGTCTAAAAATAATTCTTGAGAGTTATAATGCAAAATCTGAATTGCCTGAAAATTATTGAGTGTTTCAAACAAACAAAAATACATAAAAAGAAATGACAAAATATAATGACACAAAATAGATAACTAATGAAAAAAGTTAAGAAACTAAAATAAATTAGTCTACATGTGTGCTTGATACACATGTATAAGTGTGTTTGACTATACGCTTTACGAATGTTTAATAATTAAAAATATACATAATATAAGGAATCTGAAATGGTTTGAAACTATAAGTTAGTATTCATCATAATAATAATATGTATTTAAGATTGATGTGGCAATGTATTTTATATTGGGTCATCAATATTTTCATTACATATTAATTTTGTCTTTATTTAATCAAAGTATCAACATACCAAAATGGTTTACTGAATGTCTAATTTGACGATATATAAAATGACGAGAGCAAATGGGGCTGTGATGTGAGTGAGAATGTAAATGTGTGTTGTCATATAATATTATGTATGTTGAGTATGATCGCCCATAAATAAATTAATATAAAATAAATTACTTGTAAAATTTACATCATTATTATTATTCTTCCATTTGAAAGTAACACTTTTAGTATCCATTTTGTATATATTCCTATCATACCAAACCATATTTTTTATAAAGAACGATATTATGTATGAAATTAATTACAACGGTTTTGAATTATTAAAACCATGTGTACGTAGAAGATAAATAGAAATATTATATTTCATTATTATTGACAATATTTTACTTTGAAAAATTATATTTATTCATATAATTAAATATGCTGATAATTAATTGAAATGCCAAAACTAAGCAGTATTTTTAGAAAAAATAATGAATATAACGCGCATTTTTTTAATAATTAAAAATATTTTACTACGTTCACTTAGAAGTTATGTTAAATAATATGTAACTGTTTATATTATTATAATGATTGAGGAAAAACACACTCCTACTGTTAACAAAATGAATTACTTCATTGAAATAATTAATTTTAATTACATTATTATATTAGGTAATTTACAGTTTTGACAATACATTTAAACCAATGTATTAAACTCACATGTTAAACTTTGTTACTGTCTGATCGTTATTAAAATAATTCTTTTTGACATTAAAATGAATTCATTCATCAATAAATAAAACTAGTTACTTGTGCATATTTTACATATGGATATAATGTTAATTTTACTAAATATAATAAAGCCAAACAGAATATAAAACCTGTAATATAATGCCATAAATTTTAGCTAACAGAATTCAGTATATGTGATTAAACTTTATAAAATGAAAATATGTGAATGTTAGTATATGTGTTTTAAGCAGTTGTATCACAAAGTAATCAGTTTTTCATTTAAAATCTGATAAAAGATGATTGCAAATATAATTCAAAAAGTATTGAAGGAATAAACCTGCCCTAAAAGAGTAATAGGTATCAATATTGAATATATATTTTTTTAATTATAATAAAACTGTTTTCTTCCAAGGTAAATGAAATAATCAAATTTCATTAGTTGAGTTTTAAACAATGGTAGTGTTCTGCTCAGGGAATACTATCTGTCATAAATCTTAAATTATGAGAAAAAATTAACTTAATTATGTAAACCATAGCATTTGGTAATGAATTATGACGCTCACATTTTTAGTACAAATATAAGACATTTTAATTTCCATCGACATATTTAATAATGTATTAACTAACATTTTGAAACTCATCAGCAGAAGTTTGATGATTATTTTTTTCTACAAACTTTTGAGGTACCTATACATAAATATATATATATATATATATATATATATATATATATATATATATATATATATATATATATATATATATATATATATATATATATATATATATATATATACATACTTACATAATATTATGTAAGTATTATGATCATCTACAGGTTGAACATTCTTAGTATCATGAATTTTTTTATATGTCAAAACTCATATATTATAATTTCAACTAGCATAAAACGTAGAATACAAGTAAAACAATAAAAAGGTTATTTTGTGACCTACATAAGTCAAAGGTAAAGTGAGTTAAGAAAGGTGGTGCAATTATTATCGAAAATATTGAACTATGAATTTAAATATATAAAAAATGCAGAATGCCAAAGTAATTTCATAATACAGTTAAATATATTTTTATAAGTATTTTTTTTCCAGCAACAATACCTTTGAATTACCAACAAGAATAGTTTATTTCAATATCATAAAAGTCTTCAACCACTGTAATCTGAATTTTCATAACACATAAGTGAATATTACAACACACATATGTGAAGATTTTCATTTTTAATTCAGAATACCGGAATATTCATGATTAGTATTTGTTGTGCCAAACTCATTTTAAACGATTAAGTATGGCATATTTCAATTTTTGAAAATACTTAAAGAATTTAAACATGTCCATTATTCAATATTTTTGTAATAAATAAGAATCCAGTAATTATTATTGGTCTGGGTGTATTTTTATAAGACTAAAATTTTGTATATTTGTCATTTATTCAATATTATCTTTTAGTACATAATAATTTTGTTTGGAACATACAATTGTTTGCAAAATCTATCAATTAAGGGTAATTTGTGAAAATAAATTGCTCATATTTATTATATATTATAGTTATTGGAATAGAAGAATATTTTTGACAAATGATTTTTTCATCTTCATTTGAATAATATTATATTTATTATTACAATACTATATTTCATGGCTGCATGATGTCGAGTATTATAAAAATATTTTCTAAGTAATCATTCGATGAACATTTGAATCATTTGAATATGGTTTTGATATATCTGTGATAGGTGGAATCTATAGGAATATATAATGAGTAAGTATGAAACAAATCATTCATTTGTACATCGTGTGAGTTTATTTGCAAACAAATATTAAGTGAATCGTTCGATACTTGGGATGCCTCCATTCTTAAGTCTCGATATGATTGTCTAAAATATTAAATAAAATTTTATTTTAAATGTTTACAATCTTTTATTATATATCAAAACATTTATCCCTAATCCATGATTTATACACTAATTACCGACAGTTACTTCAAATAACTAATGTTGTCAGTCCTGTAAAAGTTGTGTGGATGGCCTACTTTCATCTTCTTCCTTCAACAATCTGCTAAATCTCTTAGGCCTTTTCTAAGTACTTCCACTCGTCTCTTTTTTGGGCTTTTTGGATTCATATACTTCCAGTGAAGAGGACATTATCATCGGACCACCTTTTCTGAGGCCAGCCTACTTATGCAACCTAGTCATGTGAGAAATAACTTTTCCTCCATGTTGGTAAAAAAAATGGACAACCTAATTAATACAACTTGGCATGCAATGAACCTAATGAACATTTGATTGCAATGAAGGAAATGCAAGAACATTTGAAATTCACAGACCTGTACCACAGAAATGTTCTAGAAACCTCAAATAATTTGTAGACAATTAATATACATATATTAATCACCTTGATGAAGCCTCGCGCCTTCCATGAAGCTACATCAAATTCAGTGTCGGGAAGAATAAGAAAAAACGGCAACACAGTTGTCTGGTCAGAGAATATTGCGGTGCACTGGCTTATGTCGGCGAGCTTCCAAATTTGACTGACGTGACACCAGGAAAATACCGATTGCCATACGCAAAGTAAAGTATTGCCTTGTAAGATTGTCGTTCTGGATTTGCACATGTTTGTGCACGGCTATATTCATGTCAGTCGGCCTTGTGTCGCATTGGTTTTAAATCTGCCCATGTCATTTTACAGTAGAACAAAAAACTTATAATATAAGTAAATAAGTAAGTAAATTTTATTAATAAGAAAGTATAAAAAGGATACATTTTGACATATTATAAAAAAAAAATATATATACATCACAAATAAATTTGAAATTCTCCCCGAAAAGAAGGAAACCTTGTGCTTCGGGGAGGAGTTCACAAAACTTAAATTTAACAAGATACATAAAATACATAGAAAGAGTTCATAAAAAAATATATATTATTTTAATTTAAAAACGTGGAAAAATAAATAAAAAAAAGCTAACAATCAATAAAGATATACACACAATACAATACACCAAAATTAATACATTCATATGGTACAATGAGGAGGAAATTATTTTAACTTATTTTTAAAAGTTGACAAGTTGTCAGTATTATTTATTACTTTATATTTCTATCCAGTGCATTGTACCATTTTACACCCATGAATGAATAATGGCTCTGTCCCAACTTCGTTAACCTCATGTGGAGTCTTATATAGCCCTCAAGTTGTAGTCTAGGAGTTACATACAATATGTCAGTATTATTTATTACTTTATATTTCTATCCAGTGCATTGTACCATTTTACACCCATGAATGAATAATGGCTCTGCCCCAACTTCGTTAACCTCATGGGGAGTCTTATATAGCCCTCAAGTTGTCAGTATTATTTATTACTTTATATTTCTATCCAGTGCATTGTACCATTTTACACCCATGAATGAATAATGGCTCTGTCCCAACTTCGTTAACCTCATGGGGAGTCTTATATAGCCCTCAAGTTGTAGTCTAGGAGTTACATACAATATGTCAGTATTATTTATTACTTTATATTTCTATCCAGTGCATTGTACCATTTTACACCCATGAATGAATAATGGCTCTGCCCCAACTTCGTTAACCTCATGGGGAGTCTTATATAGCCCTCAAGTTGTCAGTATTATTTATTACTTTATATTTCTATCCAGTGCATTGTACCATTTTACACCCATGAATGAATAATGGCTCTGCCCCAACTTCGTTAACCTCATGGGGAGTCTTATATAGCCCTCAAGTTGTAGTCTAGGAGTTACATACAATATGTCAGTATTATTTATTACTTTATATTTCTATCCAGTGTAGTGCATTGTACCATTTTACACCCATGAATGAATAATGGCTCTGTCCCAACTTCGTTAACCTCATGGGGAGTCTTATATAGCCCTCAAGTTGTAGTCTAGGAGTTAAATACAATATGTCAGTATTATTTATTACTTTATATTTCTATCCAGTGCATTGTACCATTTTACACCCATGAATGAATAATGGCTCTGCCCCAACTTCGTTAACCTCATGGGGAGTCTTATATAGCCCTCAAGTTGTAGTCTAGGAGTTACATACAATATGGCAGTATTATTTATTACTTTATATTTCTATCCAGTGCATTGTACCATTTTACACCCATGAATGAATAATGGCTTTTTCCCAACTTCGTTAACCTCATGGGGAGTCTTATATAGCCCTCAAGTTGTAGTCTAGGAGTTACATACAATATGTCAGTATTATTTATTACTTTATATTTCTATCCAGTGCATTGTACCATTTTACACCCATGAATGAATAATGGCTCTGCCCCAACTTCGTTAACCTCATGGGGAGTCTTATATAGCCCTCAAGTTGTAGTCTAGGAGTTACATACAATATGTCAGTATTATTTATTACTTTATATTTCTATCCAGTGCATTGTACCATTTTACACCCATGAATGAATAATGGCTCTGTCCCAACTTCGTTAACCTCATGGGGAGTCTTATATAGCCCTCAAGTTGTAGTCTAGGAGTTACATACAATATGTCAGTATTATTTATTACTTTATATTTCTATCCAGTGCATTGTACCATTTTACACCCATGAATGAATAATGGCTCTGTCCCAACTTCGTTAACCTCATGGGGAGTCTTATATAGCCCTCAAGTTGTAGTCTAGGAGTTACATACAATATGTCAGTATTATTTATTACTTTATATTTCTATCCAGTGCATTGTACCATTTTACACCCATGAATGAATAATGGCTCTGCCCCAACTTCGTTAACCTCATGGGGAGTCTTATATAGCCCTCAAGTTGTCAGTATTATTTATTACTTTATATTTCTATCCAGTGCATTGTACCATTTTACACCCATGAATGAATAATGGCTCTGCCCCAACTTCGTTAACCTCATGGGGAGTCTTATATAGCCCTCAAGTTGTAGTCTAGGAGTTACATACAATATGTCAGTATTATTTATTACTTTATATTTCTATCCAGTGTAGTGCATTGTACCATTTTACACCCATGAATGAATAATGGCTCTGTCCCAACTTCGTTAACCTCATGGGGAGTCTTATATAGCCCTCAAGTTGTAGTCTAGGAGTTACATACAATATGTCAGTATTATTTATTACTTTATATTTCTATCCAGTGCATTGTACCATTTTACACCCATGAATGAATAATGGCTCTGCCCCAACTTCGTTAACCTCATGGGGAGTCTTATATAGCCCTCAAGTTGTCAGTATTATTTATTACTTTATATTTCTATCCAGTGCATTGTACCATTTTACACCCATGAATGAATAATGGCTCTGTCCCAACTTCGTTAACCTCATGTGGAGTCTTATATAGCCCTCAAGTTGTAGTCTAGGAGTTACATACAATATGTCAGTATTATTTATTACTTTATATTTCTATCCAGTGCATTGTACCATTTTACACCCATGAATGAATAATGGCTCTGCCCCAACTTCGTTAACCTCATGGGGAGTCTTATATAGCCCTCAAGTTGTCAGTATTATTTATTACTTTATATTTCTATCCAGTGCATTGTATCATAATATTACAATTGAAAAAATAAAAAAACACAAAGCCGTAGGAGCTCATTTTTTTTATTATAATCAAATGAAAGTATATTCAAATATAATATAATAAGAATTTCCAAAAGTTTTTAAAGGATAAATAAAGGATTCACTAACATACACCCATGAGCCGCCGGATGCTGTCGTTTACCGCGCAGAAGTAAAGCTGGCTGCAAGCCTTAGTTTAGAAGCTGAGCATAGTGATGCTTCTCAGCTAGTTAGTAATAAACCTTCTTCTACACAAATTTATAGAGCTGTATTTTTTTATTTAAATATATATTTAAAATGTAATAAAATAAAACATCTTTTTTGTTTAATATAACAATTTTATTTTGATAACATTTAAGCATAATATAAATATTGTATATAATAATTTATTTTTGTAAGTACGTAATAAATCTTTGTCATACTCCAGAATATTTTGTCCAAAGAGTATATAATACCTTACGGATTTTGTCTTTTAATTTGTATAATTTTACTCAGATGGAATGTCAATTACTTATTATTCTTAAATTTAAAATTTATTTTTGCACAATTGGGTAGGTATATTGTAATACGCAAGAACTCTCAATAAACAAACGTAAAAAATATATTTAGAAATAAGTGTCTTTACAAAAACAATTTTACATCTTCAATCCATACGATAAAAAAACACTTAACACTTCATTTAGCAATAAATATACTTAAATCATAAAAATGACTAGAAGTGTTTAGTATGTAAATATATTGCATACATAGTAAAAAGTCTTAGATGGTCTTAGGTTATGTTTTACATAAAACAAAAATGATAATATATCTGTACCTAACCCCAAGAATGTGATAGTAAAGTATGAATTAGCTAATATCTGTAAACGTAATAATTTGAATAATATGTCAATTAAATAACATAAATATACAATCATATTGTTTTACCCCAATGTATTTATAGTTCTTCTAAAAATCAAAATAAATTGAACTACAATCTCTAATATATTTCAATAAACGCCTTATTCTCTAATTTTCAAGATGTCTTAAGTGCATAGCTTGCATAAAATAAACATAAATACTTATATATCACAAAGTTAATCTCAAAAATGACTAGGAAAATATATAAAAAAATAAAAATGATGCATATAAGTAGATAAATAATTAGTAGAATACATGTCTTTAAAAGTGTAAGTATTAAAATAGTACAAAAATATTTTTCATAGTTCATTTTGAAAAAGTAATAGATCTATTAGGTATTAGATACCAACATGTTAATAAATGCTTATATTATTACCTACGCAACTCGGAAAAATATTTATTAAAGATACTTAAGTATATTATTATTGGTATAATGCATACATATATTAAAATATGTATTTGAATTTGAACTTAATTCATTGAATAATATTATGAAAAATATTATTTTTTTGGTAACAATACGAGTGGGTTTAAGTCAGGCTCCATACATCACATGTGTTGTTTTAACTCAGGGAATATTTCTACTAGCAGCAGCTCAAACATTTCCTATAAGAAAAATAAAAAACATTATATTTAAGAAACATTATCTTAATTTTAAAAGAATTCAACTTTTATTTGAGGAGCAAAGTTTTGGCAAATGACGGCAAGATGAATAATTCTTGAATATACAATGAAACGCTGTTTTTTATATTATTTTTGTATAACTGTTTTTTTTATACTTAGTTCAAAGCAACCTGTCCAACTCCTAATAAAAGGTTGTCGAAAGAAAACTATTCAACAGGGCATGTTGTAACTTAAAAAAAGTAAATAAAATCTCTTAGTTTTTAACCACGTTGAGTATATTTATATGTCAACTAGTTTCGGAGACGTAACCGCTCCTTCGTCCGGACAAACTTATACTAAACTTAGATACTATGTACATAATGTGACCCGTGTGCCTAACATAATTTAGGCACACGGGTCACATTATGTACATAGTATCTAAGTTTAGTATAAGTTTGTCCGGACGAAGGAGCGGTTACGTCTCCGAAACTAGTTGACATATAAATATACTCAACGTGGTTAAAAACTAAGAGATTTTATTTAATTATATTAGTTAAAATGTGCCACAAAGCAATAGCAGCAAAGTATAAAGATATTAAAAAAAGTTACTCTAGTATGTATATCAATGAGATTATGGCCCGGTATTACAGTCGGCCCTCAACTCATTGAGTTTGTTAAACTCAAGATTAATGTTAAGGGGAGAATGAATTCATTTCCGTATTACAGTGCAATATGACATGTCAGTTACTAAATCTTCAATTATAGACATATTTTACTTTTTCAGTGGTTATTATCTGTCAAATTTTAAATGACCTCAAATAATACCAACTACAAAATGGGACTTGAAATACTATTGTTTTATTATCCAACATGGTAAATTTAATTTTTTTCACCAAAATAATGCTTTTAAATGTCCATGTTCGTTTCAATATGGCTGTCAGTTTGTTTTGTTGTGTGGCGCCACCGTCGATAAAACTAACGCCTCTAGTGATAGAACACTGAAACTACACTCGTTGCCTAACGCCTCTAGTGATAGAACACTGAAACAACACGCGTTGCCTAGCAGAGTTAAATATTTGTCGTTTTAGTGACGTATTTGAGGGAAGATTAGGCCTAAACGGACACTGTAATACACTATATTTTTGTAAAACTTGAGTTTAGCTCTTAAACTGAGACTGTAATACCGGCCCTATGTTAATCATTGGAATGCCATCTCTGTGCCAGACTGTGAAAATTTATATTTGTTCTCATATTATATGCCTATACATTATCTAAACTAAACAAAAATATTTGAACTATGAATGAACAGAAGATTCAGGTCCAAAAGGTCCAGCGCACTGATCCCTGAACCACCGACAATGTAAGACAGTAAATAATTTGATGTATCAATCACAGGATTATAATAAAAGGTACATTAAATAATATACTCACATAAAACAACTGTTTATTTTGCATGTGATTTTGTAAAGTATCAAAAATTTTCTGGGCCCCTCTCTGTGAGGATTGTGCTCCCATAAGACTAGTCAACACTTCAGGAATATTACTGATGAACTGCTGACGAGCTATGTGCCTTGTTTCATCTAAAAATTAAATTATATAAATATTAAAACCTTACAAACTGATGTCAAAAAATAAATAAACTATACAAGAATAGTTTGTAACTATATTTTTTTTATTTAAATTTACAAACAATATTACATGTTATCAAAATGAATTTATGTTTCGTTTCCTAATTTAAGCTAGTAGCTTGTGTTTTGGAAAGCAGCAGTGCAGCTCTTTGCTTACATAATATAAATAATTAAACAAAGAATCTATAAAACAAATCACAAAAAAATACAATTATTTCAAACTAAAAGCGATACAAAAAAATATTTCAAATCAGTAAAAAGATCAACATCAAAATTATAATACAAATAACATACACAAAAAATGAACCACAAACCAACGAATACAAATCTCAGATTATTTTTTTTTAAATCATATTATTTGTTAATGAAAATAAAAATTATTACTTCATTATTCCAATATAGTTTTTAACAGATCTTGTTTTAATTTCAAGCATATTTATACACCACATAATAAAATTAATATAAATAATCAAAGTGCAGTAGGCAGACTGACAATTGAATTAATTAATATTTACTATACTATACAAATGCTATTATATAGGTACTTCTTTACAGATAAAGTAGTTTGAAATTAATGGTTAATTTGAGGACAGTATTTTAATTCATTTCCATTTAGTTCTCACAAGTTATTATGGAAATTTCAATCCACAATAACTATCAATCAGTCCAAACCCATATGGAATACACAATTCATATTTTTTTATTTTTTTCACACTGACAGTGTTTACACAGCGACAACAAAAACCATACCTTTCATTTGTTGAGTTCGATGTTCACTGGATTTGGAAAGTACACCGCCAGGCCACCATGATTTCATTACAATACTAATATAATAATGTAACATTGGCTCAGAGAAAATCCATGTAATAGTATCTCTGATTTGCCTGAAATAAGATACATAAAAAAATTGTTTGCCATTACTGCACCCATACTGAAGCACACGATAAGGTAATTTGATTTACAACACGCTCCAATCATAACTGATACTAATCCATAACGGATTATCAAGGGTACAACTTTTATTGCATATATTTAATAATAATAAACTATGTATTTGAGAAATTATGTTATTAAAAAAGATACAAGGACAAAAGAAATGAGGTTAACATGAACTAAATTAGGAAATTTTGAAAGTAAGTAATATTGTTCACTTACCACGTACTTACATGTTCACAAAAAAAAATACCAGTCTTGCATGCAATTTTTAAAAGCGTTTATTCAAAAAATACTTAAATATAGAATTTTCTTTTGACAATTTGTTTCAGTAATATATAATAGTTAAATCATTTAGTTTAAATTTTGAATTAACATATTTGCATTGAAATCTAATTTGTACCTAGTTACAAATGTTTAATGAGTGAGATTTAGTTTTTATTCTTAGTTAAAATATGTATGTCAAAGTAAAATGTTTAAATATAACTGTACAAAATTTAAACCGGCTTTCAAACATTGGCATGACCGGGGAAAGTAGCACAAGCTAGCACATATCAGACCCTTAAAAGGTCCTAGGGAGGGGGTAGATGAAAAAATAATACATACCTATTTATAGTACGCCCATAAGTTATCTGCACAAATGAAATTAGTGTTTTTCGCAACCATTTAAATACGCCTCTCATATCAAACACTTCTCCCATTAAAGTATAGAGAGGTTCTGCGATTCCGTCTTTACTATCGTCACTGCTGGTAGACACTCCTAGGATGCCTCTATTGCCACTTGCTGTACTCTTTGTAGATGTTTCACCACTCTCTCCATCCAAGTATAAAGAGATTTCATCTTCCTCTCCGGATTCCCGGATGGGAAGATCTCCTCTTTCAGATCTAGGAGCACTTTCATTGCTACCACTAAAATAATAAGCAAAATAAAAATTTACAGATTGTACAAAAAAAACCAAGATAGTGAATAGTTGCGAATACAATGGATATCAATTGATTATGTCAAATACAGATTTTCAAAACTTGATACATAAAAATCAAAACAAAATACTTATATACAAATTATATATTTTTATATCGCTATAAACCTTTAAAGAATTTAAACATGACTTTAGTCAACATATGAATGAAATAAAAAAATAATCCAACTGTCGATTTGTTCAGGAGAACTTTGTTCTCTTAACATATCGACAATGTATCAAGCCAGAATACGCGAGAATTGTATGGAGAGGTCTACTTTTTTCACGGCTTTTCCAACTTTGAAGTCAAAAAACACCAACTTAGAGGCTTCGCAGCATATATGTTCCATACACGGATTTACTCAGAATTCGGAGTAGAACATTTCGTGTGTCTGTGTGTCTGTGTGTGTGTGTGTCTGTGTGTCCGTCCCCCCCTTATAACTTTTGATCCGCTCAATTTACAGAGCCTAAAATTTCAGAATATATAAACAGTTACAGGCCTACAAAACTTTTATACTCGGAATTTTGAATTTTTGTTTCAGTCAGGGGTTATCAACTTTTGAATTTTTATTTTATTTTTCCATATATCTCAGAAACCATAAACGGTAGAACGATGAAAATTGGTACAAACATAGACAAATACAAAATCTCAAATTAGTTTTTTCAAAAAAATTCCAGGGTTTCTCAAACATTTTTTATTAAGAAAAATATTTTTTTTATGATAAATTTATGAGTTTAACTGCCTATATTTCCAAAACTTTTACAATTATCGAAAAAAGCCGAAACACCCCAACTAGATAATTTAATTTTCTATAAAAAATATTAACATTGTAGTAGAAGATCTCAATTTTTTTTTAACAATTTTTTTAAAAATTGAATTTAGTGACGACATCGCTTCATACATTTTGTATGGCAGTCGCCTATACACAATATGTAAGAAGACTTAATAGTTTGTTACTTCATCTCCAAACATACATACATACCATCATGCTATTTGCATATTCTGGGTAGGAAAAATGATCTTCCTCCATACTATCCTATCTTGACATACATACCTACATATGTTGTATAGAAAACAAAATATCTGAAAATATTCAATAATTTGTATCTATGGGTTTATAGTTTGGTACATATTCTTCAACTATACATACTATCGCTATCGACAGTTGGATCTCATGTGTTACATGCAACTAGTTATAAAAAAATTCATACCTTTTAAAGAGTGTAGAAAATGAAAAGCGAGACTTCTTTGGTGACGGCATATTATGTTTTAAATGTTCAGAGCTAGGACTCAAAAAAGCGTAAATAGCTTCACTTTGGTTAAGATGTTCGTCTTCCAAAATAAACTAAGGAAATAAAAAATATTGTATTAGAAAGGTATATAGATAAAAATATAGTTACAAGCACAGGCAGCCAGGTAAGATGCAACATAAATGTCAATGTAAATATATGTAATATAAAAAATAAAAAGTTCTGATTGACTCATAAATTTGTTATAGGACGTAGGACTTTTGAAACTTATTATATTTCAAGGAATCAGAATGTGAAAGATTTATCTATGCTCTATATTCGTGAAGTTATGTGCAGTAGTCCAACTGTCGATTTGTTCATGAGAATTCAATTCTCTGAATGAATCGACATTATTAAGCCAAGATGTGAGTACAAAGGAACATTTGGTATGGAGTAGTGGACTTTTTGCATGCTAATCCAACTGTCGATTTGTTCAGAAGAACTTTGTTCTCTTAACATATCGACAATGTTTCAAGCCAGGATACGCGAGAATTGTATGAGGTCTACTTTTTTCACGGCTTTTCCAACTTTGAAGTCAAAAAACACCAACTTAGAGGCTTCGCAGCATGTTCCATACACGGATTTACTCAGAATTCGGAGTAGAACATTTCGTGTGTCTGTGTGTGTGTGTGTGTGTGTGTCCGTCCCCCCCTTATAACTTTTGATCCGCTCAATTTACAGAGCCCAAAATTTCAGAATATATAAACAGTTATAGGCCTACAAAACTTTTATACTCAGAATTTTGAAATTTTGTTTCAGTCAGGGGTTATCAACTTTTGAATTTTTACTTTATTTTTCCATATATCTCAGAAACTATAAAAGCTAGAACGCCGAAAATTGGTACAAATATAGACAAATACAAAATCTCAAATTAATTTTTTCAAAAAATTTCCAGGGTTTCTCAAACATTTTTTATTTAGAAAAATATTTTTTTTATGATAAATTTATGAGTTTAACTGCCTATATTTTCAAATATTTTAAAAATATCAAAAAAAGCCGAAACACCCCAACTAGATAATTTAATTTTCCAACTGTCGATTCGTTCACGAGAATTCAATTCTCTGAATGAATCGACATTATTAAGCCAAGATGCGTGTAAGAAGGAAAATTTTGTATGGCGTAGTGGACTTTTTGCATGCTAATAACACCAACTAGAGGCCTCGCAGCATATATGTTCCTATGCATGGATTTACTCAGAATTCGGAGTAGAACATTTTATGTGAGTTTTGTGTGTCTGTGTGTGTGTGTGTGTGTGTGTGTGTGTGTGTGTCTGTGTGTCTGTCTGTCCCCCCCTTATAACTTTTGATCCGCTCAATTTACAGAGCCCAAAATTTCAGAATATATAAACAGTTACAGGCCTACAAAACTTTTATACTCGGAATTTTGAATTTTTGTTTCAGTCAGGGGTTATCAACTTTTGAAATTTTGGTTTATTTTTCCATGTATCTCAGAAACCATAAAAGCTAGAACGCTGAAATTTGGTATAAACATAGAAAAATACAAAATCTCAAATTAGTTTTTTCAAAAAATTTCCAGGGTTTCTCAAACATTTTTTATTTAGAAAAATATTTTTTATATGATAAATTTATGAGTTTAACTGCCTATATTTTCAAATATTTTAAAAATATCGAAAAAAGCCGAAACACCCCAACTAGATAATTTAATTTTCTATAAAAAATATTAATATTGTAGAAGTAAATCCCAATTTTTTTTTAACAATTTTTATAAAAACTGAAATTAGTGACGACATTGCTTCATACAATTTGTATGGCAATCGCCTATACACAATATGTAAGAAGACTTAATAGTTTGATACTTTATCTCCAAACATATATACAGAACCATCATGCAGTTTTCATATTCCGGTTAGGAAAAGAGGACTGACCTCCATACTATCCTATCTTGACATACATACCAACATGTGTTAAAATTTTCTATAATTTGGATTTATTGGTTTATAGTTTGATTCTTATTCTTCAACTATACATACTATCGCTATCGACAGTTGGATCTCATGTGTTACATGCAACTAGTTAAAAAAAATAAGTGAAAAAAACTTACATCAAGATATTTTTGGATTTGCATTTTGGCCTTGTCAAGAGAATTTTTATCATTCTTTCCAAATAAAAATTTAAAGGAATTCGATGGTAATTCTAAATTTTTGACACCAGAACACAATGGTCTTAGTTTTCTATGTAGTTCCTGAAAATATTACAAAAAATAAAATCATAACAAATAAACTACTTCCTCACAAATATAATTATCTAAATTCTCATTTAAAAACCTTGCGATAGTTAGATAATTAATATTTATTTACTTGGAAATGTTGCAGAGATCTTAGTAAAACCCAACCGGTTGAAATAGCTTCAGAGTCATCTTCACCGTCTCCTGAATGTTCGTCTTTTTGAACAACTAACACAAATTGAGGTGGCTGAGATTCTTCCAATATCTATAAATAAATAAATTTATACCAACATATAAAAGATTATAAACATATTCACTGTTAATAAATTGTAAAGGAGCTGAGAATAACGTTATTTTCAAAATCATTTTACAAACATGAATAATTTAGGATTACTAGTTTAGATAAAATATTATGTATATTATACATATTGAATAAAATATAAAATGATTTTCTGACCTCAGCACTCTGAACAATTGCCCTCCATTTTCCTAAATGCTGAGCCCATGTGTGCGCTCTTGACAGATGAGCTTCCAGCCTTCTTCTCTCTCCCGCCAGGGCCATAACTTCTCTTTGCAGCAATTCTAAGACTTTGGATTCAGGTTTCAATGAGGCTCTCAGAGCTTGCAAAGCCTAAAAAGAAAAGTACATAATTCTAATTCAAATTGAATATTTTATCGCAAATTATATATACGCAAACATTGGATTTTTTCCTAATTCAAGGTAAAATCATAGAAAGTGGCCTATAACACAGGTTTTAATCATTACAACATTGAAATAAAATAAATTATATGGTAAAATGAGTGAAGATCTCTCTCTGGCATACTATGTGATTAACGAATGCCTATTCTAACTAAGGGCAAAATATACAAAACAGTCTTCAGACCTGCAATGTTATATGGATCAGAGTGCTGGACAACATAAAAAAACGCACAACAACTGCACACAACTGAAATGAAGATGTTGCGTTGGGCAGGTGGTGTAACATGCCTTGATAAAATCCACAATGAGTACGTCAGACAAAGATCCTTCAAGGTAGCCCCAATAGAAGAAAAATTAAAATGGGGCAGACAGCGATGGTATGGCCATGTCATGTGAAGGGTGGATACCTACTTCGTAAAAACCATCCTCGATATCCCCTCAAATCCGCGAGAAAAAATCAGGCCACCGGCGACATGGTGCACGAGTACTGAGAGTGGCAGATCGTGGCGACTGTTGACTAGGAGGCCTGACCCCGTATGAACTGGGATAGAGGGCCACGAAATGATGGAAAAATGAGTGTCGTAAGTAATTTTTAATAAAAGTTTTGGTTTTGATTCTGAATTGAATACATCAAAATTTTAGTTATCTACACATGAGTAAAGTTGGATTGATTATATAAAATTTAGAACATAAATAAAAAGACATCATCCTATTTAAACTTTCTGAAAGGAAGATTATAAAATGATTATATAATTAAATAAATACCTGAGTTTTATTGTCAAATTTTTCTTGTAACTGATCCATTTTTTTCCTAGCATAGCTGGAATGTTCACCGACATTTAAAGCCCCAATATTGCTCTCATTTGACGACACCGAGTCACCAGACAACTGCCTTTCCTCCATTGGGGAACTTTCTACAGCTTGTTGATCTATACATTTTATTTAAAAATGACATAACATGATAATAAAAATAATAGTCACCACTCCCATACCACAAAATTTAAAGGATAAATTAGTTTATTTAGGTACAAATTGAAAACTATACTGTAATATATTGATGTTGCGCCTTGTATCAGGCAATGTGTATAGCGGGTTACGATATCATACGAATAGATGATTCGGAAATCTTCGGGTTTAAATATAAAGGTATGACGGGGTTTTGTTGTGGGCTTTTTGCATTGATCAACGATAGTGCTCTCACGTTGTGGTTCTTTCATATATAGGGGAGACCCGCCAAAGTTGAAGAAGTGCCTAAGATGACGAATGCTGTTTTTTTCTGTGTAATGCATTAGTGAGAATACACTATACGATGAAAAGAATAAAGAATAGTATACTGACTACGGATCAAATAAGTCTGTCTCGTATCGGCAAGGTATTTGCATGTGAACCGCAGTTTGTTGTTTTTTGAGTCGTTGATGTAAAAAAACTGTGTTTAAAAATAGTGTTTTAAAAAATATCGGTATACTTAAGCAAAAAACTGTTTACATATTTGAAATAAAGGTGTATTTTACTATATCCTGTAAGTAAATTTAAATCATTAATATTATATTTATGAATTATATTTGTATATTTTTTTTAAATGTCACTCACGGGAAAGATGACACGGGTAAGTTGACGAATTCGTCATCTTACCCTGCATAGTATATATTATATTTTTGATAGTCATCTTCTATTGTGAACTTTTTTTATTGTTAAGGTTGATCAATATACATGTTGTATTATAAAATGTAATAACTTTATACACTTTACAGGTAAGTAATTGTTTCGGAACAGACTCTGTCTAGTGAAGCAGTTATCTTTAATATTTTTTTATAATAGTTACTTATTATGTTCTAAATATATTCTTAAATACATATAATGTAAATAGCTATATATCTTGATTGACTTATTGTTAATATTTAATTTTTATTTTAGATAAAATGCCGTACACATATGAAAGAACGACGGAAAGATACTTCCTTATTTCATGTTGACTTTTTGAAATTATTAAGGTACATATGTATGATATTATGTATGTGTCAACTCGTAATTAAATGCAATAAAAATGTTTTAATTCTTTATCTTTTTAATTAAATCTAGAATTGTAAGACAGATCCCATACTGTGATGTAATTTGTCAACTTTCCCTATGCATATAGTCATCTTACCCGTTATACGGGTAAGATGACGAATTTGAGGATGTTTTTAAAATACAATTTATCTATAAATCCTTATGTTTTCGCTAAAAATAATGTTTGTATTATTGTAGGCAAATATATTATCTATAATATAGCAAACACTTTTTTTCAATAAACATTCTATCAAAGGTGATATCTTACAAATCCCTTAACATCGCCAACTTAGGCGGGTCTCCCCTAACTAATTAATTGTACTTCTCTCTGTAAATATATATTGGAAAGAATTTAACTATGTACAATTGTGTGATTGTGATATGAAAGTTTACGGATACAAAGACAAATCACACTGAATATATTGGAATGAAAATTAATATATCATTTGATTTGTCACAAAACTGTTCTTGGTTAACACGATATTATCGGACTTCACGAAAATATGCATTATTCTGCATTATTTGGATAAGAATTATGGCTGAACGGAATATTTGATATATCTCACACAAATATTATTTTGTTTATCAATATTTTTTCTTGTGCTCCACGTCGTTATTTTTCATTATTTTATTTGTAACTGTAACTATAAGCATTTTAAAAATACTTCAAACAAATATTTCAGATTTTGAGTGTTATGATAATAAACATTACTTGAAGAAACATTAATGCAACATGATGTTTTTTTTTCAAATATTTTAGATAACATATAAGTCTAGTGTTGGACGTGAGGAAATTTCGATTTTGTTTTATTTAAGCTGTAAAAGAGATTTGAAAATACCATTTTTTAAATCAAATTTCTATACATTTCTAAGCATTTTAATGGTATAAATATTATACAGAATACAAATATTCTACATTGTTATTGTGTAAAATAGCCTTCTCAATCATTTCTATTATTTAAATTTTTATTTAAGTTTTTGAAAATATTATTATAAAATATTTAATGAACCTCTGTTTCATCTAATAAAAGAACAATTAGTCGCTCCCAAGGCTTGAACGAGTTCGGACGTCTGGGCTGCGTCAATTTTATTTCCACAGAACATTCTCTCTATTATACTGCTTTACCCAAACATGTGTTAGTGTGTGAGTGAGTCTGAGTAAAAAATTGGTTTACGTACAGTGGTGGAACATAAAAATATTAATTATATTTTATTTTTTTTACGATGGGTAATCTTCGTGGACGACAGATTAAAATTGCGAATAAAATTACTTCGTTTTCTACAAAATAATTTTACTATTGTAACTATATTTAAAAATGTCAGAAGAATTGCAAAACATATTTGATGATTGTTATAATGTGAAACAAGAAATTTGTGAAATCTCTCGATGAATACAATAGTCAGATATCAGCTTTAAACATACATTTTTATGGTGTACACTATTATTAGGAGCATGAATAAAATTTTGACGTACTCTTGGTCCTTCTGAAGGGGGTGGATAAGAAACCTGACATTATAGTACGGCCGTAGCATAATGGTAAGTCGTTTGGCTTCCGTGCGGGCGTCCTGGGTTCGATACCCAGCTGAGGAGAAATTTATTTAAAATTATTTCTCACGCGATTCTTGCTTCTCTGGGCTGGAAACACTGGTTAGTTAGAAGAAATTTACATTTGACAATAAACTCACAAGGAAGTGTTTATTATTATTATTATCAATGTTTTTTTTATATATGTGTATTTTTGTTTATTGTAATATTATTATATTAAAAAATATAAAATAAAATACTAAATTTAACATCTTGTTTACATAATATGCCTGATAAATAAGAATTTACAACTTATACTTACACTGTTTTTTTTTTTTATCAAAAACTTAAAAAATAATTTATAAGAAAAAAAATAAACCACGGCACGCCTATGTACATATAGGCCAATACACCATGTCTAGTCTTGTAGACTGTCACATGCATAGTCAAAACTCACTGTCTCTTTCGCACGCGGACACACACTTATGAGCGTAACAGAGACTACTTTTCGTTATGTGTGAACTTAAAACCGAACTATGCAAGTATATTCATATGTTTTGAAGTCGCTAGAGTTTGCAGTGAATTTTATGGTACTGTGTAATACAAACTGTAGAACGATCCTTCCGCACATCGCAGTACTCGTATTAGATATCACCTTTTTATGAATACGTAGAATACATATTACTTCTTTACGATGCATTATTTGACCGTAAGTTTTGTGTATGTTAGCAGATTATCGTAATATTACTTCACTCTTCCCGCTCCGTTCTTCACCCCCGCAAATATATTTTTATTTATGTAAACTTGCCCTTAAGGCTAGCGTCCATACAGGCACAGCGAACAGATCGGACGGAGCGCATCAGACGGATTTCTTTGTTGCAGTATGTCCACAGAGGCGCATGAATCAGATTGCCGACACAACTGTCTTTTGGATTTGTTTGTCTTTTGGATTTGTTATGGAAAAAATTATATATAATTTAAGTTGTATTTATTTTTTACGCAAACGTGACTTCACCAGTATCCCTCTATGCTGAGTATCGACAGAATAAATAGAGCGATACCCATGAATGGGTCGCATTTGAGAAAAAAATAAATAGAACTTAAAATTATATATAATTTTTTTTCTATAATTCTAGTTGATTGTGGAGTTCTATCATGAAGTGACAGTTTCATACATTGAAAAAAAAAAAGAAAATTGTTGAAAAAAGAAAATGCATTATATACATAAATGATTTTTTTTTCGGCTCGGTAATCGCATGCTCGGCTTGTAAATGATTTTATTCAATGAAAATTAATAAGAATGAATGTAAATAATATATAGCCTAGTGCCTTTTCTAGGATATACATATCTTTGCTGAATGCCGAATTTCATCCAAAATCTTTCAGCCATTTTCACATGATTGAGTAAAAAACATCTAAACATCCAAACGTTTGATTTTATATTATTGAGATACTTCCACTATCAACTACATAAAAATGTTTAAAATCTGCCTGAGGGAACGGTTACTTTGAAACCGGTCGTAATTTCAATTTCAATAATGTGGTTTATACAAAGTAATAAAATATAGTTTATAAAAAAAATTTAAATGACAATTTTCCATAAAAAAAGCGATATGACATCACCATAAAAAATGCACATACAAAAATGACAGATTCAATCCGATTTTTGCCTCTCCTAGCAACGGCATCGGCATTCCGAGGATCCGATGCACGCGCTCCGTCTGATGCCAATCAGTGGACGCACTTGTATGAATTCCTATACAAAGAATTCTAAAACCCATCTGATGCGCTCCGTCCGTTGCGTCTGTATTGACACCTGTATACGGTATGCTGATGAGTACCTGTACTACAGATTTATATTAAAGTATTTCATATAGTTATTTTACCTTTATTGTCATCATCATTGGCAAGGGCTTTAAGAAGTGCCTTGTATTGTTCACTGAGTAGGAAGGGCTGATAGTATTTATCCTGAAGTGTGTTTATGACCATTTGTTGAACTTCATAAAATACTTCAGGACCTTTATCACCGAGAAGAAATGCTTCCATTCTTTTACGGGTTTCCTACAAAGTGTACAATGGAAATTCGGAATTATAAAAAATTTTCATATACACACTACCAAAAACATTTCTTTAATTTAGCAAAAATATTAATCTATAAAATACTTGTAGAAATCCATTTTTGATGTAATTTATTTGTTTTATTTATGAAATAAAATAAAACATACTTTATCAACTTTGATTTCTGCACTGGGACATCTTATATATGTATAGAAGACTTCAGCACCAAGCTGATGCCAGTTGCTTCTGTGACTAGACCTCAACTCTTCCACAGCCATCCAATAGCCAACTAAACCCTGCGAGCACAGAGTCTCCAAAAACAATGCCAGATGTCGTCTTCCTTGAACACTTTCCAATATAGTACTCAGAGGCAGTACCTAAAAATAAAGTGAAATATTTTTTTTTAATTAATCATTTTACTATTAACATCAAAAATTTTAAATGCAAATGATTTTTGGTAAATTTGATATAAATATGTTGAATTTAAGAAAAATATTGTCTTACAGATGAACTAATAATGGCCAATCTTTTCAAAAATATATTTTTTTATAAATTTGTATGAATCATCAAATTCTTCATCTTTAAAATTATAATGAGGAATCCTTAAGAATCCTTCATATAACCACAGTCAAATAAAAAAAATCTTCACTTCATTTCTCTAGCCGCACCGGTACGGCCATACTTCAATTTGCAACATGGCATTTCCCGCCGTACGGGTACGGCCATACTCATCTTGCTCACAAAATTTTGTTAAAATTTCTATTGATGTTTATTTTTCGTTTCTTATCATGAATAGTATAAAAGCATACATTGAGAAGAGTGTATGGTTTTAGTCCTACTCCATAGGAGAATAGTGTGATAGTATGTGCGTAAATATTCTTAACTCACTTTGGAACTATCAGAGTCATGAGTAGGAAATGGTCCTTCCCAACCGAGAGCAGTTAGTGCAGATTCACATTGTTCCTTTGCATATGACAACTGGGAAATGTAACGTCGAAGTTTTCTAGAAGCTGCAATCTGTCTCCTTCCAACACCACTCACTCCACCTCTTCCTGCCATTCCACCTATACCCCCTTCATTAGCAACATCCACCTCAACGCCCCTCGCCCGATTCATGTTTTGTAAGGTAGTTGCTTGCATTATCTCATTCACAATATTGTAACTGAAAATAATTTTTTTATATAGTTGGTATTGTGATTAAGTATTTTGGTTGTTTATAATTGGACGAGCAGGCGTGTAAATATCCTGCTCAATTACTGGTCTGGAGCTCAATTACAAATCGAGATCTGTTATGCCACCTGATAATATAGACAGTCACTTACTTGGGACGTATCTTTCTATCTTCACAGGAACACAGGAAACAGGTCCGACGAAACTTATCTTGCTCATGGGAAGGGGTTAGGATCTTCAAAGTTTGACAGAGCAGGATCTATCCACAAAAACAGCATACAACACCAAAAAATACGCGACACAAAATGTAAGCCGCGAAATACTACCCGTATCATTCGCTGACGAAACTTAATGTCTTGACGTTTTACCGCAGATAAAACAAAAACGTCAAAAACTCCATAGATCTGCCCTCTGTGTATGTTTGGATTTCAAAATAAATCACAAATAAATAACCGTCCATTCCACAGATGGCAAACCCCGATTTAATAGCCTACTTGCTTGTTTTATAATAAATAAAAAATATGACAATATTAATTATTGCTCAACCAATAATAATAATAAAAAATCACTCTAAAATGAGGAGCCACTATAGCAAAAATATTTATTTACTGACTGACTGCCTTGACATATGAAATCAATTGACATATGTCCCAAAGTCCTATATAATAGATGAGAAATAGATTTAAATTATATCAATTCTTGTTTCAATGGTTTGGAAACACTGGTTAATTGGAAGAAATTGCTTAGTTTTTTAGAATTATAATTGTGTATTGTATGTAAAAGACTTAAATGGTATGAATATAAATCAAGTTTATTTACAAACCGAATTCTCTTTAATGTTTCAATTTCACTGCAGTTGTGAATAAGCTTCAAAAAGTCTTCAAAGCTTCTTGCATATTCATGTGTGCGACTATGGACTGCAGCGGCTGCCTTCTGAGCTTCCAAATAGTTGAGTATCTTTTGATTCAAATAATCTGGTTCAGTTATCATGTTGACAGCTGGTTGCAAAACTAAAAATATATCAATCATTGTTAGTATATAGAACCATTTGCCATAATCTCTGTAGAAGACATACAACCTGTCGCGGACAAATTTACATAAACATTTTTTTTATTTTATAAAAAATGAATATGTCCTTGTTAAACAAGTACATATACGTCTTCTTACGTTCCCTAAAATAAGCATAAATGCTTGTGCTATAGGTGAACGAAATTGGTCGAGGCAGAATTCAAACTCGCGACCACTGGATTACTAGCCCAGCACGCTAACCGCTCTGCCATCAACCCATATGCAAGCCAAATTTTCAGCATTATGTCATCTTGTCCATGATTCAATATACAAAGATATGAAAATAAAACATTTTGGACAAAAAACAATAGTAAGTACTTGAACAATTATCTCAATATGTCCAAAATTTTCAGGGAAAAAAAATAGATAAGGAAGTTATATTCATTTTATTTTTATAAAAGCATATTGATACCGGGGGGTAGAAAGAATAGGGTAGAAGTCGCCTTCCAGATTTGACTCTCTCGCAAGCGGAGAGTACAAGATCCTGACGCTTCCACCTTCTCACCGTGCCGTATCGTAATGACAAGGGCTCACTCCAGTAATAAAAGAATTCTTTTAAGTTAATTCTGGTTTTTGTTTAATTGCAGTCTTTGAAAACAAATTCAAGTTAAAATAAAATAGACATACAAAAAAAAACATACAAAATACAATAAATTTGCAATTGCGATCCCAATCGCAGAATACATAAAAAAAAACAATAAATTATATAAATGGTGCGTAGACATGGCCATGACGCTACAAAAGGAATAAATTGTACAGATAAATTGTCCACAGTAAATTTTAGATTGTTCATATTGTTTTCACTTGTTCATAATAAAATTGTTCACATTATAATTTCACTAAAGGTCTGAATAGCCCTACCTTGATACAGAGGGTCGGCGTTAAGTCCGCGGTGCGACTTTTATTGTCTAGGCGCCCGCAACGTTCCGCGGTTCGCGATAACGCTGGGTGCTCGTTCTGCGCAATCTCCTGGCAGATCGCGTTGGTTCGTTGCGTGTTCTTCGGTGCGTGGTATCCACTTCGTCATCGTTCGGCGCTGAATATATTTCTTAATTTACTTCTAATTCATTCTTAATTAAATTAATATCCTTGTCGATTAGGCTCGTAAGCCCTAAATACGCCCCCACACTGCCACTTGGTCAGATGGATGGGTGACTATATTTAGTCTTTCATATTCCCACACTGCCTCCTGGGTCAGATAATGGCGAATAGAATTTTCGATATCGATGAAGTCAACTTGGTCTTGCCAAGGCCCGTAGGCGAGACTGGTTACTGATTTAACTTGAACTCTGTTTTTATTATTATAAAAATTTGAACTTTACTAAAGCTACCGAACGATCATTACGTAGATTCGACTCACTGATTCCTTTTTTAAATATTAATGTTCTTTTAAAAATAACTTTGTTCTTACACTTAAAACTTTGAAGGCGGCGGTCAGGGCGTAAGCCCTGACCGCCTCACTATAGTGATAGACTGTTACTGTTCAACTCACTGATTTTCCACTGACTGACATCAACTAGACTGACTCTTTTATTTACTAACTAATTTTTACTGACTAACTTTTACTAACTAACTGTCCAGGTAGTAGGATTCTACCTTATATAATAAAAGTACCCCTGCATCGAAGGGAGGGGGGTGTACAGGGGTATACAATATTCAAAACTATTGGCACGCAAATTATTTGTGCATGCTAACTTAAGAAATATTTTAAAATTTACAATTACATAATTTTGCATTCTGCGTGGGATCGAGACTAATATAATAAATACTTTTACTCTAATTAAGTTAATTAACCCTGGCCACGTAATATTTTAGCTGGTACTATCGGTGACAGTGTTTTCAGTGTTTAAACCGTTTATTTTGAAGTGAAATTATATTGAGAAGTATCACACGCGCAATTCCGTCAAAATTCACACTCGCGAGGGCTGTATGAAAGCACTATTGCACGATGTGTGGCATTTATCGGAAGTGACGTGCGAGATACAACCAACATGGAAAAAATATAATGTTTTTCGTGACTGTCTTGAAGTAATTTACAATGACGAGCGTCAGACACTGATTCATCAAAAGTCATACTCGCGAGAGCTGTGTAAAAGCCCCTAACGCGCGATATATGACGTTTATCAAAAGTCACGTGTCCGGCGCGTACATTGTAAACATTTTCATTGAAAAGTAAAATTGCCTAACGCGAATATATCCTTTCGCGATTTACACGTTTGTTTCTTTCGGCAACCAGTGCCCCGTTCCACCATTGTACTTTTCAACTTTTCACTTTTCGCTTTGCGATTTGAGAATTTCGCAAAGTGCAAAGCGTTCGCGTTCCACGAAAAAAATATGGTCACTTTGCGGCGTCGCCAAACATTTGCAAGTCTTTTCAATTGACGCTAGCGACACCTAGTGATAACTTAGTAGTACCGAGTGTTTCGCGCGTAGCGTAAACGATCGTTTGACACCGTTCGTTCTTGTCTGTTTCGTTGTTGTTGTTAGAAAATGAGCTGGAAAGACAATATTAAGAAAAAAATAGCCGTGTTGGAGATAATTAATGAAAAGAAAGGAGTTATTTTTGGAGTAATTAGTGACATTATCACTAATACAGTGAAACAACAGGTGTTTCACTGAATTATTTGCTGTTGAGGAGACAATCATTTGCTTCTCTTAGTGATGTTCTGTACCTTAAAATATGTGTAAATGAGTAGTGAAATAATCATATAAACTTAGAAAAAGCGGACATAATAATCACATAAACATAGTTTAAATTACCTAAAAAAATCAGAATAAATCGTGTACTTAATCAAGACATATTCACACTGAGTGCTATTTATGCGAAAATATTCGAGGAACTGCGTGGGTAAAATATTTTCGAAATTTATCCTTTCTCTATAATTTCTTACAACCCCGTCTTCCTCATCCCTTTCTTACAATAAATTGTGCAAAATTTTATAATAAATTTACTCAAAAATTCTAAACAAACAACTTCTACTTTCACAACTCGACGAATGGCAAATTTGAAATGTCAAAATATTCTTTTCAATTCATTCGCAAAGTTTGCACAGTTTTTTTATGAAAAGTAGCGATGGTGGAACAGAACGGCTTATTTGCTTTGCAATAGGCGTCTACTTTTCGCTTTGCACATTGTAACTTTTACTTTGCGAAAAAATGTAATGGTGGAACGAAAATAAGCCGATGAATTGCAAAGTGCAAAGCGCAAAGTTGAAAAGTACGATGGTGGAACGGGGCACAGATCCACCCCGGGAATTATGAGCAATACGGCATCAGTAAATTCGTCGGTGGCTAGACCCGGATTGCGCAAAATCAACCTCCGTGTATCTCGCTAGAGTACAACACGACGTTAGAGCAACAATTGAGAAAAGAAACATAAAATTACGGAAATGTACAACTGAAACTATTTATTTTGAATGTTTGAAACCGGATTTAAAACATCTGAAAGCACCGTCGGCTGGGATTTACATAACGATCGATGAGGATTAAAAAGGGTTCGATTTTTTTTCAGGTAGCCTGAATCTATATTTGAATAGTAAACATTGAAATATTTAAGTGCGGAAAATCCAAATCTCTGAGACAATTAGTTGCTGACCATGTTTTATAGCAGAACCCAAATAAATGGTCTTTGCGCGGTATTGAAAAAAGGTTATTTTATATGATGGTGATGTATTGTGTTTTCGAACTGGGTACAGATTAAAAAAATACAATTATGAACGTTAAAACCGAAAATACCTGAACCAACAACAGAATTAATATATTTTAAAATATTTACGAAGGCCAAGGTTAATAACAATAAAAAATGTTTAAAAATTATATTCAGGGCTATTTTTAGGGAAGACAATTGATGTCACCGAGTACCACCAAATATTATACCTGCATCAATATAATTTTTATTTTGTTTGGTACAAAATGAAGACATTCGTACTTTGAATTAAAAATTAATTAACGTGGGACAACTTTCAATTAGAATTCTAAGCTAATAGGAAACCAATTTGAATAGTTCACTGGACATATTTTTGTACTTCACACTTTCCAAAGTTTCTTTAATTCAAATATGTTGATAACATACCTACAAATATGTAGTTATAAGTACTTACTTTTACAAGTCAACACTTCTCTCAAGAGATGCGTTGCTGGAGCCAATGAGTAACATCTTGGTAACAGAAACATAATAAACAATTCACTGATCTGTCGCAAGAAATTTACTTCAGCCTGTTGAGACATCAAATATGGGGACAAAGAAAACACTGGTAACTTGTTTGTTTCGGCTCTGCAAAAGTGAACCAAAATAAATTAACAAGATAATAATCATTTCAATTGTTGCAGATGAGACATCACTAGTGACATGCATTAGACCTCTCAAAGCCATGATAGTAATAATAATAATAATGAGCACTTCCTTGCACCCTGCGCAAATCGCGAGTTTATTGCCGTATAGCAATGTCTTTCAACTAACCAGTGTTTCCAGCCCAGAGAAGCAACATTAGCGTAAGAAATGAATTTAAATAAATTTCTCCTCTGCTGGGAATCGATAGACATTTGAGTCACATTGTTTTTTTTTCCCAAATAAAAAAGAATTACATAACCCATAATTACATAACGATATTAATACAAAATACAATAAAAATAAAATATATATTAATATTAGGTACTTGGATATATTGCCTCACTAGGCAAAAGCCTGTTCCGAGGCAATACCTATTTAAAATGAGTAGCTGTGCAAGTATTTAGTCAGTCCTAGTCAAATTTAGTCCCTGCGTATTGTATGTACATGTGTTGGCTGATATTAGGACATGAGTGAGATCCATCATTTCAAAACATGAGTAAGATCCCTCTCACACTCTTCTCTGCCCCTGTACATTAACCACTTTGTTACTAATTTGTTTATATTGCTATTGTTTTGGTTGTCTCAAATAACATGTGTTATTTAAGTGCCAAACTCTCAATGAAAATGTGTAAACGCATATTAATTTGATTTATTGACTTTGAGCCGCAGAAGATAGGAAGATACATTTACATATTTTTTTTTTAAAAGAAAAAATGAATATGTCCTTGTTAAACAAGTACATATACATCATCCTACGTTCCCTAAAATAAGCAAATAAATGCTTGTGCTTAGGTGAACGAAATCGATCGAGGCAGGATTCGAACTCGCGACCACTGGATTACTAGCCCAGCGCGCTAATCGCTCTGCCACCGACCCATCTGAAAACATATTATTGGGATACAATGTGCAAATCATACTTTTACATTATCATATATTTTTTTAAACATATTATTGGGATACAATGTGCAAATCATACTTTTACATTATCATATATTTTTTTAAACATATTATTGGGATACAATGTGCAAATCATACTTTTACATTATCATATATTTTTTTAAACATATTGAAAACATATTATTGGGATACAATGTGCAAATCATACTTTTACATTATCATATATTTTTTTACTTATAACATTGTATCCTGTTTGTTTTGTACATAAATTAATTTATAACAAATAAATACTCTTTAGTGACATTCAACGTCGACCTGATAAGACACTGAAAGAAGATTAACTTTTGCATTTACCTACATATTGTACACTGTAGGATACTTCCCAATAATCACTCGGCAATTTCTTCCAACCCAAACCAGATACATATTATCTAAGATGACAAATATACCAGCACATAACATAAAGAAAGACAATGATAACCCAACAAATCAATTCTGGGGGGCAAGTCTAGTCCAACCGGCGATTACCCATATCATGGATATAATTATTATATGGAGTTCTATATAATATCTTTAGATGTCATAGAACTCCATATGATAATTATATCCATGATATGGGTAATCACGAGGGTTTTGATTTCGTCGGTTGGCCGACTTGCACCCCTGATCAAAATGTATTAAATATATAATAAAAAATATGACAATACTTACACACAACTTTGAGCAATTCTTATTTTTTCAAAATGAAGAGTTATTTTGGTGATCATATCACAAGCAATCAATTTATCTCCGTCTATCCTTGAAATTCTCTCATTGAGATCCTGTATTGCACCCCACAAATCTTCCTTTAACTGCTCCACAGTGAATTCAGGCTTGTACGCATATTCTTTCAGCCAAGACATGAGAAAGTCACGCAAAGCTAAATCAATCAGCTGTTGAAGTAAACCGTCCACAGTACGTCCAAATACAACTGGAAGATGAGGTTGAGACAAAACATTTTTGGAAAGTTTCACCGATTCAACCTAAAATTCAAGAATAACATCATACAGGGTGTCCCAAAAGGAAGTTTATATTCAGTGGATTGATTAAAAAAAAGTAAGCCGTGTATCAAATGTTTATTAATTATTAAAGTACACAATTTGGGAATTTATTTCTTAAAAATAATATCATCCAAATGTAGACCCTCGCGTTCGCAGCACTTATTTAATCGAACAGTAAAATTACTTATGACGGCTCGGCAGGTGGACTCAGTGATGGCTACCATTTCAAGGCGGATATTTTCTTTCAAATGCACCAGGGAAGACGGTTTATTGGCGTAAACTTTAGATTTAAGATACCCCATAGGAAAACGTCCATAGGAGTTAATCAGGACTGCGTGGAGGCCAATTTATGTCATCTCTACTGGAGATCAATTTGCCTGGGAAAATTTCACGAACTCGTGGCAGAGATGTATTGGACGTGTGTGACATTGCTCCGTCCTGCTGGAACCATGTTCTTTGGTTATAGCCAGGAAAGTTTTGCATTGGTGACAGAAAGTCGTCTAACATCTCCACATAACGCTCAGAATACAAATATAAAATTTCTTTTGAGACACCTTGTATTATACTAGTTGCATGTAACATATGAGATCCAACTGTCGATAGCGATAGTATATATAGTTGAAGAATAAGAATCAAACTATAAACCCATAAATACAAATTATTGAAAATTTTAACACATGTTGGTATGTATGTCAAGATAGGACAGTATGGAGGTCAGTCCTCTTTTCCTACCCGGAATATGAAAACAGCATGATGGTTCTGTATATATGTTTGGAGATTAAGTATCAAACTATTAAGTCTTCTTACATATTGTGTATAGGCAACTGCCATACAAATTGTATGAAGCGATGTCGTCACTAAATTCAATTTTTATAAAAATTTGAGATATACTTCTACAATATTAATATTTTTTATATAAAATTAAATTATCTAGTTGGGTTGTTTCGGCTTTTTTCGAAATTTAAAAAAAAATGGAAATATAGGCAGTTAAACTCATAAATTTATCATAAATAATATATTTTTCTTAATAAAAAATGTTTGAGAAACCCTGGAATTTTTATAAAAAAACTAATTTGAGATTTTGTATTTGTACCAATTCATACCAATTTTCAGCGTTCTAGCTTTTATGGTTTCTGAGATATATGGAAAAATGAAGTAAAAATTCGAAAGTTGATAACCCCTGACTGAAACAAAAATTCACAATTCTGAGTATAAAAGTTTTGTAGGCCTATAACTTTTTACATGAAATTTTGAAATTTTGGGCTCTGTAAATTGAGCGGATCAAAAGTTATAAGGGGGGGACGGACACACACACACACAGACACACGAAATTTTCTACTCCGAATTCTGAGTAAATCCGTGTACGGAACATATATGCTGCGAAGCCTCTAAGTTGGTGTTTTTTGACTTCAAAGTTGGAAAAGCCGTGAAAAAAGTAGACCTCTGCATACAATTCTAGCGTATCCTGGCTTGAAACATTGTCGATATGTTAAGAGAACAAAGTTCTCCTGAACAAATCGACAGTTGGAATATTGACTAGTTGCATGTAACACATGAGATCCAACTGTCGATAGCGATAGAATGTATAGTTGAAGTACCAAACTATAATCCCATAAATACAAATTATTTAATATTTTAAGATATTTGATTTTCTATACAACACATGTACCTACATAATATGTAGGTATGTATGTCAAGATAGAATAGTATGGAGGTCAGTCCTTTGATCCTACCCAGAATATGAAAACAGAATGATGGTATATAATATGTATGTTTGGAGATTAGTATCAAACAATTGAGTCTTCTTAGATATTGTGTGTAGGCGATTGCCATAAAAATTGTATGAAGCAATGTCGTCACTAAATTCAATTTTTATAAAAATTATTAAAAAAAAATTGAGATGTGCTAATACAATGTTTATATTTTTTATAGAAAATTAAATTATCTAGTTGGGGTGTTTCGGCTTTACTTGATATTTTTAAAAAATTTGGAAATATAGGCAGTTAAACTCATAAATTTATCATAAAAAAAAATATTTTTCGTAATAAAAAATGTTTGAGAAACTCTGGATTTTTTTAAAAAAAAACTAATTTGAGATTTTGTATTTGTCTATGTTTATACCAAATTTCAGCGATGTAGCTTTTATGGTTTCTGAGATATATGGAAAAATAAACCAAAATTTCAAAAGTTGATAACCCCTGACTGATACAAAAATTCACATTTCTGAGTATAAAAGTTTTGTAGGCCTATAACTGTTTGTATATTCTGAAAATTTGGGCTCTGTAAATTGAGCGGATCAAAAGTTTTAAGGGGACACACACACACACACACACACAGACACACAGACAGTTGGATAAAGAATCATATTATACAAATATTTTCAATAATACATTGAAACATGCTCATTTGCCGTGTTATTGAAGTAATAATCTCTTTGATAACCTATCTTCAAAAATATTTACGACAAGATACGTTAAAAATGTATACCACATGTTCCTCTGGACACTGATTTGCATGTTCCTTTGGACACACCAGAGGAACATGCTATCGTATTTTCAGCACCATTGCCAGGTAGCAAAACTGAAAAAAACTAGGACTCACCTAGTTGATGATGATGTCCTCAAAGATGCTGTTAGTGATGTTTTGAGTTGTAAGATATCTAATTATTTTGAGTTGTAAGATATCTAATTATTTTGAGTTGTAAGATATCTAATTATTTTGAGTTGTAAGATATCTAATTATTTTGAGTTGTAAGATATCTAATTATTTTGAGTTGTAAGATATCTAATTATTTTGAATTTGTAATATTATATCTTTTTTTTACTAAAATTTCTGGGTTATTTGTTACTTTTTTATAAATTTTCTATGATGTTTTTAAATTGCTTCAATTATGGATATTCTGAGCTATTTTTTTTCAACCAAAAATTCAATGTTGATAAGCTTACACAGTTGTTGTTAAACTGTCCAGAGGAACATTACTTAATGTCCAGAGGAATATTCTCTCCGTGTTCCTCTGGAAAATATTGAAGTTTTTATAAAAACATAATTATTCTATGTATAGAAGAAGATTTATCAGAATAAAATATTAGAGAAAAATAAAATGTTTATTTGAACTTCATATGACCTAAACATTTTGATGTAATACTCTATTGATTTTAATTTAAAAAATAAAGTTCATCAAAAACTGGAAAATGTCCAGAGGAACACAACTTGCTCAGTTGGTCCAGAGGAACACAACTTGCTCAGTTGATAATTCCTTTTTTTTCTTGGCATTGGTAAGATTTTTTAGGGTTGTCAGATGAAAGAAATTATACTTTGCCAGATATAGTATTTGTCACAAAGAAAGAATAATAAGTTGTTTTTGCACCTCTGAAGCATTTTGAGTAAATCTGTGTACCTCACTCTGTTGAATGCCTTCTAATAATCTATGCATTAATGAATGAATGATTTTATTACAACAATACACGCACACAGACAGAATATCACTCGCTAGTCAGTCGTCTCCATAATATTGGAAATGAATATTCTCATTTAGGTGACATTTTTATGCTGTCCAAACATAAATATAAACGGACGATATACACATTTTTTTATGAGAGAAACAACTTGTGATATTTTCGGTGCGGATTAGTATATTTTTGATTGTGAAATGTTTATTTTTTGTTTATTTACAACGAGGTCTACTTTATTTATATGCGGATTTACATGACACTGTATCCACTGTTATTTTTTGTATTTATAATTCTTTTTTATTTAATGTTTTGGTTTATTTTGAGTCCATTTGTATATATTTTTTTATGTTTGATAATAGGTATCTATTATTTTTTATTTTTGAATTTATTGTTTAACTGTTTAGGTACATATTATTTTTTTCTTCTTTTTGCAAGTGTATAATTAATTTTTTTTTTTTTCTATATATTTTTTATCATCAATATGTGTTTTTATGTATGTAAAAGGCAATTTATGCTGTTTATAAATAAATAAATAAATAATTCAGTAAGAAGTAATTCATAAGATAATGAGTTAGGAACTTTGAGATGAATTTAATTAGAATAGCCCACGCCGGTGGCACTCTATTGGTAGCACTGGTTTTACTTTACGCTTACATCTCCAAAGGTGGCGCTATTTATTTATTTTCAATGTTGGTATTTTTGAAAATCCAATGTAAAATTTTCAGACCTTCAGCATACTTCAGTTGTGTTTTGTTGTTTGTTGTGACGCGAATCATTTTGATCCTTTAAAATCTTGAAGTAAACCAGATAATAAATATAACACGTGTGATTTTGTAAAATTCTTGTTGTTTTCGGTGTTCATCTACATACACACTATCACGCCATGTGATGGTGATGGTGTTAATCTATTGCCAGCTTTATGTGTTTTTCGATTATCTTCGCAAGATGGCTGACAAGTTTTGTTGTGTTTTGAATAAATTGTCAAATGAAATACGGCGAAGTGAAGTTATATAGTTTTCCGAAAATCAGTATTAAATCTTTCTTTGTGGAAAATAAATTAAAAAAAACTAATAATCTACAATGCACATTTTATTTAGATTTTTGAAATATTGCAAATAAAATCCATCATATGTGTTTTTTTTAATAAATAATGATTGAAAAATGGTTATTTTTTATTTAAGTCATCCTTGAATCTATTCCTCAAAGCTGGAAACATTTTAAAATGGAAATTTAAATTTGCCGTGGACCGGTCGCGTATTCGTTGCCCCTATAGCGGAGATGCGAGAAACCTTATGATTATCCGGTTACAGCTTCTATGTATTGAGTGACACATCTGAAGTATACTGAAAGTTTACTTCCATATAATCTGTGGAATAGCCAGTCTACTTGAGTACAAAGTTAGTCAGCGGTGAGTATTAAACAAAACCTAATAAAATAAAATTGAAATACTTGTAGGTACATTAGTATTCCCTATTCAATACTAAAATATATTACTTACTGTAACCGTGTCACGAAAAGCCTGAAGATCCTTTTCTATCTGTTCCAGTAGACAAGTTGGCGTGTAATGTTGAGAAGAAAGATATATATGAGCCCATATTGCACACGCAAAACCAAAAGCAATAGAAGATATTGTTAATAAGGAGAAACATGTTACTGACCAAAACCATGGCCAAAGTAATGTAAACAGAAGAATTAATATTCCGGAACCAGTCAATAACCAATTCATCCTAAAAGAAAACACTTACTTAGTATATTGTTCATTCAATAAAATATTTATTAGGAATATAATCAATAACATACGTTTTATCAATCCGATATAACAGTTACAATGTAAAACATCATTTGCATTTTATAAAAGTAATGTAAATTTTATGTAATAAAGACTTCTTATTTGTCATATATATATTTTGATTAGAAGTGTTATTTTATCTTTATTCTATGAGGCAAATGAGGCAAACATACACTTTTTACAATTATCGAAACTGACACTCGTATTTACCATAGATCGCCATAGATTAAGATCAAGTTGTCAATCTAAAGTACCTGTGATCCTTTCAAAACTTTTTTTAACCACCGAATTTCACGGTTGATTAAAGAATAACGAAATACACGTGTTAAAGACTGAATGCCGTTTTCGTGATGAATGTAAAAAAAAACAGCAATCGCTAACATGAACTAATAACTAACAACAAGAGTAACAAGTAAAGCGGGGAAGGAATAAAAAGTGCTTAAAGGGAGAAAATAATTTTGCAGCATCATGGTCATTATTATTTTCACCCATCACACAATGGAAGGTTTCCATTGTGTGATGGGTTTAAAACAATGGAAGGTTTCAGAATACTTTCGTCGATGGTATTCCAAATTTTGAAGACATTATTGGATAACTTCATATTTCCGCGAAGACGTCACCAAATAATATAATAAGGAGGACCTATCTCAGAAGAGAGTGTCCCAACGAATATTAGACTTACGAGGTAAGGGCAGATGTTCCCGAATAAGACCGTAAAGGGGTTTTCCGTGTCATCTGGTACGTCTCGCTACACCCAGCGTCCTCTGGAATCCAGAGGACGCTGGGTGTAGCGAGACGATTTGCAGTTTTTGCAGAACAATCCAAAGGGCCTTGCTACACCACCGATGAGTATTCAGGCTAAGCTACGTCTTGCGCGTTCATTATGTTGCCCATTATGGAGAATAGCCATTTCATTCCATCTGCGACGATAGATAATATCTGGGTCGCTAATACCGGGCCTGCTGCTGAAAAACATGTATCACTCTATGCATCTAAAGGATTTTCCTTTGCAGTGTGTTAAAGAATTTGGGCCCCGCCGATCCGTAGCCACAAACGATTTTAAAAATGTGTCAAATGATTATCGATTGTGGCAAAATAAATAAAATAAACATTATAGCAAATTAATGTTGTGAAAAAATATATAAATTCTTATCCAAGAGATGCTATCGTTGTATATGTCTAGCTCATTATTGACTTGTCACAAATTTATTTATTTATTTGATTCAGTGATACCAACTAATGGCTATTATAAATGTTTCCATATAATATACCAGATTGAGTACTCCGCACAGACTTCTATAAACATGTGGTACTCCGTGCAATGAGTGAGTCATTATACAATAGGTACAACCTTGTGGTATATCGCGCGTTTGATTACTTGGTTGGCAACATATTACAGTTTTCCATACATTTCAACATTTCCAAGAAAACTGTTTCTTAAATCTTAATGAATAGAGTGTTTTTTTCGACAAATAAATCCGAAAACAATTCACATTAGTCGTCATTCTCTATAGAAAAACGATGTGGCCTACCCACCTTGTTGTTAAAGGTACCGCGGAAAAAAATCCTCACTTCGATTCATATAAAATTTGCTAACATCGACATATAGTTATGAAAATGTATTATATGAAAAATTATGGGCTTTTCCTATGCTTTTCGTCTTCAAATTAGGAGGAAAAATTACATTACACATTTACATAATATCAAAACAATGAAACCGTGTACTTATACAAAAATCCCACAAGGCAAAGCCTGTCTGTGGGTATACCAATTAATATAAACAAAATTATTTAAATTACTTTCTTTATAAGTTGGCAACCCTGACATGACTTTGACAGAACATACCTACGTAGTTTTCTATGTTGTTCAATGTTCGTGTATTTTCGCAGTTCATTTATAAGGTTTCTTACATGATAAGACACTGTATTGACTGTATATTATTTGTAATGAACACAAGATACATGTTTATTGTATTGTGGTTCGTATATTCGAAGTGATTCGTTTGTATTTCTGTACTGTGTAGTTTATAAGATAGGAAAATTTAACAAGAACTACCATAATTATCACCACACAAAATATTTGCGTTCAATTTCCTTTGTTCGTTTTTATAGTCAACCTAAAAGTGATAAAATGCCTATCCTATATAGTGTTATATCAAGGGGAACAGTCGTTCTTGCAAAGTATGCTTCATGTGCAGGGAATTTTGCAGAGGTGACAGAGCAGATTTTGGCAAAAATCGCTCCATACAATGACAAATTGACATATTCTCATGGAAACTACCTTTTCCACTATGTTTGCGAAAACAGAATAGTCTACTTTTGTATTACAGATGATGTGAGTAGATAATATGACTGAAATTGTAAATGTTTATTGCTGATTTATTGTATTTAAATGCTAATTTTTAAATGTTCATCACTATTTACGAGCATAAATTCCAAAAATATAACACTACACATACTTTATTTATAAACAAAAAAAAGAATCAAGGTAAAATGATTTGTCTTCTTAAATTCATAGTTTTTTAAACGATAGTTAATGTTTTCATATCTTTTAGATGCTTTTAAAACTGCCTCTATTTCACACATATTATATTAATTTTCCATTTGTGTTTTTTGAGGTTTCAAAGTCAGTATTGTATTAACATTATTACCTAATATTAACTTTGGTTTCCTGACATGTATTCATGCATGCACTTACAAATATATTTAACCGTATGCACATAATTAATAATCATTTACATAATTCCAAAATATAGTGGTATAAAAGGTTATGACTTGTAAAAAGTTAAAAGTAATGACTTGTTGATTTCACTTTTGTTCCATGTTGATGTATGTATGCCATCAAACTCGTATTAATATTATGTATGATATTATTTATGAATTGACTCTGTATTGGATCCTCTGTTCAACAAGCTTTCTCAGTTGGTCAATATCAAATTCATAAAATGCATAATATTATTGAATCTTGCTGATATCATTCTTAATAATGACAGTTTTTTTAAAGAGTATAAATCCATAAGTATATTTGAAGAATCACAAAATAAATGCATAGGAAAGTTCATATTTTGTTTTCTAAACTTTATGGTCTTATTTTGAGCAAACATACATTTTCTTGTTCATTGCAAACGTGAAAAAATGATGCCTTCATTGCCTATTATTTCGGGTGATTTTACCAATGAAAATAATTTGAAGTCATTATCTATAAAAATTTAAACAACATTGTACACTTTTATCACGTCTAATCATTGTATGAATTTAAAAATAAATAAATATAAATACCTACTTATATGAGTATAAAATTTTTATATGCTGCTTATGTTATCATATTTAATAGGTACATAGGTACTTAAAAGTTATTTACAAGTCTCTTCATTTTTATTATTTATTAATTATCATTATTCACAATGATTACTGTATCAACTTATTTGAGTGTTAATTATACATCTAATATTACACAAAAATATTAGGGGTTGATGTATGTACTTGCCGTTTCGTAATGAAAAATGAAAACAATTTTTTTTATATGATAAAATAAATATTTATTTAATATTATTATCTCTACATTTCTGCCAACTATTTGGAAGATCATTTAAAACTTTTGAAAAACTCTGGGTTCATGTACTCCACAAATTTGTCAAGGTATTTAATTCCATGCAAAAAATTGTCCCAGAAAAAATGATAGTCGGTTGAGACGAGGTCTGGCGAGTAAGGAGGATGACGATTGATTTTTAACTGCAGGTCTTGTAGTGTTAAAACTGTTTCTTAATCAGTGTTAAGTCTTGCGTTATCATGGAGCTTCTATTCAATAATGGAAGATCGATTGACGAATCTGGACTATTTTTCTGCAAGTTTCACCATTGTTGCTGAGCCCTACGCAGGCATCAGCTGTCATTGCTTGACCCGATGTGAGAAAGCGGAAGGGAATGAAGTTACCACCAAACATTTACCATTACCTTTCTATGTGTAAGCTTCGCTTTAGGACATTGTTGCGGCATTTAACCTGGGGCCAACCATTGAGTTGTTCAATTGTGATTGTCGTATAGAATCCCTTTTTCGTCACACGTCACAATTTGGTCCAAAATCCCTCAATTTCTGTACCGGTTTGACAAGGAAAGGCAAACTTAAACGCTTGCTGTTCTCTGCAGATCAATCAAATCATGTGGTACCCATTTTACCCATTATAAGTTTTTTAATTTTACCGATTTGCTGCAAATGGGTCAATATTGTGGATACATTGACATCAAAGCATGCTGATAATTCCTTGGTAGTTTGACATGGATCAGCTACCATCATCACCTTCAATTCTTCCTTATTTACCATAGTGGCTGTTCTTCCTCGTGGTTCATTCTTCAAGTCGAAGTTTCTACTACAAAATCGTTGAAACCTAAAACACATGGTGCGTTTATTAGTCGTATCCAATCCACACACAACAGCATTGACATTATGAGTAGTTTCTGCTGTGTTAGTCTCAAGGAAATTGTATTCGAAAATTACTGATTTATGCCGTATCCATCTTCATCTTAAAAGTTGAATGTAAAAACAATTGAAAATCAAACAAACAAATCTCTATTTTTTTAAATTAAGAATGCTATAGTTTTCACGTGAAAAAAATTCCACTGTGAAATCTGACTCCATGCAGGTTTAATTTTGATTCAAAGTTACAACGGCAATTCCATATAAAAAAAACCCTATTATACATTTGTTGTAGTTTCATTTGTAGGTTTTATCCTATTATATTAGAATCTACAATATGTAAGTTTTGAATAGAAGATTCATTGTTTTATTTGCTCAGGTACTGTTGGTAGTATTGACATATTATTGTCACCATAGTTCTGTTTGTCCAACTTGTTGTTTAAACAAATTTGAGCTGTTTATCTATCATTAAGTAAAAAAAAAACATTTCACAAGAGTATGTGTATAAACATAACTGGTGAACAGTGTGTGTCAAAATGTCTTTTGTTTCAAACTTCAATGTTGAAATAAATATAATACGTAGGAAAACTACTCCATTTCTTTCTTCTCCAATTTCTACTTGATTTACAACTTGTTCATTGCTCTCTTCTTTATGGCAAAACTTATTTTAAAGATTTAATCCCTTAAACTAATAGAATTTAACGTAAATTTATGGTAGCCATGATAATAGTAACAATAGTGCAAATACTTTGCTCTAAACCTTGAGTAAACTTGGCACTTAAGTGGTTTGGAGAAAAGTATTTGCACCATTGATACTATTCACATTAAACTATTTCAATATTAAATTACAATTAATCAAATTCAAATTCATGATTCCGTTTGAAGTTTAATAAATTATTTATTAATATCTAAATGACCCATCAATATTACTGCAATCTTCCCTTGTACAAAAATGGTCTATTTTATGGGTGATTACATGAATTAAATACTTTAGTTTGCCTCCATACTGTATGTGTTTAGTTATGTTCATTTAATGAAATTTTTTTATTTATCTTTATACTAAAAGAATCCTTAAAATAAGCATTAATGCTTGTGAACGAAATCAGTCAGGGCAGAATTCAAACTTGTGATCACTGGATTACTAACCCAGCATGCTAACTTCTCTGCTACTACCCATTTGATTCCCAGATAGGGTTTCAGGAATTTTATTTTATTACAATAAGAGTAGAGAACGAATGGCTCGAGCAAGTGCTTAAGAAGGATTTGTAATAGAACGATGTATGACCGGGTAAGAAATGAGGACATAAGGTAAGAATGTAAGATGAAGAAAGATGTCATTACTAGAATGAAAGTGAACACATTGAGATGGTTTGGTCACATGGGGAGAATGAATGAGGAGCGCCTGACGAAGAAAATATACAGAGCGGAAAGGAATGGAATGAGAGGTCGGGGACGCCCAAGAAAGGGATGGCACGACCATGTTACCGAAATTTTGAAAGACGGAAATGTTAGAAGTGTGAGCAATAGACGAGCATGTATGAGACGATGCATGAATGTGGACAAAGCGAGGGATGCGTGCCAGGATAGAAAAATGTGGCGTTCGGTTCTCTCTGCCTACTCTGCAAGGGACATGGCGTGATGGTATGTATGTATTTTATTTTATTTTATTTCATTTTATGTAGCATCTCAGGCAACTAACAGGCACTATGTCAAATAATTATTTAACACGCACCCAATAACAAGTTGCCACATTCTGGAGACACAATATTAATCGTCTTACAGAACCAGACTGAAAACACAATTAAAAACTGTGTCTCCACCGGGAATTGAACCCGGAACCCTTGGATCAGCAGTCAGATACCTAACCAACTGAGCCTCAAAGGCCACGAAGGAATTGACAATGATCATCTCTTTCGACCTAAAATATTATTTCATCATAATATTTACAACGATGCATCATCTCATAGACATTCTTATATTATTTTGACATCTTACGTTCCCATCTTTCAAATTATAATTTATTTAGTCTACATATATTTGGTTACCCCTTACTAAAAAAAAATAAATATTCTTGCTTCCTTAGACCTTTGTTCTTTCTATATTTCTAATATCTCTGGATCTGACATTCTTGTCTATTATAAATATTATATTTTCATTTCTTATTCTATCTAGTATTTTTTTTATCAAATATTTGTATAAGACACTCAAAATTCCATTACATTTATTTTACTTGCATACACCATTCATGTCTGCCAAGTCAACTATCACATTGTGTATAGTTATCATAAAACATCTTGAACAATCACGAGGGTGTGCAGTAGGTACGCTAATTTGGATTTTTTTCTTGCTGGTTTGACATGTGTGCACAAACTGTCTCTTCAGGTTGAAGAATTTCAAAATGTTTGGCAATAACTATATATCGAGTTTAGTTTGTCTGATATCCATTACTGATAAATAATTATGTATTGTATTATGGGGGATATGAGGTAACCTATATATGTATACCCCCACCAATCATGACCTGATTCAGTTCTCATTCAGGGTTGTTTCGGGCCAGTCACTTGAATAAACATCATCATGTAACCGAACACACAGTTTTCATTTCGTCCCTTTATAGGTATCGTCCTTCATTCCCACAGTATAATCAATAAACATCATCATGTAACCGAACACACAGTTTTCATTTCGTCCCTTTATAGGTACCGTCCTTCATTTCCACAGTATAATCAATAAAAAAAATTTGGATTTGTTTCAGCAATTTGAGAGGTCTCGAGCATTTTTGTTTTTATACGAAATAAAGAGAAGATTCAATGCCTCGTTTGGAGAAACTGCAACTACGGCTATTGCTTATGCAATGAATAGTGAATTCTCTCGAGTTTTGGCAGCAGAAATGAAACATTTCAGTGAATCCAAAGATATTGATACCATTTCAAGAGTACATGGAGAATTAGATGAACTTAAAGATATAATGGTCAGAAACATTGGTAAGAAATTTTAAGTTTTATTTTAGTGTTGATATCAAATTTGTAAAGTACATAAACATTGTACTATTAAGTTTTCCATGTACTGTGATAAAAATTATAAATGCTCTTAACATTCTGTAAAATTGAGTATTGATTTTTTGTGTAAAGAATGTACCTATACTAGCAGAAAAGGGCTTTATAAGTGCATTCAAAGTTTATCAATCTTTAAAAAAAAAGGTTATCAAGGAAAAAAATCCTTAGTGTAGTCAAAATATTCAATTCAATCTGCTTCATATTCAAATAATTTTTGTGGAAACAACTGCTTTCGATGGTACTGTACGTATGGTGTGCAGTACTCAACGAAATATGTTCCATTTGGTTGGTGGTTATTAGTGGGCCGGACATGTAGCCGATTCGTGTTTGAATCCTGTCTTAACCTATCTTGTTCACCTTAAAACTCTAGCTTTTGCTTATTTGAGAATGTGTGTTAGCTTATTCCAAGCAAATATGCTTTCTCAAATAAATTTGTTAAGGAAAAATTCTCATGTTCACTGATGAAACTACAAAGCAAAAGTTCATAAATATTATTTGAAATATTTATATAACCTTTATCTGGGCTTTTTTGCTAAATTAATATCTTATTAGTACCTCTGATTTTTATGCATGTTCTATGTTTTTATATGGTGCTTTCATTAAAAATTTGTTTGCAGATAACGTAACATTGCGAGGTGAAAGACTTGAACTTCTTGTAAACAAAACCGATAACTTAACAAATAACGTAAGTATTTCATGAATTTGAATAAGAGAAAATAAATAAGCAAATTACAATTTACTACAGTTGAATAATTTCAATAAATAAACTTGACAATGAATGTGTTCATTTATATTTTTACCAATTTATTTTTTCCAGTCTGTCTCATTCCGAAGCACATCCAGAAACCTCGCCCGTTCCATGTTTTGGAAGAACTTCAAGTTGTATATTATTTTTAGTATTGTTATTATCGTTATAATATATTTCATCATATCTATGGCCTGTGGAGGTTTTGCCTGGAAATCCTGTGTTGGAAAATAAAATTGATAAATTAACAAAAATCATTCTAATTTCCAGTAACTTTTATATAAATGCAATAATTTTTGTTAAGGAGATTGTATATAAGTGATTTTTTTATATTTAATCGTAAAGAATGAAAAAAATGCGTAATCATTGTATATATTATATTACATATATTTTATTTATATATAGACTCTCAAATATGCTTTTTAAGATAATTATTTGAAATAAAAAAATATATATATTCAGTTGAAATAAGATAAATGACAGATTTTTTTTTTAAAAGTTGCCTCCTGCTCTTATAATATAATCTTTTGTGTTATTTGTATGATTTCTAGATGTATTTGCTGATAACATAATTTTTCTCAATAATGCATCAAATTTTTACTGGACGTTAGTTGAAATTTGACATAAATTGCATCTGGCAATAATTTACGGAAGGAATATTTTGACAATAATTCTATCTTGTAATTGAGAGTCTATTGTTGTATAATTTTAATAATTGTGATAAAATTATGATAAATTCGTGCATGTTATTCCATATAAAATAATCAATACCTTTATAAGGTCTTTAAAGATATCTAAATGTATTGTTTCTATATAACATATATTCCAGTTTTGTTTGTAAAAATATTTATCTGTGATGACACACATGTAGAATGTTTTTATAGCCTCATTTTAAGACTCTTGTGAGTTGATGTGACTATACATATCAACATTCATGACATGTCTGTTGGGAAGGTTTTGATCAGAGCTGGCTTATGGCGCCCATGAAGATTAATGTGATCTGATAACAAAGTATGTCTATATTCTCTTAAATCATTAACAGTGACTATTTTAATGACACCTTTTTTTAATGAATAAAATATACCTTTATGTTTATCACATCTTTGTATATATTATTAAATATTTTGAAAATGTTGTATGAGTCAATAATATTTACAATGAATACTCTTAATTTAGCTGTGTATGAATTAATATTGCCAAATTTTAAAATATAAACAAGACTGTCCCATTTTAAGTTACTTGTATGTTTTATAAATTCTTGAATCTTTTATACAATTAAAATTTAATCGCTTTTGCAAGTTAAATGAATTGGTGAAAGTATATTTTTGGTTATGTTGTATTCAATAAAAAACAAATCATTCTTTTGTATTTATTTACAAAAGTGTGTCACATTAAAATTGTTTCGATGTTTTTATTTCACAAATTTAACATACTGCAGTTTTCATTCACTGTTGTCTTTATAAACATTGTTATTAACTAGTATTCTATGGTACATACGTTCATATTTAATTTTAAAACAGCAGATGGGTCAGTGGTAGAGCGGCTTGCATGATGAATTAGTAATTCAGAGGACATAGGTGTTAATCTCGCCTTGACCAATTTCGTACACTTATGTTACAAGCATTTATGCTTAAATTTGGGAATGCATGAGGATGTATATTTACTTGTTACAAGGACATATTCATTTAGAAAAAAAACTTAGTATAATCATATATTATTATCAAAAATCCCTTAGTATGGTATGGTACAAGACATATTAACACTTTTTTTCCTACCATAATAGAAACATAATGTCTTACGCTGAAGATTAATTTTCAAATGTATCATACACTAACTTATATTAACTATAATATGTTACAGTCCTTAGGCACGAAACTGGTTAATTTTATACAAATAAACACAAAATTGTTTTGAAAATAATCATTCATATAGAATTATTTTTTATTATTCATATTCTAACATTTTCTGTTGGCGAACCTACCTATATACAATAAGTTGTATATAGGTATCTGTCAGTGTTTATGGTAATTATTTTTAATTTTCTTTTTCACTATGTATATATTCATTGAGCCAGATAATCGACATTTTAGTCTATAAAATATGGAAGTATAGTATTGTATTTAGTTTCTCAAATAATGCTTCCAAGGATTTATGAAGAATCTTTTCATGCTCGTTTCATACTGTGGTCAAGCATCTGAATGATATATATTTTTTTTGACATCAAATTAATTTTAAACAGTCATTTAGAATATCTGGTATAGATTTGATAACTATGCCAGATATTCAAGCATAGTTATCAATGCTAGGACGATGTAAATTTAACATTTAGTTTTTCATAAAATTATCATCCTTTAGCTTAACCGATTCTTAACTGGGTTCGATTCCCAGCAGAGGAGAAATTTATTTAAATTTATTATGCAAATGCAAATATTGCTTCTCTGGGCTGGAAACACTGGGTAGTTGGAAGAAATTGCCTTACGGCAATGAACTCGCCACTTGCTCAGGGTGCAAGAAAGTGTTTATTATTTATTATTATTAGCTTAAATAAAAATAATATAATTATATTATTTTTATACAATTTTTATGTAGCTACATTATGAGTTCTATTATATTTAATATGCAAAAGGCTACCCAACTGCTTTAAACCCAACCAAATTAATGTAAAATAAAATATGTATATAAAAAAAACAATTATGTATGTAACCATTGTACTGAGGAAGAAAAAAAGTGTGTCCTTGCAGCTATATTTCATTGTAACATATTGTCGAATAAATAAATATAATTTATAATTCATCAAATCTATCGTAACCAGTCTTTGTACATTGCATGGAGTTCTTTATAGTAGGTGAATAAAATTGTACATTGCATGGAGTTATTTATAGTAGGTGAATAAAATTGTACATTGCATGGAGTTCTTTATAGTAGGTGAATAAAGTTTTGTTGAAAGTTGTGAATGTTTATAGGTATTATAACATCAATATGAAATAATCCCTCATTGTTCATGATAAATAAATAGTTCATTTGCAAAATACATACTTGATATTTAATGCAGAATCATTACACCCTTAGATATGGTAAAATTAATAACGGGTCAAATATAAGTACATATGTTAAGTATTATAAAATAATTGAATGATATTAAAGTACAAGAGATGTTTGCTCATATGCAGCTATTTTAAACTTATAAAACTCATTTCATTTTGATTTCATAATATAGTTACAATAGTTAATGCATTATAAGAAAAATAATGAAACTGATTTAATAAAACTGTTGACATGAATATAATTTTTTCTTGAACATTTTCGTTATAATCTTATGATATTAGTAGTACATTATGGCAAATATTCGCCTGTAAACACATCGGATCGCCTTCGCTTTGAATCGACTACGTAGGACGTCGCGTAAGTCTGGTTAACCGACGGAATCAAAACCATCCATGTTTACCCATGTCATGGATATAATTATCTTATGGAGTTCTATAATATCTTAAGATGTTATAGAACTCCATATGATAATTATATCCATGATATGTAAACATGGATGGTTTTGATTTCGCCGGTTGACCAGACTTGCCCCCCAGAGGTATTTTTGAACATATTCGTTTTAACTTTTGAATCCGTATAGCAATGAATTTAAAAACTTAACACTCTTGAAGGTATAAACTTCCAGAGATTTATTAATTATGAATCCCCTGTATACAGAATATAAAAACTATAATATTACATTCAAATTTTGTTTATATATATCATCATCAACGGCTCCACAGCCCATTGCGGGCCATGGCCTCCTCCAGCATTCCTCGCCATCTCCCTAGTTGATGTCTGAGGTTCCACTAAAGGTTTCGCAATAATTGGTTTTGTGGGGAGAGGTTATTAGCCTCTCATCCAACCCCCTACCAGGAGGACCAGGGTTTTCTGTAGGGGTTTCCTTACCTTAGCTTGTTTTATCCAGTTTTATGGCGCTGGAAACTCACCATTCGCCCACTCTCTATCTGCTATGACACTGATGGTATATATATATATATATATATATATATATATATATATATATATATATATATATATATATATATATATATATATATGTTAATATTAAGATTTTCGCGGGTGAAAGATGATGGATTGTTTTCTAGGGTAACCCGCGTATAGTCTTGAGAAAGACTGTTGTTTAACTCCCAACGTTTCAGCCAGATAGCACTGACCATTTTCAAGGTCAGTGCTATCTGGCTGTATAAGAATACCTAATACTTGGAAAAATGTACTTAACGATTGTAAAACATACCCGAAAATATCAACAAATAAACCGATTCCAAGTAATGACTCTGTGAAAGTACGTATCAATACAACCATTACAGAGAACAATGAAATAAACCCTACCCCTAACAAAAGAATCACCAGGTCACAGACAGTAACGATACAAACACAAAGTAAATTTGACAGTTAGCTTCGTACAGGGCCTCACTTGGATATTGACTTCTGAGTTGAACGGGTGTGCGCTCGCCGCCAATTCAAAACATAACTCAATATACAAGTCGAAACCCCCCTTGAAAATGGTCAGTGCTATCTGGCTGAAACGTTGGGAGTTAAACAACAGTCTTTCTCAAGACTATACGCGGGTTACCCTAGAAAACAATCCATCATATATATATATATATATATATATATATATATATATATATATATATATATATATATATATATATATATATATATATATATATATATATATATATATATATATATATATATATATATATATATATATATATATATATATATATATATATATATATATATATATATATATATATATATATATATATATATATATATATATATATATATATATTGTACATTAATTCATATTTTTCACATTTTTGTAAAAAAAATATTGTGATCCTATTTAATATTAATTATAAATAGGTATGTTTTTATAATCTACCACAAGGACTAAAAGTATACCTACGTAACGTATCATATCAATAATGAAAGCACTTTGAAATTGTATTGTACAGTGATTGAATCTTTTATATTTCTAGTTTTCGTGCACTGGTTTGTTTTGAATTATTTATTTAATTACAAAAATTATTCACTCTAAACATTAATTTTTATATAATCAAGCTGAGTGTGAGTGTGGCACAATTTATGAATAATTTTTCTTGTTATAATATGAAATTGAAACTATAAAAATCTGTCAGTATCGGTGCTTTTGAAACATTGTATTGCCTTTAGTCCATTTCTATGTTAATAGTGTAATGATATTATAATATATAAAAGTATTCAAATATATTTTGTAAAAATAAATACATACATTTTATATTATGCAATAAAATAAAAAATAAATACTTTCTGATGTTTTCTTTCTAGATTCTTAAATATTAAAAATATGCCTACATGTAGATTATAGATGGGTCGATGGCAGAGGGGTTAGCGTGCTGGGCTAGTAATTCAGTGGTCGCGAGTTCGATTACTGCCTCGATTGATTTCATTCACCTATAGGACAAGGATTTATTTTTTATTTATACATGGTATTATTTGCTTCATCAAAGTGATTACAGAAATGTGATATATGATTGATTCAAATAAAGTAGAAAAATTAAGAGAAAGGTCTATTATCATAAAGAAAAAAACAAACACCACATTAGTACAGCGTTATTTTAAATTTCTTGGCCCCAAAATGTACAACCTGTCGTTTGGAAAAATATGAAAATAGACACTGAAGAAAACAAACAGTTGGCTTATATCCATCAGCATAGATGAATCCTATAACAAATTAAGATTATTCTAGTTTGGTAGCTATTTATTTAATTATAATTTTTATATATTAAGTTTTCAAACATCTTAAATTGGTTAATTTATTGATACCTACAAATCATATCTACATATCGGATGTCCTAAAACAGGTTCACCTAGTTGGACGTCCAATGAGACAATATAAATATAGTTAAGTTATTGATACCTACAAATTGTAACTACATATCGGACGTCCTAAAACAGGTTCACCTAGTTGGACGTCCAATGAGACAATATAAATATAGTTAAGTTATTGATACCTACAAATTGTAACTACATATCGGACGTCCTAAAACAGGTTCACCTAGTTGGACGTCCAATGAGACAATATAAATATAGTTAAGTTATTGATACCTACAAATTGTAACTACATATCGGACGTCCTAAAACAGGTTCACCTAGTTGGACGTCCAATGAGACAATATAAATATAGTTAAGTTATTGATACCTACAAATTGTAACTACATATCGGACGTCCTAAAACAGGTTCACCTAGTTGGACGTCCAATGAGACAATATAAATATAGTTAAGTTATTGATACCTACAAATTGTAACTACATATCGGACGTCCTAAAACAGGTTCACCTAGTTGGACGTCCAATGAGACAATATAAATATAGTTAAGTTATTGATACCTACAAATTGTAACTACATATCGGACGTCCTAAAACAGGTTCACCTAGTTGGACGTCCAATGAGACAATATAAATATAGTTAAGTTATTGATACTTACAAATTGTAACTACATATCGGACGTCCTAAAACAGGTTCACCTAGTTGGACGTCCAATGAGACAATATAAATATAGTTAAGTTATTGATACCTACAAATTGTAACTACATATCGGACGTCCTAAAACAGGTTCACCTAGTTGGACGTCCAATGAGACAATATAAAAATAATACAGAATATAATGTTCATATTTTAATTATGTATCCTCCTGGAGCATTTTGCTAGTACCAGCTTATTTTAAACTGTCCAATTTGTACTATTGTTGCATTATTCCATTATTGTTATTCTTTATTTCGTATGTGTATGTATGGATTTAAATAATAAAAAAGGTAAGTCAATACAAATTACAATATGTAGAGCTCAATCTATAGTGAACTGGAAAAGAAACATTTAGAGGAATAAGTGGCACATATCCCGCAGTTTAGGTGATATAATTATTAATATGTTTGTTTCCTAATTAAAATAAGCATAAATCTCAGCAAATGCTTATATTGATTTGGTAAGAAATCAATAACATAAATCCATCACAAAAACAATATATCCTGTATTTAATCTGAAGAGAATCTTGTATGCTTCTAGTTTGTTAATCTTGTTAGAATTTTGACCAAGCGTAAATTTTTAAATGGAATGGATTTATTTTCCATATTTTTTTATTCTACAAGAAAAATTTATTTAAAAAATATTTAGTATAATAAAGATATCTTCAAAACTATACTAAATTTATCTTTCAAATGTAGTAAAATAATTAAATTAAAAAAATACATACTTACATAAAAATCGTTATTTCATTACTTGGAAATATTTTTTTAGGATCTTAAGAGATCATTGCAGGATAAAAATAATTAGATACACATTCAAGGAGTAAAAGTTTACGCCCCTTTTCCATTATACTTATTATTATTATCGTAGATAGGGCACGCAAAATTCTTGTTTAAGATAAATTTATAAAGCACTGCTAAATGCGTTCTTTCTAAAAAAGAATAATAGACTGAAAGTATACCACCAAACTCATAAGCCAATAGCTTCATCCCCTTTTATATGCAACAGCTTAACTTCCCTTATTTTTATCATTTAGCGATTGATTGTGGGATCTCTGGCGGGCAAATTCAGAATTAAAATCAGTCACACTGAGGATAGTATTGTGGTGAGAGCGTGTATTGTGCTTTGTTTATAAATTCATGAAGAATATTTCGTTTTTGTTTTATATTTTGTGTATTTAAAGGTGTTTTTTGACTGAAACTGACGATGTGTTTTTGTTAGTGAACTATTTCAATTGTAATGTTGAGTTTATTCATTTCACCAGTTAAATTAATATATCAAAACACAAGATTCATTGAAACGCATCAGGGAGTAAACAAAAATCGTTTTGTTGCAAAAGTACGCTGTGTAAGTTTTAAAATAAAAAATAAGTTTAATTAATAGTTCTATAATTATTCTTGCTTTGTATAACACTGTTTTAGTTATTAAAATGGATAAACAGAAGGAAAAAATGTAAACATTCAATGTCAATGTACCTACGTTCATAGAATGAAAGAGATAGAGCGGGAAGCTGTATTCCATATGTGTTGCTCTTTCATTTCCTCTTTACGGTGATTATGTAGTAAACGTAATAAATGTATACTTATGTAGGTAGGTATGAAACAACTAGTTTTTTGACAATGGTTACATCTTTAAATTAATGCGCATTCCTAGAATATTTAACGGAATTTGAAATACTGTACTTTACTTACCGAAACATTAAGATATTTTAATTGCAATTTAGGTATTGGAAGAAGTAGTTACCTACATACCCAAATATTTAATTTATTTTGTGGAACACGAACGTCCATACAATTACAAATATTTAAAAGCACCCGAAAAAATAAAAAGGTCACTGAACTATCCCCAAATATCATATAAAAATAGTATAATAAAATATGTGTAATGCCAATAAATAATATTGTCGCGTCCTAAAAAAGTATTCGGAAAAACTTTTATTAATTACTCAAGTTATTTTCATAATTAAAATGGATTCCCGGGATTTACTCTGTCGCAAAATGTTTCCCGCCAATTTTGTGAACGATGATGGCGGAACTAAAGGTGACAATCCTTTTTAAAAAATGGAACAATAGTGATTTTTGAGTTTATGAGAGACATGGCTTTCGCTTGCGCCATTTTCGTTCGATTAAAATGTGAAAAAAATATTTTGAATATGGAACACGAGTGAAAAGGCGGTTTGATCCGCTGTTTGAAAAGGACAGTGTATAATACCATAAAATCAAAATGGAAGACAGTTCTCCCGATTTGTCCCTGAAGCTGCGGCGAGGGTCAAGTGATTCGAGGGATTCCTTCTATATGGATTTCGCCCAAGGGATCGATTCGGACATAGAAGAAGTGACAACTATAGAGGGTCCCAGACCCCAAGCCAACAAGGCAATACCCGAAGGAGGCGACACAGACACTCTGGCTACCCCTTCGGGATTAGATGAGATTAAGGAACTTCCTTCGCAATGGTAAGAACTTTTTTATAACACAAATTACACTTTGATTTCAGCTTTATTACTTTTCATCATCGCAGAAATATCGCTTAAGATACTATACATAGATACCTACATAATATATCTATGTATCTCCTTTATTGTTAATAATAATGTTTCGAGCCATTTCGGAAATAATACACAGGTCAGACCCAAATCAACATTTTTAATAAGACTAACGTGGTCTTGATTTTCCAGCCCCGGTCTTGGTTTTGCATTCACATAATATTATGTGGTCTTGTGCTCTCGTATAGGTACCTACTCATCAGTCGTGTTTTGGTATTGGTTATGACCCTGTAAGTCTTGCATCTTTTATACAAAAATAACTATTTACTATTTATTTAACTAGACTACTAGAGCAACAAAACACGAAAAAAACATCAATTTATAATAAAATTTCAACGGTGTGTTGTTAATGACATGTTTTGTAATGAAAAAGAAAAGGTAATTTTATAAAATTTTACAAGACTCTTGCATTTAAGTCTTGCTATTCTCTGGGTTTCCCAAGTCTAATCTTGGTCTTGATATGAGTCTTGCACCCCTGGTTTCTTGGCCTAGGCACATATTCTTGGTATGTTTTTGATTTGGATTTGTTGCAAGATCAAGATTTTACACATCACTATTGCCTTCACTGATTCTCACCAATTCCTTAGTTAGGTACACATATTTTTGTTATTTTTTCTATTCTGCGATTCTATAATTTTTAAGAAGTAGTTTATCTCTCAAAAAATATCCCTATTTAAAAAAAAAACGACGATGCTTCTCTTCCGTTGTGTTTTCCAATTGATTTTGTAAAATAAATTGTTTAATAGAAACTAGTTGCATGTAACACATGATATCCAACTGTCGATAGCGATAGTATGTATAGTTGAAGAATAAGTACCAAACTATAAACCCATAAATACAAATTATTTATTATTTTATGATATTTGGTTTTCTATACAACACATGTACCTAGGTAGTCAAGATAGGATAGTATGGAGGTTAGTCTTTTTTTCCTACCCGGAATATGAAAACAGCATGGTGGTATATATTTGAAATGACTACCGTTGTATCGACATGAATCCAATCACAATAGTTGTTTTTGTTTGTCAAATCAATCGTCACGCAATAGTACACGTTTTGGTAATTCTGAACATGCAATTGCCTTGTACATGGTGAAAAACAATCTTACCTAACTTCAGACCACAGATTATGTCTTCAGACACTTCTATTTTATCTGTGCTTCACACTTCAAACATTCGAACACATGCGAATACCGTTGTTTACACGCTTCAATCTTTACTATTTTATATAAATATCTACCATCTACTCATTAATAATGTCTAAAATGTCATTAATAATGTCTAAATGTGATAATGTAACTTATTTCTGTTACGTAACGGCTCACTGAAGGTTGTGACATTGATACGTTTATGTCTTGAGCCACTGCCTTTTATTTAGATCCTTGGCCGTAGAAATTCAAAGTTGTGAGAACCTTTATTTCGACTGGTATAGCTCTTTTTGTATTTCCACAGACATGAGGTTTAATGATGTTGATTAAAAATCTCGCCATATTTCGGCCAACTCTGTATTACTTCAATAAATCTAATTTCAGGAATATCAAATGGGTTTGTCACGTCTCTCAAATTCCTTCTATAAATACCTACTATATGCATACCTAGAACAAAACCATAAAACAAAATTAAAACATCGATACTTCATTTTTAAAAGTTTTACAAATGTGCTGTTAATGAATAAAAATCCTATTTCCAATATGTCATTTTCCTCTAAATATTCAACTAAAGCCAAAGCTGCATTTTCTCGTGCCTTTTTAAGCGAATATCTAAATATTTGTCGAAGAAGAAGTCAAACCGAGTCAATCTGTAATCTAAACAACAGGTTTTGACCGCTTGTTTCAATATCAACAGTTGTTTATGAAATTCAGTCAATAATTCCAACAGATGTGCGTTCAGAATCATATTTGCTCCTCCAAGGTTCAGAATAACCCACTGTCAAAAAAGACGATAGCCGCCATTTTTGTATTGTGATAATCCCAGATGTCAATCGGTTTTGTCGTTTCAGAATAACCACCATTGTATGTTTGGAGATGAAGTATCAACCCATAGTCTTCCTTGATATTCTATGTTATTCTGAAATGACTACCGTTGTATCGACATGAATCCAATCACAATAGTTGTTTTTGTTTGTCAAATCAATCGTCACGCAATAGTACACATTTTGATAATTCTGAACATGCGATTGCCTTGTCCATGGTCAAAAACAATCGTAACTAACTTCAGACCACAGATTATGTCTTCAGACACTTCTATTTTGTCTGTGCTTCACACTTCAAAACATTCGAACACATGCGAATACCGTTGTTTACGCACTTCAATCTTTACTATTTTATATAAATATCTACCATCTACTCATTAATATTGTCTAAAATGTCATTAATAATGTCTAAATGTGATAATGTGACTTATTTCTGTTATGTAACGGCTCACTGAAGGTCTTGAGCCACTTCCTTTTGTTAAGATCCTTGGCCGTAGAAATTCAAAGTTGTGAGAACCTTTATTTCGACTGGTATAGCTCTTTTTGTATTTCCACAGACATGAGGTTTAATGATGTTGATTAAAAATCTCGCCATATTTCGGTCAACTCTGTATTACTTCAATAAATCTAATTTCAGGAATATCAAATGGGTTTGTCAAGTCTCTCAAATTCCTTCTATAAATACCTACTATATGCATACCTAGAACAAAACCATAAAACAAAATTAAAACATCGATACTTCATTTTTAAAAGTTTTACAAATGTGCTGTTAATGAATAAAAATCCTACTTCCAATCTGTCATTTTCCTCTAAATATTCAACTAAAGCCAAAGCTGCATTTTCTTGTGCCATTTTAAGCGAATATCAAAATATTTGTCGAAGAAAAAGTCAAACCGAGTCAATCTGTAATCTAAACAACAGGCTTTGACCGCTTGTTTCAATATCAACAGGTGTTTATGAAATTCAGTCAACAATTCCAACAGATGTGCGTTCAGAATAACCCACTGTCAAAAAAGATGATAGCCGCCATTTTTGTATTGTGATAATCCCAGATGTCAATCAGTTTTGTCGTTTCAGAATAACCACCATTGTGTATAGGTGACTACCATACAAATTGTATGAAGCGATGTCGTCACTAAATTCAATTTTTATAAAAATTGTTAAAAAAAAAATTGAGATGTACTACTACAATGTTAATATTTTTTATAGAAAATTAAATTATCTAGTTGGGGTGTTTCGGCTTTTTTCGATATTTAAAAAAAAATGAAATATAGGCAGTTAAACTCATAAATTTATCATAAAAAAATATTTTTCTTAATAAAAAATGTTTGAGAAACCTTGGAATTTTAAAAAAAAAACTAATTTGAGATTTTGTATTTGTCTATCTTTATACCAATTTTCAGCGTTCTAGCTTTTATAGTTTCTGAGATTTATGGAAAAATAAAGTAAAAATTAAAAAGTTGATAACCCCTGACTGAAACAAAAATTCACAATTCTGAGTATAAATGTGTTGTAGGCCTATAACTGCTTATATATTTTGAAATTTTGGGCTCTGTAAATATAGCGGATCAAAAGTTATAAGGGGGACACACACACACACACACACACAGACACACACACGAAATGTTCTACTCCAAATTCTGAGTAAATCCGTGTATGGAACATATATGCTGCGAAGCCTCTAAGTTGGTGTTTTTTTACTTCAAAGTTGGAAAAGCCGTGAAAAAAGTAGACCTCTGCATACAATTCTCGCGTATCCTGGCTTGAAACATTGTCGATATGTTAAGAAAACAAAGTTCTCCTGAACAAATCGACAGTTGGATAAAGTAATAATTATTGCTATCGTACTAGGTATGATGTATATCCAAATAAGTTCTTGATTTAAAGCTACTTGTTTTTCTGTTCTTGTCTCCTGATTTTTCTTCTTGTATTCTTTTATTTTTTATGTAGGTAACCAGATATTTTTAAGTACCTAAACTTGTTTTATACTTTCATACATTGACTACTGTGTGAGAGCACCTATATAAGGATGAGAACATTGGGGTTTAAACTGGAAGGTGTGACTGTATGCAAATGACAAAGTATTAATGTCTGAATGTGTGGAAGACTTGGAATATGTTTGGTTAAAATAGTAAACAATTTGGCTATAACAAAGTGCGAGATATGAGTGAAGAATGTATAATTATAATAAGTTAATGAATATTTATACTTAAGAAGCAAGTCTCAGCGTGATGGAAGACTGGAAAAATATATTGAAAAGAGAATAACGGCAGGGAATAGAGTGAAAGGTGCACTAAGATCTGTAATGGCTGACCTAATTATTTCGAGGCAAACAAAGCTCGCTTTTTTTATTTATTTATTTATTACACATAATATAAACGTAGATAAATACTATAAAAATCAAAATTATTACATATTTCTCAAATAAGTACTGTCCCAATAAAGTTTAAAAACTTGTGTTTGCTATACACAATGCTATCGTCGTACCGACTGTAATGTATGCTAGTGAGACATGGACATGGCAGAAGACGCATAAAAGTAAAATTAAAATGAGGTCACTAAGACGCATGTGTGGTAAAACAATGTATGATAGAAAAAGAATTGAGGATATTGGATGAGAATGTATGATTAAATTAAAAAAAAAATTAAAATAAACACTTCCTTGCACCCTGCGTAAGTGGCGAGTTTATTGCCGTATGGCAATTTCTTCCAACCAACCAGTATTGATTGATAGAGATATCGGCTAAGGAAAAGTTGGCACGATCACATAAATGGAATTTTGAAAGATGGAGACGTTAGAAGTAAGAATAACAGAAGAGCGTGTATGAGACGATGCATGGAAGTGAATGAAGCGAGAAATGTATGTTAAGAGAGAAGAGTCTGGCGTTCGGTTCTCTCTGCCTACCCCAAATAGGAAAATGGCGTGATGGTATGGTATGGTACTAAGTTACAACACTTTTATTGATTTTAAGTTGATTAATGTTTCTATTAAATTTGTGTACTATTCTTATACTCTACCTATTATTATTTATTTGTTTTTTATACTTTTGTGTTTGGAAATATTATTATTACTTTTTTCTGTTTTCATCTGCTGTTTTCTTATAAAAGTTAAATTATGTTTTTTTGATTATTACTATTATTGGAAATATTTAAATCAAAATAATCATATTAAATATGTAGAATGATTATGACATAATGTACATTATATTATAAGCATCGAATCATTGTAGGTACCAGAATTATTGTTGACGGCTACAGGTACCTACATTTTTCTTCTATTGTGCATTTTGTTTAATTTTTTTTTCGTTTTTTTTAATCTGTATTAATTTTGTTGACATAATAAAATATTTTTTATAAGTCATTGGTATTCCCACATGCAGGCTTTTTTGTGTGCTCGTTTGCATTATTATGTTTATTTTTTTTATGTTTTGTAATAAACTATGTAACAAAACTCAAATAAACTAAATAAATTGAAGCTAAAATATTATATTATAAACATACACACGCAGATGAACTCATTTTACCGTTTGTAATGGCCTAGTTAAATGCCTATGAAGAAATTAATTTGTTTTAAATTGTTTTGTGTGTATCTGTATGAGCTGTCAAGTAATGTGTGTTAAGCTAATGTATTGCTCTTCATCTACCCGATGTCATCTCTAATCTAATTTAGACTCATCCTCCAATCTTATGATGAAATTGTAGTTTTAGAAGAGTTTTAGGTTGATTTAGCTTTTAGTCGTGCGATATGTCAATTATTTCTAACTAGCTTTTATGTCCCGCCGTTGGCCAAGAATGTAAAATTGTGAAAGAAAAAGCAATCGTTTTTATAATATTGTCACCCAATTATTTTGCAATATCAGACTATGAAAAGTGGTTTGAAATTTGATTGAGTTTAAGTATTGTAAAATGTTCAAGTGATGGCCACAACCCAGTCATTTTTATATATTGCTATAAAGTGTGAATGAAGTATAATATTTATACAATTTCTGCTCGCATGGACTATGCGTAATGGTTTTAAATATGACTGTTTATCAACGTTGTAAAGAGATTGGTTTGGCCACAACCCCCATTTTTAAATATTATCATCGAAAACAAATTGTAATGTATACCTATTGAAAATTTAGTAATTTTGGATGTTGGGATGTGGTTAAAATTTGATTAAACAAACGTAGGTACTGAAAAGATCTAGTATTGGTCACATCCCATTCGTTTTTATATTTTTTCATCAAGTGTGCATTATATTTTTGCTCAATTTGACTGAAAGTCTTCATTAACGAAGAAGAAGAAGACTTGAACTATAGTAAATAGTTTTTAATTTGAATATAAATGTTGTGAAGAGTTCAGTAATGGCCACAACCCCCATTCTTTAAATATTAGGTGTTGAAAATTATTCAAAATAGGATGATATAAATGGTTTAAATTTAATTAAACAAAAGTATTGAAAAGATTCTAGTGCAGGTTATATCGTCACATCCCATATCCCATTCATTTCATATGTATTTTCATCAAGTGTGCATATCGTTAATAATATTTCTGCACAATAGACTATTAGACTTAAAACTAACCCAAAAGACTAAATAAAAAAGAGAAAAATAAGTATAAGACTATAAGAAATAGTTTGTATAAAAAACTATTCCAATGGTCTACATAAAATAAGTAAAAATACATATACCTAATAGAAGAATTAGACTATTGGAAATAGATTGTATAAAAGCTCACCCAAAGGTCTACAAAAAAGAAGAAGAAGAATATTTAGACTATTGGAAATAGTTTGTATAAATACTGACCAAAAGGTCTACATAAAAGAAAATGAATAAGACTATTGGAAATAGTTTGTATTAAAACTCTCCCAAAAGTCTACGTACTTAAATGAAGAAGAATAATAATTAGACTAAAGGAAATAATTTTTATAAAAAAATGACCCAAATGTATACATAAAAGAAGAAGAAGATGAATTAGACAATAGGAAATAGTTTGTATAAAAACTGCCCTAAAGGTCTACATAAAATTAAGAAGAAAAAGAATTAGACTCCAGGACCCGCCGCTTCAGGACCTTCAGTACCTCCCGTCCCTTTAATCCCTCATTACGTCCCTTCCCATCAGGCCCTTCAGTACCTTCCGTCCCTTCAGGCAGTTTTATACCTCCCGTCCCTTCAGGCCCTTTAGTGCCTCCCTTCCCTTCATTACATCCCGTCCCATCAGTCGGTTAAGAAAAGTTTAAATCCAGAAACCATCCTGGAAGAACCGCGAAGAGATGAAAGAACCTTCTTTTCCCAGGATGCTCTACTTAATAGGTAAAATGACTAAATACACGAAGAAGAAAAAAGTTTAAACCCAGATACCTGCGAAGAGATGGAAGGACAGTTGGACCTTCTTCTCCCAGGATTCTCCAACTTCATAGGTAAAATGACCAAAAATACACGATGAAGAAGAAGAAGAAGAAATAAGTTTAAATCCAGATACCTGCGAAGAGATGGAAGGAAAATTGGACATTCTTCTCCCAGGTTAGTCCACCTTCAAAGGTAAAATGACCAAATAGACGATGAAGAAGAAGAAGAAAAAAGTTTAAATCCAGAAACCTGCGAAGAGATGGAAGGAAAATTGGACCTTCATCTCCCAGGATAGTTCATCTTCATAGGTAAGATGACCAAGTACACGTTGAAGAAAAAGAAGAAAAAAGTTTATATGCAGAACCCGTCCTGGAAGACCTGTGAAGAGATGGAGGGACAGTCGGACCTTCTTTTCCCAGGATACTCCCCCTTCATAGGTAAAACGACCAAATACACGAAGAAGAAGAAGAATAAGAAAAAAGTTTAAATCCAAAAACCATCCTGGGCATACGCTCGACAATTCACCAAAGTTTCATTATAATCGGACAAACGGTTGATAAATAAATAAATAAAATAATTTTCCTATAGGAAATCAGTATAGGTATATTATTGTTGATTTGTAAGTAAATAGTATTAGGTAGGTACCTACCTACAACAACCTTCTAAATAAATTCGATTCCTAACAAATTTTATTTGAATATCACATTCTTTCTGTAGCCATGGAAACGATTCGAACACGTAAGTAATATCGAATGGTTCGGATACATTTTTTGAATATGTAGGTACCTACATTGGTTTGTTCGATGCCATAAAAATGAAAATTGTCAGAAAAATCAAATATTATTTACAAATTATGCAATTTTATTATGCCTATATCTTTACTAATAAATAACACATTTTTACAATATATGTCTTAAAACTTGCCGTAATGTCTTGTGTTTCATTTTATTATTTCATAATTACATTTATTTCAAAGGTTTATTATTTTCAAGAACATATTCATTCGGTGGGAAAATGAAATATTGTATGAAAAGATATTAAAATGGCGGCGTTTATGTACAAAAGGCTTACTTTAAAAATAAGTTAAACATTATAATTATACCAAATATTCACCATGTTTTTCACTTAAACGCTAAGTTATACTTCAAAATATATTTTTTTTTTGTAAATACCTACTTCTAACTTTTAAACTAACAGATATTTGCGTGCAAAATGTACACTTTTTTGACAGATATGACTTGGAAAATTTTGTATGAAAAAAATAATTATTTAAATATTTTTAAAATTCAGCATTTTTATCGCATTCTTTTTAGCGTGACACTGCATCAGGTATACTGGTACATGTTCGCACTTAAATTAGATTTTTAGATGCTCTTGGTTTTTCAGAAGGCGTGAGACAAACACACACACACACACACAGACACTAACATTTTGATTGCTTTATTACTTTAGACTAGCTTTTATGTCCCGCCGTTGGCCAAGAATGTAAAATTGTGAAGGAAAAAGCAATCGTTTTTATAATATTGTCACCCAATTATTTTGCAAAATCGGACTATGAAAAGTTGTTTGAAATATGATTGAATTTGATTGTAAAATGTTCAAGTGATGGCCACAACCCATTATTTTTTATATATTGCTATAAAGTGTGAATGAAGTATAATATACAATTTCTGCATGCATGGACTATGCGAAATGGTTTTAAATATGACTGTTTATCAACGTTGTAAAGAGATTGGTTTGGCCACAACCCCCATTTTTAAATATTATCATCGAAAACAAATTGTAATATGTACTTACCTATTGAATATTTAGTAATTTTGGATGTTGGGATGTGGTTAAAATTTGATTAAACAAGTGTACTGAAAAGATCCAGTGTTGGTCACATCCCATTCGTTTTATATTTTTTCATCAAGTGTGCATTATATTTTTGCACAATTAGACTGATGAACTTAAAATTGACACAAAAGTCTACACTAACGAAGAAGAAGAAGACTTAAACTATGGTAAATAATTTGAATATAAACGTTGTGAAGAATTCAGTAATGGCCACAACCCCCTTTCTTTAAATATTGTCAACGAAATCAAATATATTATGTAGGTGTTGAAAATGATTCAAAATAGGATGATATAAATGGTTTAAATTTGATTAAACAAAAGTATTGAAAAGATTCTAGTGCAGGTTACATCGTCACATCCCACATCCCATTCGTTTTTACATATGTATTTTCATCAAGTGTGCATATCTTTTATAATATTTCTGCACAATAGACTATTAGACTTAAAACTAACCCAAAAGTCTAAATAAAAAAGAGAAGAATAAGTATAAGACTATAAGAAATAGTTTGTATAAAAAATCCCAATGGTCTACATAAAATAAGAAAAAATACATAAAATAGAAGAATTAGACTATTGGAAATAGATTGTATAAAAACTGAGCAAAAGGTCTTCATAAAAGAAGAAGAAGATTAATCTATAGGAAATAGTTTGTATTAAAACTGTCCTTAAAGGTCTACATAAAATTAAGAAGAAAAATAATTAGACTCCAGGAGCCGTCGCTTCAGACCCTTCAGTACCTCCCGTCCCATCAGGCCCTTCAGTACATCCCGTCCCTTCAATCCCTCATCACGTCCCTTCCCATCAGGCCCTTCAGTACCTCCCGTCCCTTCAGGCCCTTTTATACCTCCCGTCCCTTCAGGCCCTTTAGTGCCTCCCTTCCCTTCAATTACATCCCGTCCCTTCATTCGGGTAAGAAAAGTTTAAATCCAGAAACCATCCTGGAAGAACCCCGAAGAGATGTAAGCACGGTCTTCTTTTCCCAGGATACTCCACCTTTATAGGTAAAATGACCAAATACACGATGAAGAAGAAGAAAAAAGTTTAAATCCAGAAACAGTCCTGGAAGACCTGCGAAGAGATGGAGGGACAGTCGGACCTTCTTTTCCCAGGATATTCCGCTTTCATTGGTAAAATGACCAAATACACGAAGAAGAAGAAGAATAAAAAAAAAGTTTAAATCCAGAAACCACCTCGGGCACACGCTCGACAATTCGCCAAAGTTTCATTGTAATCGGACATACGGTTTAGGAGCACATCGCTTGCATACATTCATACATTCATAAATAAATAAATAAAGTAATTTTCCGATAGGAAATCAGTATATTGTTGATATGTAAGTAAATAATAATAGGTAGGTACCTACCTACAACAATGTTCTAAATAAATTCGATTCATAACAAATTTTATTTGAATATCAGAATCTTTCCGTTACCATAGTAACCATTCCAATACGTAAAAAATATCAAATGGTTTGAGACATTTTTTGAATATGTAGCTACCTACATACATTGGTTTGTTCGATGCCATAAAAATGAAGATTGTCAGAAAAATCAAATATTATTTACAAATTATTCAATTTTATTATGCCTATATCTTTACTAATAATAAACACATTTTTACAATATACGTCTTAAAACTTGCTGTAATGTCTTGTGTTTCATTTTATTATTTCATATTTATATTTATTTCAAAGGTTTATTATTTTCAAGAACATATTCATTCGGTAGGAAAATGAAATATTGTATGAAAAGATATTAAAATGGCGGCATTTATGTACAAAACGCTTACTTTAAAAATAAGTTAAACATTATAATTATACAAAATATTCACCATGTTTTTCACTCAAACGCTAAGTTATACTTGAAAATATATTTTTTTCGTGTAAATACGTACTTCTAACTTTTAAACTAACAGATATTTGCGTGCAAAATGTACACTTTTTTGACAGATACGACTTGGAAAATTTTGTATGAAAAAAATAATTATTGAAATATTTTTAAAATTCAGCATTTTTATCGCATTATTTTTAGCGTGACACTGCATCAGGTATACAGGTACACGTTCGCACATAAATTAGATTTTTAGATGCTCTTGGTTTTTCAGAAGGCGTGAGACAAACACACACACACACACACAGACACTAACATTTTGATTGCTTTATTACTTTAGACTAGCTTTTATGTCCCGCCGTTGGCCAAGAATGTAAAATTGTGAAGGAAAAAGCAATCGTTTTTATAATATTGTCACCCAATTATTTTGCAAAATCGGACTATGAAAAGTTGTTTGAAATATGATTGAATTTGATTGTAAAATGTTCAAGTGATGGCCACAACCCATTATTTTTTATATATTGCTATAAAGTGTGAATGAAGTATAATATACAATTTCTGCATGCATGGACTATGCGAAATGGTTTTAAATATGACTGTTTATCAACGTTGTAAAGAGATTGGTTTGGCCACAACCCCCATTTTTAAATATTATCATCGAAAACAAATTGTAATATGTACTTACCTATTGAATATTTAGTAATTTTGGATGTTGGGATGTGGTTAAAATTTGATTAAACAAGTGTACTGAAAAGATCCAGTGTTGGTCACATCCCATTCGTTTTATATTTTTTCATCAAGTGTGCATTATATTTTTGCACAATTAGACTGATGAACTTAAAATTGACACAAAAGTCTACACTAACGAAGAAGAAGAAGACTTAAACTATGGTAAATAATTTGAATATAAACGTTGTGAAGAATTCAGTAATGGCCACAACCCCCTTTCTTTAAATATTGTCAACGAAATCAAATATATTATGTAGGTGTTGAAAATGATTCAAAATAGGATGATATAAATGGTTTAAATTTGATTAAACAAAAGTATTGAAAAGATTCTAGTGCAGGTTACATCGTCACATCCCACATCCCATTCGTTTTTACATATGTATTTTCATCAAGTGTGCATATCTTTTATAATATTTCTGCACAATAGACTATTAGACTTAAAACTAACCCAAAAGTCTAAATAAAAAAGAGAAGAATAAGTATAAGACTATAAGAAATAGTTTGTATAAAAAATCCCAATGGTCTACATAAAATAAGAAAAAATACATAAAATAGAAGAATTAGACTATTGGAAATAGATTGTATAAAAACTGAGCAAAAGGTCTTCATAAAAGAAGAAGAAGATTAATCTATAGGAAATAGTTTGTATTAAAACTGTCCTTAAAGGTCTACATAAAATTAAGAAGAAAAATAATTAGACTCCAGGAGCCGTCGCTTCAGACCCTTCAGTACCTCCCGTCCCATCAGGCCCTTCAGTACATCCCGTCCCTTCAATCCCTCATCACGTCCCTTCCCATCAGGCCCTTCAGTACCTCCCGTCCCTTCAGGCCCTTTTATACCTCCCGTCCCTTCAGGCCCTTTAGTGCCTCCCTTCCCTTCAATTACATCCCGTCCCTTCATTCGGGTAAGAAAAGTTTAAATCCAGAAACCATCCTGGAAGAACCCCGAAGAGATGTAAGCACGGTCTTCTTTTCCCAGGATACTCCACCTTTATAGGTAAAATGACCAAATACACGATGAAGAAGAAGAAAAAAGTTTAAATCCAGAAACAGTCCTGGAAGACCTGCGAAGAGATGGAGGGACAGTCGGACCTTCTTTTCCCAGGATATTCCGCTTTCATTGGTAAAATGACCAAATACACGAAGAAGAAGAAGAATAAAAAAAAAGTTTAAATCCAGAAACCACCTCGGGCACACGCTCGACAATTCGCCAAAGTTTCATTGTAATCGGACATACGGTTTAGGAGCACATCGCTTGCATACATTCATACATTCATAAATAAATAAATAAAGTAATTTTCCGATAGGAAATCAGTATATTGTTGATATGTAAGTAAATAATAATAGGTAGGTACCTACCTACAACAATGTTCTAAATAAATTCGATTCATAACAAATTTTATTTGAATATCAGAATCTTTCCGTTACCATAGTAACCATTCCAATACGTAAAAAATATCAAATGGTTTGAGACATTTTTTGAATATGTAGCTACCTACATACATTGGTTTGTTCGATGCCATAAAAATGAAGATTGTCAGAAAAATCAAATATTATTTACAAATTATTCAATTTTATTATGCCTATATCTTTACTAATAATAAACACATTTTTACAATATACGTCTTAAAACTTGCTGTAATGTCTTGTGTTTCATTTTATTATTTCATATTTATATTTATTTCAAAGGTTTATTATTTTCAAGAACATATTCATTCGGTAGGAAAATGAAATATTGTATGAAAAGATATTAAAATGGCGGCATTTATGTACAAAACGCTTACTTTAAAAATAAGTTAAACATTATAATTATACAAAATATTCACCATGTTTTTCACTCAAACGCTAAGTTATACTTGAAAATATATTTTTTTCGTGTAAATACGTACTTCTAACTTTTAAACTAACAGATATTTGCGTGCAAAATGTACACTTTTTTGACAGATACGACTTGGAAAATTTTGTATGAAAAAAATAATTATTGAAATATTTTTAAAATTCAGCATTTTTATCGCATTATTTTTAGCGTGACACTGCATCAGGTATACAGGTACACGTTCGCACATAAATTAGATTTTTAGATGCTCTTGGTTTTTCAGAAGGCGTGAGACAAACACACACACACACACACATACACACACACACATACACACACACACACACACACACACACACACACACACACACACACACACACACACACAAACACTAACATTTTGATTGCTTTATTACTTTAGATGACCAGTTTAAGTTATGTAGTTCAATTGTTTTTCATAATAGTAGATATTATGTAACAATAGACCCATAGAATTATAATATACTAGAATGATCATTTGCCTGAAGTAAACGAAGCCGCTTTTTGTTTTCCAATTTGGGTTACATTTGCCGTGAGGATATTCTGTAATCATTTGACCGCCCGCGTGAAACGTTCTCCGTATTTATTAAATAAAACGTGGTCAAAATGCCCAACTGTGCAGTGTCGAGTTGTAAAAACTATCCCAGAAATAATGGAAACATTATGGAAATCTCATTTCACTCGTAAATATCGTGTTTTTCTATTAATATAGTAAAAAAAGATAAATACGTTATATTCAAATGAATCGAAATTAAGAACACGACATTTCATCGAAAGTTGTTACCTCTCAAACATTTTTTCCCCATTTTTGTGATTAGTACATAATAAATCTGTATTATGAAAACGGCTGTTTTAAAAATTATTTACATTTTTTTCATGGTAGTGTTTACGAGTGTGCTATAATATTAATTTATTAACTTATGATGATACAATAATACTATTAAAAGTTATTTATTTATTTTATTATTTTTATTTATTTATTTTATTTGGGTGGTAGCAAAGTGGTTAGCGCGCTGATTAGCGCAGTGGTCAATCCGGGTCACCACATAAATTTAACTCGGTTGATAGTTGAAAAATATATAAGACTTAGATGTTTTTACATTTATAAAGCAAAAAACCATAAACTGTTAGCATCATCCAAACGCCAAATATATAAAAAAAAAACAATTTCAATTTCAAGGTCTTTAGGTAATTCGATTGTTTTTTTTTCATAGAGTAATAATAATTACAATTTCAAGTTCTTTAAGTAATTTTATTGTTTTTTACATAGAGTAGGTAAACTTAGTTTAAGTTTATAAGCGATTCGTTTCGTTTTTTCTTTATTTTTTTCAAGAGAACGAATATGTTCTTGTAACAAGTATATACATATACATTCCTTAAACCAAGCATAAATAGGAACTTGTGCTACATCATATAAGTGAACGAAATCGGTCGTAGCAGGATTAGAACTCGCAACCATTGGATTACTAACCCAGCGCGTTAACCGCTCTGCTGCCGTCCGTCTATTAGGAAGACCACATAAGAGATGGAAGGCCAGTTGGACTTCATCATCTCAGGAAGCAGAGATGACCTTTCTACAAATTTACACCTTGTTCTTGTTACTTTGTTCAGTATTATGTACTCGTAGATAATTTGTTCGTTTTGACTATTAAATAAAATAGACCATCGAATCCATTACACGATATTTTATATTCCTACGAATTCCCTCTAATCCTAGTTATTTTCGTTAGTATAAAATAATTTATTATTTTTTAATATCTCAATTAATTACCGATTGGAGGTTTTGTATTGTAAATCCAATGTTTTATTTCATATTTGATCATATTAAAGATTTATGCATATTTATTTTTCTCTCAAATCCCAATTATTAATATATTTACAAAAACCTGCGATAAAACAAGTTCTCTCAAGTTTGTATGATGTTGGCTTGTGACACAAGAATAATGAAATATTGAGGCAAGTAGGTATGGAAAACATCTAAAAACATCCAACGTCAAAGCGGAACTATTGACTTAATTTGACTTTGTACGTGGTAAATACAGTAACTAAAAAATAAAAAATTAACCATCACAATGTAACGCAAATAATAACATTAAAAATTTTAATAATTAAAAGGTAAGGTAAGGAATAGAAGAGGTCATGGGTGTCCAAGATAAGGATGGTACGACCATGTGAACAACAGACGAACATGTATAAGACAATGTATGAATGTTTACTAGGCGATGAATGTGTCTTAAGATTCGACTTTTCAAGCTTTTTATATTTCTTTCTTTCACAATATCATTCACATGGTCATGCCAACCCTTTCTGGGGTGGTCAGTCGTTCATCATTCATTCTTTAAATATGCATGGATGTAAAGGAAGCTAGGAATGTGTGCAAAAATAGAGGAGTATGGCGCTCGGTTCTCTCTGCTTACTCTGTAAGGGATATGGCGTGATGGTATGTATGTAAAAAATATATATTTATTACTAACTCAAATAATGACATTAAAATTATTAACACCATTTATATAGGGAATTTTTTAACTGTTTGCAACATTATTTACACACACAGTCATACCGAGTGGTAATATACGTACAACGCTTACCGACAGTATTACACATACATAGACAAGAGCCGGCTTCTCTTATACAGCGAGAGTTTGTATGGGAATGAGAATTCTAGTATATTATAATTCTATGAATAGACCACAAGAAATAATGCTGGGTTATAGTTTTCAAAATAAAGAGAGAGAAAGGTCTGGGTATATCAAAAAGAGGTTCAAATATAATATGACGTTCGGTGTTTTTTGTATCAAATTAACGTGATGTTGAATACAAGTATAGAATGCACATATAAATCCTAAAGTCAAATAATTTTATTTAAAAAAATAAGATGCAGTAAATGTCAGGAAATCTTCAGTTTGTTTTTGGGTTTGACTCACAATTCTAAGGACATAATAGCCTACCTCCTGAAATCGGTCATCAATAATAAAATAATTTGAATCCGTCCGTGATTGTAATCTTACAAATATTATTATACTTACATACCTACATAGTCAAACGTATTATGAAATTGAATATTTCTTCTTCCTTCGTATAGATCAATAGGATCTGTTCCTGCCGCTAAGTCGTCTCCTGTGACGTGGATTTCCAGCTGTCGTGCCATCTTTTCAGAGCTCGCCTTGGTGGTCTTGTTCCGTTGGGGTTCCGTTGAAGCACGATACGTGGAAGTCTGTGTTCTTGCATCCTGTTAACATGTTCGTTCCAGTATCGTCTTCCTCATCGGACGATGTCTTCTGTATTATACATTCGTCTTATTTCCGTGTTCCTTACTAGATCTCTAATAATAATAATAAATTTGGATGATTTATATAGCGCCGTTTTCGTGAATATCTCACCTCAAGGGCGCTTCTGGCTATGCATCGTAGGGTTTTGATCTCTAAAGTTCTCAATAGGGATTTGGTTCTCACATAAGTGTCTGCTCTGGTCTCTATTCCATATGTGGAGATCGGTCTTACACATGTTTTATAAATTTTTACTTTGCTCTCGATATTCATGCGTTTGTTATTCCAAATGCTCTTTAGAAATCCAGATATTGCAGGTGGTGCCTTGTTTACTTGCTTCAGAATGTAGTCATAGAGATTGCTATTGCTGAAATACAACATGATGATATCCACAGAAAAGTTTACTTGCTTCAGAATGTAGTCATAGAGATTGCTATTGCTGAAATACAACATGATGATATCCACAGAAAAGACAATAGCCTCAGTGCCTTTTCACACGATCAGGTTTGCCGGGTAGCCGGCGCCGGGTAAAAGTGTATGGGCACGCATGGTTGCTTTCACACGCACCGGCATGCATGCCCATACACTTCGCTGCCGGTTACCCGGCAACCGGATCGTGTGAAAAGGCACTCACGATATCAAAAAACCCGGTGAGATCTAAATTAGTCATAGACAATCAAATAATAGAACAGGTGATGGAATTTAAAGAAAGTATCCGGGAGAAAATTATATGCCAATGAAATAATGTTGCTATAATTTTTTTTGCCGAATATTGTTTCTTGGGATTCTAAGTAAATGGTACTTACTACGTCAATAGTTAATTTTTGAGTAAGATATCTCAAGAATCAAATTAATATACTTATATTTTTTATTGATTTCGATCTATCTACTTCATTAAAACCACGTATGTGTTATTTAAAACTACTGGTATCAAAGCAACCGCTTCTTCCTCAGAACGGATGACTCCATATTTCATTCTTAAGTTTATTTTGAAGTTTCAATTTCATCTTCACTCTGTTTATCTTCGCATTTTGAACTGGTGAATCCGACCTGGACATTGTATAAGTACTTCACTCTACTGATTTGTTTTGTTTCAAATTTAATGATTGATTTTCAAAGCATTTCCCCTTTTGTTGTTCTTATATTTCCTGTCGGAAGAATTGGGTTTCATGTTTCAACAGCTATAATGTTTCACCAAAATGGTTTCAATATTTTCGCGATAGAAACGTGGTAATTACTTGGAAGTACAATCAAATAACAACACCTCGTTCAATTGTTGTTACAAATAATTATATTTTATACTCATAGATTTTTATTATAATATAGGTAGGTACTAGATGTCGTAGTTGGCAAATTTTGTATGAATCGAAGTGAGGCCTTTTTCCGGGGGATTTATGACGTTTTGGTGGTCAGACCACATCGTTTTTTTATAGATAATAACGACTAATGAGAATTGTTTTCGGATTTATTTGTCAAAAAAAAAACACCTTTTTTATTAAGATTTAGAGAACAGTTATCTACAGTTGAAATGAAGGAAAGCTGAAATATGTTGCCAACCAAAACGTCAAACACGCGATATTCCATGACTCACTTTTTGCATGGAGTATTACATCTAGTATATTATAATAAAAATCTATGTTTATTCTCCACTTCTATGGAATGGTAAGTTGAGAATTGATTTCACATATTTGCGCGTATTTTTCAACCAATTTCTCAACACTACAAGTTCCCATCGATTTAATATTGATATAATACGTGTAAATTGTATTAACTTAGATCTGACAAGTTTTCCATAGACATTCGTTTTTTTCTTTTCTATAATTTCATCTCTCATAACTTTCAAAATGCTTTCGTGTTCGCACAATTGAGTTTTTTGTTATTGTTCAAATAATTTTCATCACCCTTTCAGGAACGAAAAAAATTGAAGCTAAGTACATAAAGTAGGTAGTGGAGAGTCGATCAAGACTTTATCGTTTATCTTTGTAGTGAGTAATCAATTATTTGAAATCTTGGAAGACTGAGGATACTACATAAAGTAAGTATGTATCTATATATTTATGCTGACGCATATTTTCTTACGAATCTTTGGCTACGAAATTTGATATCTACTCCTAATTCCGTAACAAACGTATTCACATTTTTACAGCATCGTTCATACTCACCATTTATCAATAAGATATAAATAATATGTCAAATGACAAATCTCGGAGTTTTTTGGGTGAATCATTCATATATGTACCTATGTGGTGTTCCTAGAATAAGTAATAATATTATTTTAGAATAAGTAATAGCCTTTTTGAATATATTATTATGTATTACAAATGGAATCGATTACACTCGATTCGTAAACGATTCTCAATTCAACGCATGTGATTTTATATTGGATTATGATAATTGTGTTATTTTAGGAATATATTATTTATTGAAAATAACATGTTGTGAAGGGGTTCGGTTTGTTAAATATTTAAGATACTTTGTCATCATTTTATTGACCTACATATTTCCTTTTTCTTATTCTAAATAAATAGTGTTTCGAACCCAAAGATTCTAGAGAAGTATTTATCATAATTAGATAACTAGTAAATATAGTATTGTTTTGTGAGAAATAACCACAGGGGTAACCTCGGGAACTATCCTCCTAAAATAACTGCATACCTATCTAAAAAAAATATAAAATAACAGGATTTTTTTAGACGTTCGTACTGAATTTTGTCCAGTTATACTTTCTGTGTTTTTGACATGAAGATGACAAACAAATTGTATTGTAATACTAATTGTTTGTTCTTTGTGCATTTCGTTCCTTCTCGAAATAATGAAAATAATAAAACACAAAGCGACCCTTTTCGAATATTTATTTTTGTATAATGAACGAGATTTGAGGTAACAATCTTCCTCGTGAAAAGACAAAAATGTTGATATCAAAAATGTATCCGTTAAATCAAAGTACACAAACTTTGTCATCTATACGTATTTTTATGTTTGGTGGAAATTTCCAAATAACAATAATCCAGTGTAACAATATATCAATATATGTCTATATTTACTACAAAATAATATTTATTAAAAACCAACTAAAAAATGCAATATTACATGATTATGGGTACAAAAAATATCCAAACTAACCTAAGAGATTTGTCCGAGTATCATTTATGTGCTCATAAGTATTGAATAGTTGCGTCATTTGTCATGGATCCCATCACAAGATCACGACAAAAATTATATGAAACTACCCTTAAAGTAAGTCCTTTCAAACACAAAATGATAAATAATAACTAATCGCTGAACTGCAAATTGAAGATTTTCTTATGGGTCCCATCATCAAATCTTTATATGGAACCACCCATGTGGTTCCCCCATTAATAAAAAAACACGACGAATTGATAGCCTCCTCTATAATAATATAATTGTCCCTCGCTGAAGTTAATTTCTTAATTGGCTTAAGTTTCCTTGAAACCGGTTGAAGTATAATAAATAATACATTTTCATAAAGTAATCCATTATAATATATCAGTGAGTGAAGTAACATTTCACCATAGGCATAGACTAGGATACTTGGTTGGTTGGCATCTCAAGTTATACCTAATCCTTGTCATCAGACTGAGGTTGGGCTATTATATTTCCTTTTACTTGAGTGAACAATTATTATTCTTTTCACATTTACCACTAGAACGACTCCTGTAATAACTTTTCCGCAGTACCAAGAGACAAAGAAATCTGATACTGCTGTAAATTTAGTCCCGCACCTTAAGCAAGTTATTGCATTGCGAGGTATTTAAAACCAAATACGATTTATTTGTAAAATTATAGTAACAAATATTGGCGTTCAAGTTGTACTTTTACAAAACGTATGTAAAAGCTTTTTTTCTTCTTCTTCTTCTTCAATGGCACTACAGCCCAAATCGGGCTTTGAGCTCCTCCAACTATCGCCTCCAACCATTCCTGTCCTCAGCCATTGTTCTCCATCCGGTCACTTGGAGAAGTTGGTTCGCATCTTTGGTGACTTCGTCTTCCCATCTTAGTCTTGGTCTTCCTATCCTCCTCTTTCCCCCCGGATGCCCCATCATCACCCTTTTGGGTACCCGTGAGTTTGGCATTCTATGCACGTTGAGATACTAGGGGCCCGGTAGATGCTGTACAATTCATCATTGCGCCGAATGCGCCATTCATTGCCGTCCCTCACGGGCCCACAGATTCGACGAAGCACCTTCCGCTCGAATGTGTCCAGGGACTCAGCTGCTTTTACTGATAGTGTCATACGCCAGTACCGTTCTCACAATTGTCTTGTACAGCGTTATTTTTTTTTTCCTATGGACGTTTCGAGATTTAAACACTGGCAGCAGAGAGAAATATGTCTTATTTGCAGCTGAGATTCTCTTTCTGATTTCCACGGGTTCTTCATTACATTCTATTATGGTTGAGCCGAGGTATGTGAATTGGTCCACTTTTTCAAAGGAGTAGACATCCTTGAACGTCACACTACCTCTTGTTTCTCTTGGGCTTCTACTTTGTGTCATAAACTTGGTTTTGCCTTGGTTTATGCTTAGCCCCACTTCACGAGCGGCATTCTCCAGAGGATCGAAGACCTCCTTGATGGCTGTAATGTAAAAGCTTTTTTTACTTATTAGTAATAGTAGTAGTAGGAGAAAAATTTATAGTTTTTAATTATGTATTCAGCACCTATAGCTTGTACGGAGAAAGATGTGAAAAATGAACTTTTGTGTACTGGGATACTGAGCGTTCTTTCAGTATTAGAACTAAGAGGCAAACCCGTGTTCTGAGAGGAAGTGGAATTGATTCCGTAGATAAACCGGAGCATTGGGGTTGTTTAAGACCTTGTATAGAAGTGTGAGGGTATGTAGGTTCCTACGCTGCCTGATTGGCAACCACCTTAAAAGTATTCGGTATTAATCTAAGAAGATAGATGGTTTTTCCATTCTTTTTTGTTTTTCCACTTTCCATATTTTTTCGTCTTACTCTATTTGGAGCAAATAGAGTAAGAAGTATTATAATTTATTATTCTTTTATAATGATGAAAATGAACAGGTTTGGAAATTTCTTTGTTACACCTGGAGCTTCGGAGCTTAACAAAGTGACGAATGATGATAATTATATTCAAGTATCAATCAAAAGGTCTACGAAATTATAGAATACATAGATGTCAGTATTAGATTATTGTAATTATTATTTGATAAATATTATAAATAAATAAATAATCTTAAAATTTATTGTTTATGATTCAGCTCTGTTCTTTTCCTATGCACAGCCTCTAATCCACTCCTGGATATATCTTTCGAAACAATGACACCACGTTGAGACTATTTTAAAAGATATCTGTTTCTCACGTGTTGAGTGTTAGTGGAGAGGCTATGGTAGGTAAGCAGTGAACACGTGTCCTGGAAGCAATTTGTTAATGACTAGAATTTGAAAGGAAACAGTACCTACATACCGAGTTGAGTACAATAAAATCAAACAGCTGACAATGCTTTGTCCACTTTTAGAACATCCGTCTTTTATCTTTTGATCAGTCCAAATGCGATGAAAACGTTGTGCCATCTTTTGACTGAATCACCAACTAAACTTTCTTCGATACATACATATACCACATCGCCGTATACGTATTAAAGATGACAGCGAGAATCCAACACCACACTCTAGTACATACCTACAGTTAATAATATCATTTTAATCCATTATTTTGAATTAAGCATCGTTCCAAATGTCAGTAGTATGTTTATTTATTTATTTTTTAAATGGCACTTGTAACCTCAAATGGAGGAACATTGGCCAGAGTCAAGTTTGTTACAAAATCGTGCATTTGTTAATTACATTAAAATAAACAACAAATTAGTATGTGGAATACAAAAAAAAGTTAATAATTAATACTGAAATTAAACATTCAAAAAGTTGGGAAAAAAGTTTTGTTTATAAATGGGAAGTAGAAAATGAAATCACAATTTGATGTTATTCTGTCTGATAAATTTTGTAAGAGTAGGTATGTTGGTTTTTATTATTTTATTAAACTTGTTGCATTTTGTGTCAGCCATCATTTATAAATAATAATAATAAAATATTTATTGAGACGAAAAAAGTTTTATCAACAAAAAGGACCATGCTCACTGCTCAGCTATGTTGCAGGAAGACAAGACATATGTTATAACTAGTTGCATGTAGCACATGAGATCAAACTGTCAATGGCAATAGTATGTTTAGTTGAAGAATACGTACCAAACTATAAACCCTTAATCCAAATTATCAAATATTTTAAGATAGGATAGTATGAAGGTCGGTCCTTTTTCCTA